>JASAUF010000470.1:4122500-4697500 GCA_030180095.1 Magnolia changhungtana | reverse complement strand
TGATTAGTCGGATGCTCTTTGACTAATCTTAACTCAGTATTATCTGATTTAGATGAAGAGTCATATATATTAATCAAATTGACATCATCATCATCATCATCTTGATTAGGACTAAGTGTGATATGTTAATCATCTATCACAACGTTTATATATTTTTGTATCACCCCAGTTCTTTTGTTAAGAACATGGTTTTGTAAGACCCGTATCCCATTCTGTACTGTTCTGTCAACTCTTGCGATCCTTCCCGACAAATTTCGGCAAGTTGTGACCTAGAATCGACGTTTGCGCACAACCCTAAGTCGTATCCTGTAGATTTGAGTCAGCTTAATTCGAGACTTGTACTATTGCAACCGCACTGTCACCGTAGTTCCAATGCCGCGTCTTGCATACCAATCTGATACCAAGGTCAGAAGATGTGGACCCGCTTTCAGTTCGAGGAAAAACACCGCGCGTTTGCAATCCTAAGAAAATCTCTACAACCCATCCCATCAATCCTCAATCAATCACCTCATGTCAAGTACAAGAGTAACCCATGCTTTTTTTCTCCACAAGTCAAGCAATCTACCCCAAAAGTCAATAAATCTCTCACCTCACCCATCACTCATCTTACATCCATCACTCACCTCACATACATCACCTATCACTCTCTCTCCTTACAACCCTCTCTCTCATTTCTCAAATACAAATTTCAAGCAAGTGGTGGACGGCCAAGCCTTTCTAAGAGAGAAAAGAGTGTATGTGTGTGGCCCACTTCCTATCACAAAATCCTTCATCCTAGCAATTCATCTTTCATCATCTTCCATCAAAGTGAGACACAAGGAGATCGGCATTCCATCAGACCAAGAAGATCGAACGGTGAGTGCTTTATAGGCTAGATTTTCATGTTTTTATGATGGGCTAAGTAGGGCCTACCAATTGATGGTATGAATCTCACTTTGGACCCTAGATGTGGCCGATGGCCCACTATGATCCTCATGATCATTCCATGATGGGGCCATTCTCCATGGACCCCATCATGATGTTTACTTTCTAATTTTGAAAGATGTCATCTAGACCATTGCATTTTAGTGGAGAAAGGATCTCCGCCGTTGCTTTTGATCTGTGGGCCCACATGTATTGGGACCCAGTTGATGTATAATTGAATGCATGGAAGGGAGGGCCCATAGTGTCGGGGTCCCTCCATCACACCTGTCCCTTTCTTGCTCTATCTTTCCCTCTCTTTTTCATTTTATGCGATAATGTGGCCACGTGGCCCACTCAGATGGACCCCATCATGATGTATGCCTTATCCACACCATCTAGCCATTTAGTGGCCCACCCGGACAACAAGTCTGTAGGTGGGGTCCACATTAAATAAGTGTTATATCCAAACCGTCTAGCATCCAGGGATGCTGGATGTTACTACACAGTGGAGTGTGAACTGACGTGAACTAAAAAACACAAATATTAGCTTTGGTTCAAAGCTTTTGGGAAGGGCTGCTCATATAGGCCCCACCCTGATGCATCGATCCAATCCACACCGTTTATTCCATTCCTCGACTCATTTTAGGCGTTGAGCCAAAAAATGAGGCCAATCCGAGTATCTGGTAGGCCATAACATAGAAAACAGTGTCTTTACTGTTAAAATTTACCCTGATATTTCTATACACCGAAATATATCAAATATTAAGCTTGATGGGTCCGTCTTGAGCAATAAAAACCAACAGGTGGGGTGGATTCTTTTGATGCAGGCCCCACCTAGAAAAAACCTTAGAAAAATGATTTTTTAAAAAAATAAATAAGTAGCAGGCGCTGCTGCTGCTAGCATGCAGCAGCGTCCTACTGCACCAGCGGATGGGCAGGGACCACGGGTCCCAGTCGTGGGCCTCACCGTGATGTGTGTCGTCATCAACACCGTGCATTTGGGTGGGCCCCTTAAGGCAGTGGGCCCCCTCCCAAAATCAGTTGTATACATTCCTGTGGCCCCATGTATTGAAGCATCCCGCCATTGCCCTTTTGGGTTAACAAACGTTTTAGATCATTTTAAAATTTGTGATTTAGCCTTATGATGACGGTAGATAAACATTATGGTGGGCCCCACATGGGACCCACTATGTTGTCCATCAACACCATAATCCCTAGTCCCAGAGCCATGTGAGCCTCATGCACGAGGTATGTGCAATATCTATGTTGTCCATCCCATAATGCGTATGTTGCATCCAAACCATCCAATCATTTTGAAAGCTCATTTTATGGCATGAGCTAAAGAATGAGTCAGATCTAAAATTCAAGTGGACCCCACCATTTAAAATAGTGGACAGTGACCTCCACCATTTGAACTTCTTAGGAGCCATAGCAGTTTCCACTCAAGCTTATATCTATCACTATGTTAACTTATGAATAGGTTAGATTTCAAATACATCACGGCAGGCCACACCGTGATGTGACCAGCCCTTTGATCGGGTGGACTACACCGCAAAGAAATAGTGGGATTTGAACATCTATCATTGAAACCCATTTGGGTCACAGAAGTTCTGGATCAATAGGGGATGTGTTTTCCCTCTTAATCCAGGTCTTTATGACCTTATGATTAGATTGGTTGAAAAATAAACTTTATAGTGGGCCCTGTGGTTTATTTAACTGTAAAAATTATTATCTTCGTTGCTATTTGTGGTATGGTCCAAATGATCCTTCAATATGACTCTTTGGGATATGTATGAGGCCCATCTTAATGTATTTATGGTCCGTCCGCTGAGGCCCACCTTGGTATAAATATAAGGCCCATGTGATTAGGCCCATCCTGATGTATTTGTGGCCCGTTGTTGAGGCTTACTTTGATATATATGAGGCCCACATGATGCGACTCATTTGATGTACCTGAGACCCATGGGTCGAGGCCCAATGGGATATACACAAGTCCATTACAATGTGTGATTCTACCATGGTTTATGTAACGATATTTATGGCGGGCTATGCCTTAGGGGCAATGATGGTTTGACGCCCACATTATAAGTACAATGTTAGTTAAATGTCTGTATTGTAACTCTCCTTAGGGCCCATTGATAGGCTCATACTCGTTGATAGTTCATCACTTTATAATATGCTTAGTATAATTCCATGATTCATACTCATTCGCATCATATGTATGCTTGGCATGAGGAGTGACTGATCATAACATATGTCATTGGGCAGACTATTTATGAGACTCACTGATAGGAGTTATATGAGTGCGTGGTATGCACAGGATTGTTACATGACTGGACAGTGTGAGTCATGCATCTTGCATTTGTGTGTCATGATCATTGTATGCCCTAGCGACATCAGGGCCGTGACTCCACAGGCACAACGTGGATGATCGTATCGAATACCGAAAATACTTGGTTCTAGCATTATGAGTACTTAGGATGTCCTTGGGTGAAAGTCCCAGAACCGTTTTGGTACCAGGAGATGCTCCAACGTCTAGACCGAGTGGATATATGAGCGCCCGAGTGTCGAATACCAGTAGGCCGCGTCTCCCACTGTGTCGTGGTCAGTTAGAAGAGGGTGTGGCCTTATCCGCCCAAGTGAGGGGGCTATAAGCTAGGCTGAGTTTGACCAACTCGCAAATGAGTCCGCTATCGATGAGCCAGGTAGGTATTCGCAGACTACTGGTCAGGTGGATAGTATGGTCTCTTCCACTTACTAGGCTGTGCAGCTAGGAAGGCGGCAGTCAGTGTGAAGTGTATTAGACCCCGGTGATATTTAGAGAGAGAACTGTACTGATGTGTACTTGATGAGGACTGGCATGCTTGCTTTGCATTTCACATTTGACATGTGGCTACATAGGCCTCGCATAGCATGACCTTGGTATGGCCGATAGCATTTATGTCTTGCATCGCATGGCCTTGGTACGGCTAATAGTATTCATGGACTTACCACATATTTCCGCATTACTCTAATATTGTATACTTGGCACTCGCCTTGTGCACATACTTACACCACCCTCTAAGCTTTTGTAATCTTATGCACGGCCATTGCCTGCAAGTGTCATTGGATCGCAGCAGCGCTGAGGCAGGAGTGCACGTCAGATTATTTTGGAGCCTTTTGACCACCCTGTATTTCTCTTTTCGCATTGTAATTAAAGTTTTTGATATAGTGGATATGTGGTGATATTGTTTTGTGACTTAGTTATGCTTGTGGTTATGCTCTATTACAAAAAAAAAATCATACTGAAAATCTTCCTTGTAGGATCTCAGGATCGGAACTTGGCATATGAATGCCGAGAGCCGAGAATGGGGCACTACAGAGGCTGTCGGCACTGAATTCGGTGATCGGGAATTTTGTGAGCCCGTTTTCCGAGCTTGGGGCATGACAGTTTTCTCGACTGTTTTAAACATAACCTAAAAATTTTCCCTCATCGCTCTTGGATTCAAATTTTTTCAAATTTTCTTGGTCACATAAAATAAAGCATTTGCTTTCAAAAGTTTGAAAATATTTAACTATAGGCTTTTTATTAAACCATAATTCATAAGTTGTTTTATTTTTAGCTTTTCTAATATAGACACGATTTAGTATATAGCAGGCAGTACTAACAGCTTCAACCCATAATTTTTTTAGTAAGTTCATGCTATTTAGCATTACACTAGCCATCTCTTAAAGAATTCTATTTTTTTTTCATTCAATAATTTCATTTTGTTGACGTGTTTTTGGAGCAGAAAATTCATGCGATATACCATGATGATTGTAGTATTTCTCAAAATTGTTATTTTTAAATTCGGTACCATGATTATTTCTAATTTTGACCACAGATAACTCTTTTTCAGTCTAGATACGTTTTAAAATTTTTCTGACTTCATCAAGAGTATTTAATTTTTCTCTTAGAAAGGCTACCCAAGAATATTTACTGTAGTCATCAACCATAACCAAAAAATATTTCTTTCTACCTCTACTCTTCATTCTATTTGGTCCGACTAAATCCATATGAAGAAGTTCAAGAAGTCTGATCGTTGATAAGGAGTTCACATTCTTGTGACTACTAATTTTCTTGCCAATTTGACATGCACCACAAACTTTTTCTATCTTTTTCAGTTTGGGTAGGCCACGTAGGTGATCTCTTTTGCTCAATTTATATAGATTTCTATAGTTTACATGTCCAAGACGTTTATGCCATAGTTCAGTCTCATATATTTGGACCATGTAACATGAATGGTTTGTTGAGCAAGAGTTATCAATTATATAGCAATTTCAGACGTTCTGCAACCATTTAATAATATACTTCCTTTCTTATTTATAATCTCACATCCGTGATCTGAAAATTTTACACTATGCTTATTATCACAGATCTGAGATATGCTTAGAAGATTATGTTTTAATCCTTCAACATATAGAACATTTTCGAAGAGAGGTAAGTCAGAAAGTTGTACATTACCTTGGCAAATTATCTTGCAGTTACTTCCATCTCTGAATGTAACTGAGCCGCCATTTAATTCGTTGATGTTTAAGAATATAGCCTTATCACCTGTCATATGTCTCGAACATCCACTATCTAGGTACCATCTTAAATGGCTAATAGCTATGAAAGCTGATTGGGAAACAAGACACTTAACCTTTGGAACCCATTTCATTACAGTTCTAGGTTTAGGAGGATCTCTTGTTTTTCGCCGTGTTTAAGAGTTAGGATTTCAATAGCACTTTGAGCAAGTCCACAATTTTTTCAGCTAAAGGAGGTTTATTATTTCTTTGATGTTTATAGGCAATGGCATTATTATTTATTTTATGGACTTGAAAAGATTTTAAATTTTTGAAGTCATTCATTTTAAAAATTGAATCTCCTAGAGTCTTAGCTTTAGGGCCTGTTTGGCCAAGCAAGGTGGATTGTATTAGGGTGGATTGGAAGGAGTAATCCCAGGATTTGGCCGAGCGTGCCAAACAGGCAGAAGTTGGATATAGCAATCCCATGGGATTGCCAGCAATCCACTGACATCACCATCATTACCTTGAAATCCACCCAATCCCTCCTAATCCCACCCAATCCCTCCTAATCCCATCTATTTTGCCTGGGACATGTTTGGTTAGATGGAGCAATCCCAGGATTGGCCGATGTAATCCCGGGATTGGCCAGGCGAGCCAAACATACTCGTGGTGAGTTCCCTAGATATAGCAATCCCATTGAATTGGCACTAATCCACTGACAGAGCCATCATTACTTGCCATCCACCCTAATACAATCCAATCCTATGGGATTGGCCCGTCCAAACACGCCCTTAGAGTTCGACGATTCTCCTTTTACAAAGGTAGGAGTAGAATCCTTAAGTTTCAAAGAGTTGTTTTTAATATAACCCATACCAAACTTATCACCACATTGTCTCGATAAGGTTAACAATTTTTTAAGTTTTTGGTTACCAATGGCATATTTCCAAGTGTCCTTTGAACTCTAAAGAGGAAAAACTTCAAGTTTTAGTTTCTCATTTTTGGTTTTAAGTTTTTACAATTCAGAAGAATTAAAACTCAAATCTAATTTTGTTTTTTTCAAAACAATCAGAAAAATGAGATTTTTCTAAAACAACTTTTTCAAGTTCTAATTTTAGTTTAACATAATTTTCTTTTTAAATTTTTAATTTGATAGCAATTTTACAACTCTCTTTGTATAGGGCATTATAAGCATCTTGAAGATCATCTTCACTTTCAAGGTCACTTCTTAGTATTTCATAGTCAGACATATTACAGCTATCTGAAGAAGTGACTCTGGCTATCATCATAAAGGCTTTCAAATCGTTTGTATTTTCCTAGTTTGATTCATCAGATTCAGAATTAGTTTCAGACTCTGATGATTTAACCCAAGTAGCTATCATGCCTTTTCTTTTAGATTTAGCCTTTTTAGGACATTTAAAAGCTAAATACTCATATTCATAATAGTTAAAACATTGACTGCCTTTTGTTTTAGATTTCTAAAAATTTAATTTTCCTTTTCTTTTATCAGATGGTTTTTGAAAATCTCTTCTTTTCTTATTTTTTAAAATTTTATAAAAATTTCTTTGCTAAAATTGCCATATCATCTTCATTTTCTTCAAAATCAGAATTTTCATTAGTTTCCTTTGAATAAGATTTAGAAGATTTAAGAGCAATGGACTTGACTTTAGGGGCTTTGAAATTTAGCTCATAAGTTTGAAGAGAACCAACTAACTCCTCAACTTTCATAACATCTATATCGATTAATTCCTGTATAGCAGTAACCTTTGAATTAAACCTATCAGGAAGTGATCACAGTATTTTTGCGTAATCCTTGCTTTCAGGGATTCTATCTCCAAAACCCCACATGGAATTTATTATGTCATTTAATTTCATATATAAGTCCATAAAAGACTCATTTTCTTTCATACGAATCTCCTCAAATTTGGTTGTGAGAATTTGAATTTTAGATTTTTTTTACTATAGTAGTTCCTTTATGTGTCATTTCGAGAATATCACATGCTTGTTTAGATGTATCGTAAGAAATAATTCTTTTGAATTCATCAGGCGATAGAGCACAAGTTATACCATTTAAGGCTTTTGAATTTGCACTGCTTTCACTTTTTTAAACCATAGTCCAAAAAGCAAATGTGGTTTATTTCATTGATATGTTTCCATCATCGGCTACTACTTCCATCATATGAGGGATCCACTTAAATATAGTAGCTTGCCACACACTTTCATCTAAGGATTTGCGGAAAATCCTCATCCTGGCTTTCCAGTATGAATAATTAGAGCCATCAAAGGGAGGTGGCCTAGTAATGGATAGGCTTTCGAAATTTGACATATTAAAGCTCTGGATCTAGCTCTAGGAGGTAAATCCAAAAAATAAAAAGAGCAACCCTCTCTGATACCACTTGAAAATGAGAGTTTACAATGTCCTAGAGGGGGGTGAATAGGACAATACTAAATAATCGAAACAAGTACTGAATATATAAATAAAACAAAGATCTCAATTACTTGAGTATTGCAACCTTCATTTCAAATAATTCGTAGGACAACTTTCACCTAAAGTTTTAGGCAAGACAACTTTATTTCACGAATTTCTTTAAAATCAAAACCTCAAACTTACAAGAGTAAATAAAATAATTATAACATTCACCACACAACTAAAATTAATACATTCAATCCATCACAAATAAAAATAAGGCATTCACCACATGGCACAAAGAATTATAGTGGTTCGGTACTTTAAAAACAGCCACACCTACTCCACTCCCAAAATTACTTCCCTCATAATTTTAGCTTTCACTATAAAAAGGTTTTCAAAGGGTCACTTTAAAAACCTGATACAATTCCTTGTGATTTTCACGAGTTATTTCAATAAAAACCCAAACTGAGATTTTACCAAGTTACCCCAAAAAAAAACCTTAAAATGAGATTTTCACAGAAGATCTTTTTAAAAAAAAAAAGTAAAAAGAAGTTATAGAAGGTATATTTATCTTCATCGTAGAAGATGTAACAGAAGCTTATAGTAACACCTCTTTCTTGAATATAGATTGTGCCGTGTTTAGTCAGATAGAAAGGGTCTAGGGTTCTATTTATTTTGATTTTATTAAACCCAAAAGCTACTTAATTCAATTTTCTTAAATCTCAAAGATGAGTATAGTTTACACTCATGGATTAAACTTGAAAGATCTAAGACTAAAGGGAATTAAAAAAGTTGTTTAAATAAATTATAAATATCATCTGATAGCTTGCTAATAACTTAAAATTCTCTCTCCCTTGCAGAAGAATTCTGATAATTAACTTGTATAATTCGGAATAAGAGAACAACTCATTTTATAGGCAAAGAAGTAAGAACTTCGGCTAGCCCGAGATAGTCTTTGACTAGCCTAAGTTCAGCCGATTCGATTCAACGGATTTCGAATTGTGCGAGATAAGGATTATCCAAAAATAAGCTAGCCCGAGGCCAACTTCGGCTTACTGAACAACACAATTCGGCTAGTCAAATTTGACATTTAGCTAGCCGAATTCGCCCAAATTTCAAAACTTGAAGTTGCTGGAATTTGACCATAACTTTCTCGGGCTGGCCGAATTTACAACAAAAGTTGTTATTCGCTTTGGGCTTGAAGTTGGGCTGGTTGAGGAAGCATAGGTGTAATGCCCTGAAAATCGGGGGTCGAGTAGCAACTCAACTCCCGAGTTCCAAAACATCACTTATACAACATATATGCTTATGATTAAATGTTGTCTATGTTAGTGCATTAATCATGAGTGGGATAATACCAAAATAGTAATTTATACTCCAGATCAGTTGTAAAACGCAAGCAAAAGACTAAAAGATATAAATAAACGTATATAAGTCAAAAGGTCACGATCGGTCTCTAAAGTATAAATATAACACTGAGTCATTGTATACATGAAATATTACATGTAATATTACAAAAGTCAAAAGCATCAACAATGGTTCAACTGTAATAAAATCATGTAGCCCCGCCGACCAGGAGAGCCTAAGCGAAGCCATTGGGGAACTACATATAAGAGTACTCGTCCTGATCGTCATAATAATCAGGCTCCGCCTCAGGGGTCACGCCGTCATCTAAAATCAAGACAGAGTCTGGTTGGTGTTTAAAACACCATCCCGTAACGTGGGAGTGAGTGATCAACTCAGTGGAACAATAAAGCAAAGGTTAGCATGTTATCAATTCAATCAAGTAGTAATGATAAAGCAGTAAATCACACATCCCTAAGTACTCTTGTTAATACAAGAATGGTATGAATGTATGATGCATGCCCTCACCTACGCTCCCTCAGCGACTTCATCTCATGTTCGCGTATGAACAACATTGTCTCAGTGCTTGACCTACTACACTTGAACGCACACGTAATGCAGTGCATGCATGTGATTACCAAGTTTTTATTAGTCCTTTTCATACAGCAGGGTTGGGAAACTAAGGTACCTCCCTTATGTCATTTCCCAAATGATAATTCATTCTAGGGTCGTCAATGCTAGGAAATCTCATACGATGTTATGGTTCTAGATCGCTGTAAAGGGCTCGTTGCCAAATCATTACATGCCTAGTTTATACTCTAAATGCTACGGAAAGGTTGTCGCCTCTACGTAGACTCAGAGTATGCTCGAGGTCACTACAAAGGGCACGTCTAGGGCTGTCAGGGCTGTTACACGGAATCGTTACACCACTACCCCATCACCCATAACGGCTTCGTCACCAAAACAATGTAGGCCGACAGCTCAAATACAGTGTCCCATACCACCGTATTCAGCTCACGAGTCTGGGTTGCTCACTGGTCACTACGGGGAGGCTCATCCCCCCTGCGTAGGCCGACAGCTCAACCACGGTGTCTCATACCACCATGTCCGGGTCATGAGTCTTAGCGGATCGAGGTACCAAGGTTAAACGGGATTTCACTGGTGAGTTTGGTACCTTAGGTTCAAGCAGTAGCGTTCATACATGGTGAACATACAATAGGCCAATCGGGTTACTTGACGGGCTCGACTAGCACGAGCGCACATTGTATCGATCGACATGAAGTGCATAAGCACTTCGTGTGGCCTAACCACTGCCGACGACCAACACACGACTCGGGTTTGTCAAATACGTCCTACATGGCGAATGAATCTCAGCCATGACTTCAAGCCTATTACCGATTGCCTGGACTATAACATAGCTCCAATCACATTCAATCCTTAACCAGAAGGCATGTATAGTAGTCAAAGCAAAATTAACAAGTAATTCAAATATGTTAACAAGCATGTTATAAAGCACAATATGAGCAGGAAGCACAAACATATACATTTCATAAATAAGCGATTAAACTAAACAACTTGCATGGAGGAAATCATACACATCTCTAAGGTAGTTGAGAATCCTATCTCAACACCTACCCTAAGCACTATCATCTAAGTACTTACTCTTACAAGCATTTTCATAAACACTTAAAATACACTTATTAACATACATAACGCATATTGGTCAAAACATGTATTAGGGCGAATTCTTTCACCGAGTAAGTATTACACATATACCTAGCATATACACACAATCATTAATCATGGCAAACACACTTTCATATTTTGTATGTATATGGTATTTCTACAACTATACCGAATACGCTAAACACTACAATTTGCATACATAACTGAATCGCAAAACGAACATCACATTTTGCATGTGAAATAACACCCACATCGGGAAACTACCATTATTTGATATTAAAAGCTTTGAAAACCATAACCTATACGTTTATAGTCCGCACCTTATGCTGTAGAAGCAAGTAATGGACTAAGTTTAAACACCAAGTCTTTATCAACGGTAGAACGGCAACCTATGGCATGAAATAGGTTAGCTATTTCATCACTTACACTAGTTGAATCTCTAGAACTGATTAGGGTTAGGATTTCTTACCCGAAAATGAAATCAAAATCGTCGGAAAAGAGATACAGTAGTGATGGATAGGCACGTAGAATAGCAGGGATCGATTCCCAGGAATGACTCCAACTTCTCTCTCACTTTCTCTCTCTTTACTCTCTTCTCTCTCCTAGGGTTTTCTCAAATTCGGATGGGGTGAATGAGAGAGAGTTTAAGGTCCTTATATAGGCCTAAAACTGATGGAAATGGCCCCAGGGCCAAGGTATACTTAGATTATGTCCAAAGAGCATCTGTTTCAGCTCAACGGAGCTCTTCCGGAGTCCCCCCTTGAGCCAAAGGTCGGACTTAAGCTCTCTGACCTTGGATCTAGGTAGAGTTAAGTTTTCGTTCTGATCGGGTTTTCAGATCACACCTGACGGACCAGTTTCGGTTCAACGGTCACCGAAACTCGATCAAGGTTACAAGTACACGGACATGTATGGAAAATGTTCCCTGATCCGAGAGTGTATTTGGGTCAGATTTTAACGGTCTGATTACTTATATTAGGCCCGTAAGAGACAGGTCTCAGATTACTTAAATTAGATTTAATTTCTAAAGAAATCCACATTTTCTCACACACTCCACTCCGGGCTCAAGCGAATAGCCCCGGGACATAATTTGGATTTGATTTCCGAGATGGTTGTCAGGCCCAGCAAGGCAGTCCTAAGCGCTTAGTCTCGTGGTCATCAGACTTTTGACGTGCGGTCCAGATCCGATACGGAGTTTCAATGTGCTCCCGAGAGCAACTGGGTAATGAGATTGATCCTAGATTTCAGGGTAACCTAGCGTCAATGATTCTACAAGTTTTGGTTCTTGCAGATCGTATTTAAAGTGAATCAAGCGGATTTCGCAGCTAATCTAGTTTAGCACTTAGTTACTTTGTCTAATTCCTAAAAGATTTTATCCTGAGTGATTTCTGCCTGAGGTGGTACTCGGGTCTTTGTACGAAATTTTTCGAGACGTTACAATCTACCCCCCTTAAAGAAAAATTTTGTCCTTGAAATTAGTACCTTTTTGTGCTCCTCGAGAATCTGAGGGTAGTTCTTTCTGACCTCGGCTTTAGTTTCACAAGTAGCCTCTTCCTCAGTATGATGTGTCCATAGTACCTTCACAAGTGGGATGACCTTGCTACGCAACACCTGCTCCTTCCTGTCTAGGATACGCGTCAGATGCAGTACATACATAGCGTCCTCGTTCAACTGCACCTACTCCCATTTGATGATATGGAAAGGATCAGGAACGTACTTCTTTAGCATGGAAACATGAAATACGTTATGTACACCCACAAGTGGAGTGGGCAAAGCCAAGCGGTATGCCACCACACCCACTCGGTCAAGTATCTAAAATGGGCCTATGAACCGTGGTGTAAGTTTCTCCTTCTTACCAAACCGAAGGACTCCCTTCATGGGGAAAACTCGGAGGAATACATGGTCTCCAACCTCAAACTCAAGCAATCGCTGCCTCGTATCTGCGTAGCTTTTCTATCTGCTCTGCGCTCTAAGAAGTCAATGCTTGATAATATTGATCTTCTCTGAGGTCGCCTATACTAACTCTAAACCAATCAAACTGCTCTCGCCAACCTCTGCCTAGCAATGTGGTGCTCGGCAAGGGCGCCCATACAAGGCCTCGTAAGGAGTCATACCAATACTCGCCTGAAAACTGTTATTGTAGGCGAACTCTACATATGGGAGATAGTCATCCCAACTGTCCTTAAAGTCCAAAACACAAGCCCGCAGCATATCCTCCAAAATCTGATTCACTCGCACCGTCTGCCCATCGGTCTGTGGGGGGAACGCAATACTGAACTTCAACTTCACACCCATCGCTTCCTAGATACGAGTCCAGAAGATATATGTGAATCGCATGTCTCTGTCCGACACAATCTCCAAGGGAACTCCATGCAGACGCACTAACTCCTTAATGTACAATCTGGCTAACTCGTCTACAAAATTTGAGACTCTGATCGGAAGGAAATGAGCCGACTTCATTAACCAGTCCGCAATCACCCCGATGGAATCATGTCCCTTCCTCGTCTTCGATAGCCCCGATATGAGATCCATAGAGATGAAGTCCCACTTCCATTCAGCTATGGGCACGGGCTGAAGCAGTCCAAGAGGTCGGCGACGTTCAGCCTTGACCTGCTGGCATGTGAGACAAAGGGACACATAATCTGCTATGTGGAGCTTCATGTTGTCCCACAAGTACGATCTCTTCATGTCCTGATACATGTTCATGCTACCAGGATGCATCGCAAGCTTCGATCTGTGGGCAGCCTCGAGAATCTCCTGTCTCAAGTCAAGAATGTCTGGGACACATAGGCAGCCACGGTATCATAGGCCCCATCTGTGCCAACTCTCTACTCGGAGTCCCTATCATCCCTAGCTTGCTCTCGAAGCTCAGACAATCGCACATCGCCCTTCTGGGCCTCGATAATCTTGTCATCCATAAGTGACCGCACTCATCGTGAATATATGTTTAAGGCTCTTGTGGTCGCAAAAAAGCTCAAACTCCTCTCCGTAGAGGTAATGTCTTCAGAGCTTTAATGCAAATATGACCGCTGCTAACTAGAGGTCGTGCATGGGGTAATTCTCTTCGTATTTCCTCAACTGTCTCGAGGCATATGTAATCACCTTGTCCTTCTGCATGAGGACATAGCCCAAACCAACGTGAGACGCATCGGTGTATATAGTATACTTGACCCCTTGCTCTGGTAATACTAGCGTAGGGGCGGACGTTAGTCTGTCCTTCAGCTCTTAAAAAACTGTTTTCGCCTTCTCATTCTAGGCGAACTTCAGATCCTTCCGTGTCAACTGAGACAACGATCTAGCTATCTTCGAGAAATTTCGAATGAATCATCGGTAGTACCCCGCCAGACCAAGAAAACTCCTCACCTCAGTAACCGAAGCAGGCTGCTTCCAGTCCTTAACTACAGCACCTTAGCCAGGTCCACCGCTATTCTTCCTTGGACACCACATGTCTCAGGAACTTGACTTCCTCCTGCCAGAAGTCGCACTTCTTGTACTGTGCGAATAATTGGTTCTTCCTCGGCATATCTAAGACGGCTTGTAGGTGTTCCTCATACTCTTCCTGACTCGCAGAGTATATCAGGATGTCATCGATAAACACGATGATAAATCGGTATAGAAATGGCCAAAATACCCGGTTCATCAAATCCATGAACACGACCGGTGCGTTTGTAAGATCGAACAACATCACGAGGAACTCATAATGCCCAAAACTAGTCCTGAAGGCCGTCTTCTATACGTCCTCATCCCTGACGCGCAATTGATGATACCCTAACTATAGATCAATCTTCGAGAAGTAGCGCGCCTCTTTTAACTGATTAAACATATCATCAATCCTGGGCAAAGGATACTTGTTCTTCACGGTCAATTGGTTCAACCTATGGTAAGCAATACATAATCATAGCGACCCATCTTTCTTCTTGACAAACAACACAAGTGCTCCCCAAGGAGACATATTGAGTCGTATAAAGCCCTTCTCTACGAGTCCGTCAATCTATTTCCTTAGTTCCTCCATCTCACATGGAGGCATCCGATACATAGGTAATGAAATGGGGGTCGCATCGGGCATAAGATCAATAATAAAATCAATCTCACGCCGAGGAGGTAATTCAGGGATCGTCCTGAACACATCTGAAAATTTTTGAACTACTGGCATGTTTCCTAACGTCGGTCCATCAACATGCTCTAATAAAGCGGCGTAACATCCAACACAACATGGCCAACTAACCTGCACTAGAAAATTAAAGACCGTGCCATCATGTCCGTTGGCTGTCACGACCCGATTATCGCAATCAATCTCTGCCTTCATCTCGGTGAGCCAGTCCATACCGAGGATAATGTCGTAGTGCCATAGTGGGGCGACAATGAGGTCAACAAATACCGTCCTGCTACCCAACTCTACTGAGCAACCCTCACACGTCCGTGTGACATCCGAAAAAGTCCCAGTAGCAGTAATGAGTCTCACTTCCTTCATGGGAGTAGTATGTAAAGCTAGAAACTTAACTGCCGCACATGAAATGATGGAGGTAGTGGACCTAGTGTCCACTAATAAAAAAAAGGAGTACCTTGAACATGTACAAAGACCTCGAAGGCCATAGGTATTGAAGGTGCTATCTCAGGCTCTTCTGCTGTAAGCGCATGAACACGTGCCTGCTGAGGTCGGTTGGGCTGAGGCACCATAGGTCGCTGAGGTGGCCTGAATTGAGGTGCAAGGGGTCGGACTGATGGATGTATAGGGATAGTATGCAGGGGTGGTGCTGAAATGGCCTGAGGGCGAGTGCAGTTGATCCTCTGCGGTGGCGAGAACTCACTGTCTCTCATACGCGCGAAACAGCTCTCCGCTGGGTAGCCTGGCCTCCCACAGTAGGTACAGGTCACGCCCGGTAGCCGCATCAGAACTAGTGGCATTAAAATCCTAGCCACATCTACATCTGTGCGTCGGTAAGGATCGTAGGAACATATCGGCCTAACTCCATGGACCGATGCTCATACTCTGTCATTATCATGCATCCCTGTCTGAGGCACAAGAATTCATTTTCCTTCTCATGCTGGTACGTCTGGGGATAGTACTTCTCATGAAAGCGAAACTCAAAATCTGTCCATGTCCATATATAGCCAACCGCAACTGTCCGCAATACACTATCCCACCACAGGCTAGCTTCCTTTTCAAACATAAAGGTGGCCAACTCGACCTGTTCCTGCTCGGTACAATGTAGCATCCTCAACATCTTGGAGATGCGGTCGAGCTAATATTCTGCCTCCTCGGGTCTGTGAGAACCCGTAAAGGTAGGGGGCCTCAAGCGCTGGAATCGCTTGAGTAGACCACACATACCTAGATTCCCCGTAGGGTATGTAGTAGGTGCAAGGGGAGGCACACCCTCATCCTGATTAGAAGGCCCTACAGTCTCAGCAAGACGTACAGATGGTAAAGGTGGAGCAGCACTTCCACCCTGAGCTAGGACCCCTGTAATAGTAGTCAAGAGCTATTGGTGCTGCTACTACATCATCGTCATCAACTGCTTCAACCTATCTACAGGTGGAGCAGACTCAGGCACATGCTTCATCGAAGAAGACACAAAGTTCTGCTCACGAACCGGTGGTGTGTACAGTGGGGGTCCAACTGCAGGACTAAGAGAAGGCTGAGACTCAGGTATAGTCTCACGAACAGGGCCCAATCTGGAGTCCGTATGACCATCCCTCTAGGGAGGTGTCTGATCCATCGATCCCATAAGTGCGAGGTGTGTCGTGCTCTGCTTGGCCTTCCGTGGCATGTCCTATATGACATAGGGTGCAATTAGTGTAAGAGATAGCATAACAATACACAATCCGTTAAACATTCTACACACTTCATAGTAAAAAGGACTGCATGCATTTCATTAACCAAAATTTGTCATAATACATGGATTACAGAGTTACATGAATCATGACAGAAAATGCACGTGAGCTAATACAACTAAAGCTACAAACACTGATGACATTCTACTAACTACTGCACTATAAGGCCCATCAACATGAACACAAACATAACCTAAAGCAGTAACCAAAATAAGTTGCAAGATAATGGCATGAATGACTAGGCATCCGAGTCTGGTGAAAGAGGAGGGGTGCCCTTATCCTGCAGACAGCACAGGATAGTCTTCAAGGTGCGAGTCACCTTCTTGAATTTATGTTTCACGAGGCCCCGAAAATCCATCAGATGCTGTCGTAGGACAGCCTGTCCCTGGCGTAGGGCAGCCTGAACCTCCTCAAGTCGAGCTATATGAGCATCCCTAGAAGCCCGATTAGCGTCCTGCTCCGGTGGCGTAAGAGGGGAGCTCTCCTCCGTGTCCTGTGCCTCTTCTTCTTCCTCACTCTCTTCCTCTTCTATTTCAGCTTCGCCTTCATCCTCACTCTGTTCCTCTTCACTCTCTGTCTCATCCTCACCCTCTTCAAGTCGAGCTTGTCGCTGTCATGGCCCAATTTTCATCTGATTGAGAGTGGTTTCATTGATGAAATGTTGCGGCACTGGAAGTTCTATGCCAAGACTGTAGCCGAACTCTCATGCAAACTTGCATATAAGCTGGCCAAAGGGGAGCGAATTAGTCCTTCTATTTGAGCGTGCGGTCAAAACGATCTGTCGCAAAACATACGTAGGCACACACAACTTCTCACCCAACCCCGCTTGGTATAAAAAGTCGACCATCAGACACGTACACTCACTGCGATTGCTCCACCTAGGGTAGACGTTAAACGTGCAGATATGGTGGAGTAGGTGGAAATCATCCTTTATGTTTGATGCCATGAGGCTATTATTCGATTGCCATTGAACCAGTCGACCATAAAGGAAACGTGTACGGTGATCTCTTTCATGTGCACTTTTCAAATTCGTCTCATTCGCGTGAACTTGGCCAAGAGGTATCCCCATAAGTCGAGCTATCTGGCCAGCGTCAATTGTGGCCTCCCGACCTCATCCCGAAGGAATCTTAAACTGCAAGGGCTCCAGCGTCGACTCTTGAATATGGGCATAGAATGCACAGACAGTACCCACATTCGCACGATATGTTCTCTCAAACACAGGGCCCCAACCGGCCTCATCTAAACGCTCCAACAACAGATACTCTCCAAAGAGCCGCCCATCCGCCTGAGCTTCAAAAAGAACCCTACGACCCTCATAAACTCCATGGGACAACTCCGCTAGTAGAGCTCTTGGGAGAGGAGCCTGGGGATCGAGGTCCCATTTAGTACGCACCTTGTGTTCAACGCCCATGCTTGCGGTGGCGCCACTCGGTCTGCTTGAATGAGTAGGGCGGCTAGGCCCGGCCTCATCCGCAGCACCCTTTCTCTTTCCCATGAGAGAAAGAATGGTGGAAAATGAGAAAATGGCCGCAATAACTTCGAATAGAGCCATGGAGAAAGTGAAGAAAAGGGAGAAAAAAAAAGTTGGAGTCTTTAGGTCTCCACGAATTTGATCCTCCAAGGGGGTTGTAAAGACTCAAATGGAAGGGAATGAAGAGGGAAAATGAAGAAAGAGGGTGGGTAGTGGGTGTACACGAATTTGAGCCTTAAATGGGGGATTCAAGAGCTCAAATGGGAGAGAATGGAGAGGGTAGGCAGCAATGGAGACGGGTTTACAGCAGGGTGGTGGGTGTGGTGCACAAAAACGAAAGATGAAGAGGTTGGATGGGCAATTTTTGTGAAAAATCTGAAGTTTGGAAGAGAAAGGAGAGCTTGAGAGGACACTTTGTGAAGGAGGGGAGACCTAGGAAGGGTTTTAACCGAGACCCCTTGCGTCCGTGGGCCACACAACCCCTAAAATGCAATCAGCCCGGTCGGCCCGCCTGGCCTGGCCTGCTAGTCAGCGAGCCCCTCGCCGGTCTCTGGAGGTTCTGGCGAGGGCTCACCCCTTGGGCGAGGTCCTCCTACCCCCCTTGGTACAAAAATGTATGGAGCCCACCCTGGGTCCCTCTGGAAGCGCCCCGTTTGGGGCCCACCTCCGTTTTGAGTCTATTTGGGCTATTTTGGAAACTATCTGATATATATTCGCACTTAACAATTTCTAAAGGCTGGGGTGGGATCATTTGTGATCTAAATCTATCAAGTGATGGTTTAGGGGTGATTTGGGATCGACTCATGTGTTCATGGATGAGTACGGAGTCGATCTCGACGATCATTTTCGGTGAACTTCGCCAATTGGCGAAACCGGGACTCCTATGACTGTTTCTACATTTCCTCGCACCCACCTAAGTTAAATTTGCGTCAGTGTATGGTGTGTGACCATAACCCAAGTCCGGTTTAATCCAAATCATGCTATGATACCAACTTGTAATGCCCTGAAAATTGGGGGTCAAGTAGCAACTCAACTCCCGAGTTTCAAAACATCACTTATGCAACATATATGCTTATGATTAAATATTGTATGTGTTAGTGCATTAATCATGAGTGGGATTATACCAAAATAGTAATTCATACTCCAGATCAGTTGTAAAACGCAAGCAGAAGACTAAAAGATATAAATAAATGTATATAAGTCAAAAGGTCACGATCGGTCTCTAGAATATGAATATAACACTGAGTCACTGTGTACATGAAATATTATATGTAATATTACAAAAGTCAAAAGTATCAAAAATAGTTCAACTGTAATAAAATCATGTAGCCCGCCGACCAGGAGAGCTTAAGCGAAGCCATCGGAGAACTACATATAAGAGTACTTGTCCTGATCGTCGTAATAATCAGGCTCCGCCTCAGGGGTCACACTGTCATCTGCAATCAAGACAGAGTCTGGTTGGTGTTTAAAACACCATCCCGTAATGTGGGAGTGAGTGATTAACTCAGTGGAACAATAAAGCAAAGGTTAGCATGTTATCAATTCAATCAAGCAGTAATGATAAAGCAGTAAATCACACATCCATAAGTACTCTTATTAATGTAAGAATGGTATGAATGTATGATGCATGCCCTCACCTACGCTCTCTCAGCGACTTCATCTCACGTTCGAGCATGAACAACACTGCCTCAGTGCTTGACCTACTACGCCTGAACGAACGCGTAATGCAGTGCATGCATGTGATTACCAAGTTCTTTTTAGTCCTTTTCATATAGCAGGGTTGGAAAACTAAGGTACCTCCCTTATGTCATTTCTCAAACGATAATCTATTTTAGGGTCGTTAATCCTAAGAAATCTCATACGATGTTATGGTTCTAGGTCGCTGCAAAGGTCTCGTCGCCAAATCATTACAGGCCTAATTTATACTCTATATGTTATGGAAGGGTTGTCGCCTCCACGTAAACTCAGAGTATGCTCAAGGTCAATACAAAGGGCACATCTAGGGCTGTCAGGGCTGTTGCACGGAATCATTACACCACTCCCCCATCACCCATCACGGCTTCGTTACCAAATCAGTGTAGGCCGACAGCTCAAATGCAGTGTCCCATACCAGCGTATTCGGCTCACGAGTCTAGGTTACTCACTGGTCACTACTGGGAGGCTCGTCGCCCCAGCGTAGGCCGACAGCTCGACCACGGTGTCCCATACCACCATGTCCGGCTCATGAGTCTTAGCGGATCGAGGTAGCAAGGTTAAACGGAATTTCACTGGTGAGTTTGGTACCTTAGGTTCAAGCAATAGCGTCCATACATGGTGAACATACAATAGGCCAATCAGGTTACTTGACGGGCTCGACTAGCACGAGCGCACATTGTATCGATTGACATGAAGTGCATAAGCACTTCGTGTGGCCTAACCACTACCGACGACCAATACACGACTCGGGTTTGTCAAACACGTCCTACGTGGCGAATGAATCTCAGCCATGACTTCAAGCCTGTTACCGATTGCCTGGACTATAACATAGCCCCAATCACATTCAATCCTTAACCAGAAGGCATGTATAGTAGTCAAAGCAGAATTAACAAGTAATTCAAATATGTTAACAAGCATGTTATAAAGCATAATATAAGCAGGAAGCACAAACACATACATTTCATAAATAAGCGATTAAACTAAACAACTTGCATGGAGGAAATCATACACATCTCTAAGGTAGTTGAGAATCCTATCTCAACACCTACCCTAAGCACTATCATCTAAGTACTTACTCTTACAAGCATTTTCACAAACACTTAAAATACACTTATTAACATACATAACGCATATTGGCCAAAACATGTATTAGGGCGAATTCTTTCACCAAGTAAGTATTACACATATACCTCGCATATATACACAATCATTAATCATGGCAAACACACTTTCATATTTTGTACATATACGGTATTTTTTACAACTATACCGAATACACTAAACACTACAATTTGCATACATAACTGAATCGCAAAACGAACATCACATTATGCATGTGAAATAACACCCACATCAGGAATCTATCATTATCTGACATTGAAATCTTTGAAAACGATAACCTATATATCTATAGTCCGCACCTTATGCCGTAGAAGCGAGTAATGGACTAAGTTTAAACACCAAGTCTTTATCAACGGTAGAACGACAACCTATGGCATGAAATAGGTTAGCTATTTTATCACTTACACTATTTGAATCTCTAGAACTAATTATGGTTAGGATTTCTTACCCGAAAATGAAATTAGAATCGCCGGAAAAGCGATACGGTAGTGATGAATAGGCACGTAGAATAGCAGGGATCAATTCCCAGGAATGACTCCAACTTCTCTCTCACTTTCTCTCTCTTTACTCTCTTCTCTCTCCTAGGGTTTTCTCAAATTCGGATGGGGTTAATGAGAGAGAGTTTAAGGTCTTTATATAGGCCTAAAACTGATGGAAATGGCCCCAGGGCCAAGGTATACTTAGGTTATGTCCAAAGAGCATCTGTTTCAGCTTAACGGAGCTCTTCCGAAGCTCCCCCTTGAGCCAAAGGTCGAACTTAAGCTCTCTGCCTTGGATCTAGGTCGAGTCAAGTTTTCTTTCCAATCAAGTTTCCATATCACACGTGGCGGACCAGTTTCAGTTCAACGGTCACCGAAACTCGATCAGGGTTACAAGTACACGGACATGTATGGGAAATGTTCCTTGATCCAAGGGTGTATTTGGGTTAGATTTTGACAATCTGATTGCTTATATCAGGCGAGCAAGTGACAGGTCACAGATTACTTAAATTAGATTTAATTTCTAAAGAAATCTATGTTTTCTCACACACTCCACTCCGGGCTCAAGCAAATAGCCCCGGGACACAATCTAAATTTGATTTCCTAGATGGTTGCCAAGCCTAGCAAGCCACTCCTAAGTGCTTAGTCTTGTGGTCATCAGACTTTCGACGTGCGGTCCAGATCCGATACAGAGTTTCGATGTGCTCCCAAGAGCAACTGGGTAATGAGATTAATCCTAGATTTCACGGTAACCTAGCGTAAATGATTCTACAAGTTTTGGGTCTTGCAGATCGTATTTAAAGTAGATCAAGCAGATTTCACAGCTAATCTAGTTTAGCACTTAGTTACTTTGTCTAATTCCTAAAAGATTTGATCCTGAGTGATTTCTGCCTGAGGTGGTACTCGGGTCTTTATACGGAATTTTTCGAGACGTTACAATAGGCTAGTCAAACTAAAAGTTAGGCTAATCAAATTCTAAGTAAAACAAGTATAAAAACCCATAATGAAATAATTTTGAAAGCACCTAGTCCTAAGGTCTTTCTAGGGTTTTATACCATTTGAGATATATCAAATATCTTATTCAAATTGGCTTGATATTTGTCTTGGACTTCATCTTGAATTTGAGTTCGATCTTTTCTTCAACGTTAGCCGATCTTGAGCTTAATCTTTTCTTGAACATAGACCAATCTTGTGCTTGATCTTCTCTTGAACATAAACTAATCTTGAGCTTGATATTCTCTTGAACATATATTGATCTTTCAAGATCTACATTGAAGTGGTTTTGTCTTTACAAAATTTGACAACTTATGAGTGCTCAACATTCTAGCAGTTACAGGTTAGATGTCATCAAACGCGTAAGTTCGATGTCATCGAACCCTGTTCGATGTAATTGAGTTTGGATCCAAATTTTTTGTTTGGTTACTGGACAGAAATTAGTCCATTCTCGATGTCATCGAAGACTATTTGATGAATCGAAAGTTGCATAAAACTTGTGATATTTCATTTATTCTTGCAACTTATTTTTCTATTTTCTAATCTTCTAGAGATGTTTTCCTAGTTGATTTTAGGACAAATTAGAACATTTTTAAGAGGATTATTACCTGAGGTGTTTTGGTCATGAGATGTGAGGTTTAGTTTACCTTTAAAGATCTTCGAACACTTCCACTTGTTGAGTCTTTAGCTTGTACTCTTTCATGTGTGGCTCACTGGACTCTATGACGTAACTGTCATGTTAATTGACAAGAAAGGGCACTTTCATACCCAACCTTAGGTTCAGCTAGCTCGAAATATGTTTGGTCAAGTTTCCAATAAGATAAGATTTTAGATCTCATGGAGATTCGGCCAACCGAATTTTTGCTTAGGCTAGTCAAATTTTTAAAAGATTTCATTCCGCGAAATCCGAAGATCCGTTGGAATACAATCATTGGAATTTGGTCAACCGAACCTAAAATCGGGCCAGCCGAATTTCAAGTCTTTTAGATATAAATAGAGGCTTTCTCTCACTCATTCAAAACACAAAAATTCGAGATCCATCTTCTTAAGAAAAGAGTGAAAGTCCAAGCCTTCTCAAGCTATTTGTGAGATAATTCTTATATTTGATTTAGTTTATTCTATTCTCTATCTCTCAAGTTAGTTTAAAAATTTTTTAATAGAGTAATTCATACTCTACTTAAGAATTAGAAAATTGAATTTGTAGCATTAGCGTATTGTTTATTACATTGAAAATATATTAGATCCTTATATTCTTTTTAGGTTGAACACATATATGACTTCATCAATATCCCAAGAAAGAAGATCGCTACAATTAAGCTATAGTTACATTTTCGACTCATCAATTGAAGATAAGTACTGTATTTACTTTCATTTCATTTTATGTTTTTCTGAGATAGTCCCGAAATCTCAGCAGATTATTTCGTAGTGAGCCTGTGAAAATCACAAAGAGGTTTTTGTTGTGATAACCCGTGAAAATCACAAGAACTGTATGTAACATCCCGAACTTTTCAATACCCGAGTATTGAAAGTTCTCAAATGTTACCATTAGATTTAACTTATTATGTACATGTTACGATACTAATCTAGCCATCATAACCTTACATCTATTCTCCAATATGAATCGAACCGTTAATAATGACCTTTTTCTATAAATCAAGTCATCCGACCGTTGAGCATGTGGTTGGATAATTTACGTTCCCTTAGTTAATTTGGTGAATAATTCTTTATTCATAATAATTTAAATATAAGTTCTTTCATAAGAATTACTTAGAAATGTGCCTATAACCATGTAGAACCATTAGATTTTCCAAAACTCTCATATCGGCAATAATTATGAAAATGTCATTAATCTACACCCCTGAATTCTAGATCACATAGTTTCTATGATCCGTTTAATGCGAAATTTTCTACCAGACCTAATTATCATAAATTAACCATCCACGTCGAATTTCTTCTCTTCGATCATTGTAAAAGTGACCCAATTGACAAATCAGCCCCTTAACCGTTGATTTTAGTGTCCTTCGAGTGAAGAAACCTCGTGGATAGTCGTAGTTAGATATTTCCCTTCATATGAACAACTTGGATTACCCATCACATGGACCAAGGGTAAAGTATGAAGACACCACTTTGGTAGGCTTTTTCTTAGGCGAGACTTATCAAACTCCTTATAAATCTAGATCAGATCTAGCCACTTCCTGTCGTCCATCGAAACTCAAACTTAGACCACACCTTAGCCTCACTTAACTACAATATCATACAAAATTTAGACTCCGATCCATGATTCTACACCGTTGAACGCTGAAGCTAGTTCCTTCCTTTTGCGTCAAAAGGTGATATTTCAGATTTAGCCTTTTTCTACCATCGATCAACCACCAAATTTTCTTCAATTGTCTGCCTATCTTGACTACACATTTCACCCAAAATTAGGCTCTGATCATTAAGTATAGACCGTTAATTAAGATCAAGTCTGTTTTAACACCCGCTATGAGATTTTTCAAGATAAGCTAATCTAAGGCTCGCATCAACTTCATATTGAGTCTTGTCACCCAACACGACCTGCTTAAACTAATGAATGGAGTGGATCCCTTATAAATATCGTGATGAACCACACCTTACCCCAGCAGTCAATCACATCCCATTAATCCCTTGCAAACAATGTGTGAAACCAAAATACAAGCTCCTTCAGCACTTTTGCATCCAAACTACCTCCTATTCTTTCTCCCAAAATAAAACACGGATCAAGTAAAGTCATTACCATCCGAATGTAGTAGGAGATGATCTCCAACCGTGCGCCCCACCTAAGGCTCGGATCGAGTCCACTTGAGGCCATAGCTAAATATGATCAACGGGGTGGATCTTTCAAAAGGCCATAAAAATGGACCCCACCTGATTCACAAACTAACCTAAATACATCAATTACGTAGGTTTCACGTACGTTAAACCGCTGGGAAGCATTGGAAGGAAACAGATTGGCTACTCCCTCCGACACCAGCCCAGTGGTTGATGGTCGGTGCTCTGTGGGCCCCCTCCATGATGTATATGTTTCATTCATTCCGTTCATCCATTTTTAAAGATCATTTAAGGGCTCTAACCTGAAAATAAGAGGGATATAAATCTTCGGTGGACCACACCACAGGAAAACAATAGTAATTGGATATCCATCATTTAAATCCTCCTAAGGCCCAATGTACTGTTTATCATACATCCAATCTGTTTATTAGGTTATAAATACCCAGATGAAGGGAAAAAACAAATATCATCTTCATCCAACACTTTATGGCTCCCAAAAAATTTTTAATGGTCGACATTCATTGAACACTATTTCCTGTAATGTGGTCCAATTGAGATTTGGATATACCTCATTTTTTGCTTAATACTGTAAAATGATGTATAAAAATAGATGGACAGCATGGATGAAACACATGCATCATGGCAGGGCCCATAGAGCACCGAACACCAGCCATTGGGTGGTGGCAGGGGAGTAGCCAATCCCTTTTCCAAAATGGAAGGTCTCCTTCCGCACGCCCTGCGACTGCCTTCGAATTTTTGAATCAGGAAATAACCGTGGGAATGGATGGGACCCACTATCACAAATTTGTGGTCAGATCCGAACCACCCGTCCTGTAGCTGGACCTATTTTGAACAAACCCTAGGCTAAATCATTCGAATACGATCTCTCAAACGGACACAAACCCAGTCGCAACTGGACTGTGTAACCGGAAAACAGAAACGTGCGTCGCTGATAACGTGTATTTTTGCAACACTAATCGTTGGGTGGAAACCATCCCAACCCTCCGATGTATGCCAGAGGGAGGTCCAACTCTAACCAAAGAACGCCATAAAATCCGGAAGATCTCCACGATTCCGGAAGCGGGGAATCCTTCCGCAACAACGGCTACAAGAAGTCCCGCCCATAAGAACGCGAACGGACAGTGTCCGATTGCTATTGTTGTGGCCCACCATGATCGATCATCTGGAAAATCAGAGCCGTCCATCTTGAAGCCAGCTCAAATCCGACGAAAATCCCAGTCCTTCCACGCCAAACTCGATCGAACCACTCGATATATTTCGTCCGCAAACTGCGCCCGATCTTTTTGATGTGTAAGGTTCGCGCCCGGGTGCTGCGTAATTTCGTTTACGCAGAAGCATACCCGGGTTCAGACAGGCTATAAAAGGAGGCCCTGCCTTCCGCAAGACAGGAAACAAAGGGACAGAAAGGGAGGAAGAAAGAAAGAAAGAAAGATCTCAGCAGGAGAGAGGGAGTTCAGCAACAAAGGAAAAGAGAGAGCTTACGGATGGAAGTTTGGTCCGTCCAGACCCTCTGTCCGATCAGCAATAAAGGAAAGAGAAAGAAAAGAAAAGAAAGAGAAAGAGAAAGGAAAGAAAGAAGGAAAGAGAGAGAGATTGCGTGCCGAGTTAACTCGCCGAGTCCTAGGACTGAGTCAGGGCCAGGTTCGAGTCAGTGTTGGGTCCTGCAGTACTAAGAACCCTGGTGAGGAACGTTCATCAGTATGAGTTATAGGAACGAGCTACGAGGTAAATCATGTATTTACCTAATATACGAATCCGAGCTTTACCGAAATAGTTAATTAGTTAAGCCCTACACCTAAGCCATAAACATAACTCTAGATTTAATCCTAACCTTGTAAATCTTATGATATAGGATAAGATTGAATTTGAAGGAGTGTACAAGAACATCTAGCACGATATCCGATGAGGACGATTCGACTTTAGATGTGAGGGTTTTTCCTTTAAGCTTGTATTAATTTAAGTTGATATGTTTTATCTTGCTTTTTACATATTATATTTTCATGTTACTATGGTGTTCCTTCTGCAATTATTTACTTTACCATCAACATTTATTTACCCCTTTTGGTTATTGTGATATGATGTTTATTACAAGGGATCTTTTGTATCTATGTGGGCAATGGAAACAAGTCTTGCCCTTACCTTTATCAATTTATTGGAGTTGGCCCTTGCCACTCTTCTCTATATTAAGTTGGTTATTACCACTCTCTTTATTATTGAGTTGGTCATTGCTACTCGTCTATTTGTTGAGTTAGTCATTGTTACTCTTCTTTTATTGAGTTGACTATTGTCACTCTCTTCTTTGTTATGATCAGCCATTGCCACTTTTATCTTTGTTGAGTTGACCATTGTCACTCTTCTCTTTATTATATTCGCCTTGTACTATTTATCTTTAAGGCTTGGGCATGTGTCTTGATATTCAAAAACCCCTATAATTTAATTTATCCCTCTATAAGTGCAAGTGATGTATTAAGAGGTATCACAACTAGTGATTTAGATAATTTATTATAGGCGTAATGCGCACTGGGTAGAGACCCTCTTGGTCGTCAAATAATTCCATAGGTTTTTAGGTAGTGGTGCACAAATCGATGTATGTAATTCACAAATGCAATGTCACATCACTTCTAAGATTGGATATCACAAATAGTCGCTCCATGAACAAATCGTGTTACTGTAACATCCCGGAAAATTTCGTACTAAGTCCCGAGTATCACCTCAGGCAGAAATCACTAAGAGTCAAATTATGTAGAAATTAGACAAAATTAATTAAGAGCTAAACTAAATAATCAGCGGAATTAGCTTGAACCATTTTCTATACGAACTGCAAGACCCAAAACCATTAGAATCACTAACCCAACATTACCTAGAAACTTAGGATCAGTCTCCTTAACCCAATTTGCTCCCGGAGCACATTGAAATTTCAGTATCGGACTGAACCGCAGCATCAAAGTCCGACATAAATAAACTATACGGTTATGACCACCTTACTGGGCTTGACAACCATCACGAAAATCGAGCCCGAATAGTGTCTAGAAATGCACAATTAGAGCCCTGAGTAAAGTGTGTGAAAAATGCGAATATCTTTAGGAAATGAACTCATATTTGAGTGATTTGGGCCGTTCACTTGCAGGCCAAATTTAAGACTTCAGACCGTCAGATTCTGACCCAACTACATCCTTGGATCAGGAAAATGTCCCTACACATGTCAATATACTTGTGGCCCTGATCGAGTGACGATGACCGTTGAACTGAAACAAGTCCTCCACGGTCGATCCACTAATCCGATTGGACCGAAATCTTAATCTGGCGTAGATCCATTATCAGGGAACTTCCTCTAGACCGTATACGAGCAATGGACCTCCAGATGATCTCCGTTTGGCCGAAACAACCACCTTTTGGCTATATCCTAAGTATACTACGGCCCTGGGGCCATTAACATTAGTTTTGAGCCTATATAAAGGCCTTAACCCACCCCTCTCATTCCATACGAATTTCCAAAACACTAAGAGAGAGAAGAGAGAAAAGAGAAGGAAAAAGTGAGGAGAAGAGAGAGTGTGAGGGATTGTTGTTGGGATTCGATCCCACCGCTCCACGTGCCAAATCATCCTGCCTGTATCGCTATACCGGCGATTCTGATTCCGTTTTTGGGTAAGAAACCCTAACCCTAATCTGTTTTAAGTATCCAAGTAGAAGAATCGATGAAATAGCTAACTTATTTCGTGATTCAAGTAGCCATTGTGCCGTAGACGAAGGCATAGTATTCGAATTGAGTTCGATACGAGTTTACTGATGAAAGGCACTACGCCAAATTGGGCAATTTGCGACGAATTTTTGCGACGGACTTTGTCCATCGCTAAAATCTCTTGGTTTAACGACGGATTTCATCCGTCGCTAATGGAAAAGGTCCGTCGCTAATCCCATGTTTCTCGAAAATCCGTTGGAACGTCGCTGAATTTAGCAACGGACCAACATCCGTCGCTAAAATTGGATTTACGACGTATTTACGACGGATTTTGGTCCGTCGTTAATAGGCGACGGACTAAATCCGTCGCAAGTTTCAATTTTCTCACAGCTATTAATTCCCGCCCAAAACACCAAATGGCGGGCTTTTCAGTTGCTTTTGCGACGGATCATGGTCCGTCGTAAAGGGACTTTTTGCCTTCACTTCAATTTTTTTCATTTTTTTAAAGAAAATGGTGGAAAATTAAGTCTTGTAGTAGTTTAATAGTTATTTTTTAATAGAATTTCAGTGGTTTAATTGTACATATTTATATCTAAGATTATTTTTTAATAATTGATTGAATGCAAAAAGAAAATTTATTCTATTTTTATATCAAATGAGTGGAATTTTTATTTTTATTTTTTAATTTAAAATTAATATTTAAATGATTTGTAATATCACATGAAAAAGAATATTGAGAAGTTAGAAAAATTTAACAATGTTTGAGAAAAAAATAGATTTTGAAAAAATAAAAATTGTAATTTAATAAAAATATATTTTGTGGGAACAAAAAAGAATTTTGAATAAAGTTAATAAATTTGAAAAAAAAAAAAAAAAGGCATTTGATTTTGAGAAAAAAATAATATCCTAAAAAAGAAAATTAAAAATATTTTAAAAAATGTGAAAATTTTCACAATGTTGAAAAATGAAAATATTTTAAAAAAGAAATTGAGAGTTTGAAATTTGAAAAATAAAATAAAATTTCATATTTTAAAAAATGTGAAATTTTATTTTATTTACACTCAAAATAAAATTTGAGTGAAAAATAAAATAAAACGATATTAAAAAGATCTATACTTTATCAAAAAACAAACATTTTGAAACGAAAAATAAATAAGTTGAATAATTTTGTGATTTGGAAAAATAATTGAAAATGTTCAAAATTCGAAATTAAAAGAAAAAGTTATTTATAAAAACTCTAAGATTTTGAAAAAATATATATTTTTTAAAAAATTTTTGAAAAGTTGAAAATAACATGATGCTTTTGAAGAAAAAAAATCGGCATTTTGGAATTTTTGGGAAAAAAAAAACTAAAATTCTTGAAAATTTTAAATATTTTAAAAATAAAAATTTAGAATTTGTATTTTAATTTATTTTTTGAAATATTTTATAATAAAAATGATATTTTGTTAAAAGTTTTCAAAGAAAAATTAAGAGTAAAAAAATATACATTTTGAAAAAAATGTTATTTTTAAATGGAAATTGAAATTTATTTGTGAAAAAAAAATTAATAAGTTATTAGGCACATCCACTAATTGAACATTTAACCGTTTTTGGACAATCGAATTAGTCCAGATTGGAAAGTAAATAACTTCATATGTTTAATTCAAATTTCACTCAAATTGTTGATCAATCTTGTATGCCCAATATCTTTCTCATATGTAGCTAGCTTGATTGGGGCGAGTAACTAGTTAAATTGAGGTTATTGATCAGTGAAATAGAGCGAATGGGCTAGACATATAAAACGGGCTAAATATTGTTGTCAAAATTGTAACTCAACTTATTGACCTTGTGAGAACCTAAGAAGTGATGTTAATAAGTTTTGTGGGGCCCATCATGATGTGTGTCGAACATCAACACCGTGCATTTAATGTGCATTATGTTCATCCATTTTTACTGATCATTTTAGGGCCTGATCAAAAAAATGATAGGGATATAAACCTAAGGTGGACCACATCATAGGAAAACAATATTGATTGGATATCCACCATTAAAATCCTCTTCTACGGGTGGGCCCCACTATGATGTACGTGTTTCATCTATTCCGTTCATCCATTTTTTCATATTATTTTACAGTTTTATACCAAAAATTAGCGGGACATAAATCTCAAGTGTACCACACCACATGAAAACAATGGTGATTGGATATCCACCATTAAAATCCATCTTAAGGCCCACTATATTGTTTATTTGACATCCAATTTGTTGATTAGGTCATACAGGACCAGATGAAAGGAAAAACCAAAGATCAGCTTGATCCAAAACTTCTATGGCCCCCAAAAGGTTTTTAATGCTCCACGCTCATTCTACATTGTTTCCTATAATGTGGTCCATTTGAGATTGGTATATACCTCATTTTTGGTCTTATACTATAAAATTTTCTGGAAAAATAGATGGACGACGTGGATGAAGCACGTACGTCATGTTGTGGCCCACAGAGCACCGACCACCAGCCATTGGTTGGTTGCTACTTTTTAACGGGACGTGGATTTCCTGTTGAAGCCCTTGGCGTCCTGCTTAAGGATGTTGGGTGGGGCCCAACACCGTGTGTTTGAAAAATCTACTCCATTAATCCGTTTTTAGAGATCATTTTAGGATAAGAGAACAAAAATGAGTTGGATCCAAAAATCAAGTGGGTCACACGAGAGGAAACAAAGGGGGAAACAAATACCTACAATTGAAACCTTCAACTCCACCTTGATGTTTATATGCCATCCAAACAGTTTATAAGGTCATTAACACTAGGAATAAGTGAAAATACAAGAAAAAAAAAAAGCTTGAAACAAAGCTTTTTATGGCCGTAAGAATGTTTCAACGGTTCTCACTGAATCTCCACTGTTTCATCTCGTGTGGCCCACTTGAGTTTTGGATACACTTCGTTTTTGGTATCTTTTTCTAAAATGATATCTACAAACGGATTAATGGAGTAGATTTCCCACAAACATGGTGGTGGGCCCCACCCAGCATCCAGGTGCAGTAACTTCCTACGAAAGGCTTTAATCAGCACAAAATCCACGTCCCTGGAACGGATTGGCTACTCCCCCTAATACTATAGCCCTGTGGCTGGTGGTCAGTGCTCTGTGCGCCCCACCATGATGTATGTGCTTCATCCATTCTGTTCATCCATTTTTACCAATCATTTTAGTGCTTAATACAAAAAAGGAGAGGGATATAAATCTTAGTTGGGCAACACCACATGACAAAAATAATGAATGAATATTCAAATTAAGATCCTCCTAAGGCCCACTGTACTATTTATTTGACATCTAATCTATTGATTTGATCATAAAGATCCAGATGAAGGGAAAAAATAAATATCAGCTTGATCCAAAACTTTTATGGCCCCTAAAACGTTTTTAATGGTCAAATTTTATTCAACATTGTTTCCTGTAATGTGGTCCACTTGAGATTGAGATATACTTCATTTTTTTAATCATATCATAAAATGATATATAAAAATATATGGATGGATTGGATGAAACATATCCATCATGGTGGGGCCCATAGAGCCCTCCCCTTTCCAAAGCTTTGTTTACCCTTTCATTTTTCTGTACAAAAACTGAGAATTTTGTACAAAATGTAAAATAGTGGTGACTTGTTCATGAAAATAGTAGCAATGATATAAAGTTATCCAGACCATTGAAATAATCCATCTAGTTGTATTTGTTTAATATTTATAATTTTCTTATATAATACGATCTTAACCATCCAGAAAATGGTCCTTCTTGCATGTACGATTGTTAACAGAATATTTGTTATAAACAGTGGTAAACGCACACTTTTTCGTATTTCAAAATTTTATAAAATTCAGAAAAGGATTTGTAAAATGACGAGCGTCTTCTCCCTTTCCAGATTGTCAGTCCTTCGAGCAGCGAGGCATCATCTTCCTTCGAGTGGCGCAATTTTCTTCCATCGAGTGGCGCTTGGAGACGGCCATTGCTCTGACCCATCTACCTTCCAAAAGGTATGTACGCTCCTGATCCTTTTCTCTGTGGGGACCACTTCTTTTTCTTGGTTGGGATCTTCCGAATGGTGTGTTTTTACATTTGGCATGACGGGCGGGCTGTCCAAAAATCAGGTTGGCTTGCAAGTGAGATTTGCCTCAGTGCAACGTGGCATTCCCTCCTAATTTGTCCATTGTGCTGCCTCCCACCTGAGTTTTCGATTGATCTGATTTCTGGGATTTAGGGTAACATGAGATCCACATCTGATGGATGGGTTGGATGTGATGCATACATCATGTGGGCCTCACATCTGGTTGGTACTGTGGTAAGCTTTAAGGTGGTGCTAGTGCCACTGGAGCACACCCCTGTTTAGTAGGGTGGCAATGGGCTGGGCCAGGCTAGACCCAAGGCCTAATCCTAGCATGGCCTAGCTGCAGACTCAAGTTGGAACCCAAAAAATTGGTTGGACCCAGGCCTGGCCCGATCTGGCCTGGTCTGGAAACCAAAAAAATCCCTGTTTCCCACTTTAATGCTTCTTATCTACCAGTTGACCAAGTGGGCTACACATGCACAAAAATAGTCATATTAGAGGAATGAATCCAATGGCCTACACTAATGATGGTGGATTGGAATGGCATACTTATAGTATATAACATGTACATATAAAGTCGGGTCGGTGGATAGGCCATGGATGTGAGCCCAAGCCTATCCATCGGCCATAGTAGGTACAAGCCTGGCCAAAAGCCAGGTCTGGCCCATCAGATTGGTGGGCTACCTGACCTGGCCCATTGCCACCCCTACTTTTTCAGACATCATCTTGTTGGACAAGCCTCAAGTATTTCTGACACTTACACTGCGTTCATATCAAAACCTTTTATTTATTTTTCCTTTCGTTTTGTTCTTGCAGTGTCAATATTCTAAAATTTGGACTGGCCCTTAACTGAAGCACCTGCTGTTTGAAGCATTCAAGAAATTCAATGCCTGGTGAGTTCTCCAAAAAACACAGAATGATCTGAACTTGTGAAATCAGCCACTTGAACTTTGAAATTGCAATAATCCTGACCTCATCACCCCTCTGCACAAAAAATAAAATAAAAAAATTAAAAAAATTAAAAATTCCTAACTGTGTTCTTGAGGTGTCAGTGCTCACGTGTTCACGAAATAATTGTGATTTCGCGAATGTTCAAACCAAAATTTCAGCTCGAAATGTTAGTTCCTTCTCAATATTATTGAATAGTTGTGTTTTTTTTTTACCAAGCAAGCAGATAAAATAGCAATGTTTTTTTACCAAGCAAGCAGATAAAATAGCCTAGCTGCCTTTTTGGAGGTTTGAATGACCAGAACTCATCTTCTTTTCTAGAAATCGGAGTTAGCATTTTGGAGCCCACTTGGCATCCATATGAAATCATGCTGGTCCAATCATCAGGTGGTCTACACCATAGAAAACAGCATACACCAGCCTATTATTGTACTGGCTTGATTTTTATCTATTAACCTGTGATTAGATCTTTCATTCTTGATGCAACTTAAGCTCTCTTAATTGAAGTTATTAATGCATCCAAATACAACCTTAAAAGAGTCATTGTTAACTTTGTAATAATTGAATGTCCTCATAAAATAATAATGCCCTTAAGGGTCATGTTTCAGTGGTACAGTGCTAGTGGCCATATTTTGGGCCCTGCAATGTATTCATACCATCCAACCCATCCATCCTATGCTACACCCCAAAAAACCAATAAGGCCTAATGCTCAGCCCAATCCAGAACTGAAGTAGGCCACAGAAAAGGGAACAAGATGGGAGGGAATGGCCACCCCTGAATTTCACAAGGGTACACCTGAGTTGTCACCCATCCTGATTTTTGTCCTCACCCTTCATTTGGCCTTAATGAAGGGTTTGCTGAATTCTACATATACAACACAGTAGGCCCCTAATCTAATCAACGATTGGCGTTCCTTCTCAACATGTTCCATGTACAATAGCCCACCTGAGTTTTCTTCTCAGGCTGATTTTTTGGGACGGGTAGTTTTTAAACACATTGGAGGACCCTGCATCAGTCTTGTATCACTCTAACCTTATGGCGGTACTGGTACCACCGAGTGTGCTTCTACTGATAAGAGATAAAAGAACAATTTCAATGGTCTGATTTTATCCATTATCATCACCAGATTCACCACGGTACCTATTGTACATGGGCAGTGAAGATTCGGACCTGAAACATCCATATAGCAGAACCCACATGTAGGATGGTCAGAGGGAATCATTACAGAAAAAAGAAGCCTTACATTTGTTATCTCAAGTGGTTCTTATTATCCTTAGTCATGGTTGTTATCTGTTGTGTTTGATCTTTTTGGCAGTGTTGGGTTGAAAATGGCGTCTGGAGAACAGAAGGAGATGGAGACGGAGCAAAGTCCCAATACAGATAATTTTTTCACATACAAATTTCATATCATGTTGAAATGTTAGGCTTTTCATAATGAAATCGATTGTTTTGGAATATCAAACCAGATGAGCCTTCTTTATTACTTTCCTCCCGTTGTCTCTCCTGTAAATCTACTGGCATCCCATGTATATGATTTGTGAGAAACGTTTTCTGTTTATCCTAGACCACGTAATGAAATGCTAGTGCTGTCACAGTGCACATGTGAGCTGTTGGTTGCCTTTTAAGTTGTTCCCTTTTCGACATCGATGATTTCTCTGGCCTGGTTCTGGGCCTGTGCACTTTTAATGGTTCACTCTTATGACTGTCAATGGTATCCAACCGACCCGATTTTAATGGGTCCGCAATCCATTTTTAGACTTTGGTAACTTTGTGGGACCACGGAATTTTTGTATCAGATGATGTTTCTGCCTACAGTTTATCTGACTGGTAACAACCCTATTAACGGTTTGGATGGCATGTAAAAATCATGGTCGGCTCCAGGAAGGTTTCAACAGTAGATGTTTTTGTTCTCGCTGTTTTTGTGTGGTGTGGCCCACCTGAGTTTTGGATCAGTCTGATTTTTAGATTCCTGTCCTATCGTGGCCTTTAGAAACTGATGGATTGAATAGATTTGTTACATGCATCTCTATGGGCCCGGGGCATAGCTTCCAACAACATGAACTTAGTGCACCCAGGACATTACATGGGACGCATAGCGACAGATTTTCCGAGGAAATCCACCTTGTCCATCCATTCTGCGAAGGTTGGTTATCTTTTTGTTAGGCACATAACCCGACACTCGGCAAAACTATCTGACAATCCAGACTGTTCATCGAGTGGGCCCCACTGCGTATGGACCGTAGGAATCTTAGAGGTCTTGTTGTCCTTGTCCTAACTAGAACATGAGGGTAACAAGTTTAGGGTTGAAGAGGACTGTGGATGGATTGATTGCTCAAATGGTCCCGCTGTTGATTGCTTTAGTTACATACTCTAACTTGTGGTAATTACCATGCTTTAGAGCAGTGTCGATCCACACGTGATGTCCACGTGGAATTCAAAACTCAGGTGGGACACAACAGGGAGATATGTACAATCACTCGTAAAACCTGTATATTCGCTTGTTGTCCCAACTAAGTTTTTAAATGGCTTTGATTTGGGTGCTTCCTTTTCTCCCTGTAGGGCACACCTGATGAATGGTGTTGTCGAACATTTCTCTTATGCATGAAAGACAGAGAATCAGTGGAGCATGTCTTTGTCCACTGTCCTTTCACAAGGGGTGTATAGGGCAGCATCCTTTCCATCTTCTAGGTCTCATGGGTTATGCCTAAGTCTATGGAGGGGCCTTTCCTTGTGGGGCATGAGGGAGGGCCCCGGTCTAAAGGGAGGTCAAAGTGGTGGCTCGCTCTGCTTGCAGGTCTCTGATCGCTATTTTAGAAATCGCAGCGCTTAGTCGAAAATGTTAGGAAGGTTCTCTCACTGCTAAAGGAGTGGGAGCCCGAGTTTTCAGGTGCTGGTTGGTCCACTTTTTTCTTTTCTTTTTCTTGTCATTTCTGGCCTTTTTGCCTGCTTAATAAAGTTTATCACTTCAAAAAAATAAAAATAAAAATGGTTGATTTGGAAAGAGAGAAAAGGAGAACATTCTTAACGAAGCTGAAATTTTCCAATGTCTCTTTCAAAGGGTTTGGAACAGGGTTATCAATTGGGCCATGGGTCTTAAGGTCTTTCATGGTTGTGGCAGGAGTCTGTTGATGTATCTTGGAGGCTGGATTCAACCTTGTTCTAACCGGATGCTGCCGCATCATCCCATCCTCATGTTTTGTTTTTGTGGGCCTCTCCCTCTCTCTTATAAATTTACCATTTCCATTAAAAAGCTCAGTCTTTTACTATCCAATGGTTTTAAAACTAGGTCAAACTTGCTTGCATTGGACAGTCATTGCTCTAAAGTCAAACTTGAACATTCGAGGTAGATTTGACATACATTGTCTAATATTTATAACTTACCAAAGGACAAGATCATTAGATGTGCGGCATTTCAATAAGACTATTCATCATATTCCAAAAAAAAGAGACCATTGCAGATAGACATTTGAGGGATTTCTGATTTAAAATGTCAATATCTGAGAGATTTTCCTTCATGTTTTTTTTTTTTTTTTTTCCTTTGACCTTATATTTTATGTTGCCAATGTGCTCTTTACTGCAGGTATATATCATTGATTATGGCCTTGGAAAAAAATATAGGGATCTTCAAACTCATAAGCATATACCATACAGGTACATATAGTGACCTGGTAAATACAAGAGCACTTCTCCTGTGTTGCTATTCCACTTCCCTGCATATTTTGTCTATTTGAGTCTGCCTTGTAAATGCAGCCTATTTAATGAGCAAGAGCCTGTTGTAGTCTAATGTTAACCTACCATGCAAGAACATTTCTCAAGTGCTCTTGCTCATGCAGAGCGGGTATCACTTCCTTCAGCAATGCAGAAACCGAAAAGCACCTGTCCCACTGGTCTTTTAACCCCAGGTCACTCATATCCCCCTTGAGCTCCAATAGCATCTGTTGAAACCTAGTCACAGCTCCCACTTCCCCAGGTAGAAAGAATAATCCCCCTATTCATGCTGCAAACATTACTGCAATAGCTACACCATTTCAGATTATGTTTTGTATTTTAAAGTTACTACTAACAAAAAACAGGCATTATGATAAACCAAAGATCTAGGAAATATCATATAGAGGATTAAGACAAATGAAGACTTGCCAAACATCAGCAAAAACAAGATGTCAAAGACAAATACATAGGTGAATGAAGCCAAAACAAACTTACCATTGCACAAATACATAGTTTGAATGATTTTTTTATTTTTGTTTCTTTCATCATAGCTCTCTTTCTTTTTTAGGAGTTCATATAAAATCAAAACCATCATGGAATTCGCTTTTATAAGCTCTTCTTGCTATACTTAAACTTTCTTTTTATATTTTTTTTTTGAAGTTCGATTGAATCAAAACCATATGAGTCTAGTTTAGCGTCAATGTTTTGTCTGCCTTCTTCTTTTCCTAAATTTATAATTGGATATTGTGATACGTTGGCATTAAGGCTTTAGATGACGACGGCAATGAAGGACTGGATTTTGTGACAACTTGAGAATCTACTTTTAGAGATTGTTGAATGATGATGCTGTCACAAGATAGAATTAGGAGGGGCCTTAGATCTTGGAAGGTTGGAAAGGCACATGTATTATCATACATCATTAGGAAGGGTAAGTAGGAAATGCCCAAATGATTTTCAAACTGATATGTATGGCTTCTAATAGAGCTTTGAATCAGGTTTTGATCAGATTTTTTTATTTTTTTTATTATTTTTTTTTTTCCCTTTGTTTCAGGTTGAGAAGTTTCTAGCGATTTTAAAGGATAATGCTGGTTGATGCTTAAGTTGTTTTAGTATTTTCAAAACAGCTAGAAGAGATAGGTAAAGTAATCATCAGTCTTAATTTCGAACTTGTATTGCTGTGTCTGCGTAAGATTTGAGTATTTCCGTGTTTACACCCAACATGAAGCTTGTAGTTGGCTGTAAAATATCGATCATGAATAGAGTAATAGATGCTTGCCCACCTCTATACATGGATCTGCTCCGCTTCCTGTCATATTTTGTGCAACCATATTTCAGATTTTTCTCCAGGTGGAAATTAATTTAGATGGTTCTCTTGAATGCACCTTTATTTCTTTTGCTGGTGAGACTTGTTGTAGGAAAACAACTCAGGTTACCAGTTCTTTTGCTTTGATTCTACATTTAGAAATGAGTTGTATTTTGAATTATTCTGCGGTAAGACATTACGGTGCATGACGGTTCCTAGCAGGTTAAGTTGCAAATTATTATTAAGAGTTGGTTGGATATAATTTATTTTTTGTAAATGTTGTTAATAGTTGGATGGATGATGAATGTATTTGTGAATGTAAATGAAAATAAAAAACTTATGATATATATATATATATATATATATATGTTATCAATGGAGGGTGCCTTGTTTAGGGGGACATGAAATTTTGTAGCTTATGGTATGGTGCCCCAATATTGGTTGTATGTTACTAGTATGTAGTAGATAATACTAGGATGAATAGTAAACATTTTGTAAGCCATATCCTAATTAATTATAAAACTCTCTCTCTCTCTCTCTCTCTCTATATATATATATATATATATATATATATATATATATATATAAATGCATATTGCAATTTATATATGAAATAATCGTCATCATCGTCATCATCATGTAAGCCATATCCTAATTAATTAGGGTCACCTACATGAATCCTATTCCACCGTTCCACTCTATCAAGGGTCATACCTTCAGTTAGACTATAGGTCATCGGGTCTTTTCTTACTACCTCCATCCACGTCTTTTTGGGCCTTCCCCTTGCCCAACAATTTGTTCCTTAAAGCGTGGTTGGTCTTACAGCTATTTTATAAAACTTCCCTTTTAGTCTGAATGGTACTCGGCGATCATTTAAAACTCTCAAGGCACATCCTATAGCAATTTTTGCCGTCTTGTTGGCTTGAAACACTCTTGAGGGTAGCAATGTGAAATGGCACCATGCTGCCGTGGATTGGCAAAAGGACAGCTTCATTCTTTTGGTCGATCTATATCATTAATTCCCTCGACTGTGGGATATCATTGACATTCTTATAGGCAATGAGATCGCTTGAAGCTTTTCCAGAACCACGGCCATCTCCAGCTGCAGAACCGCCCTAGCCAACCTCCTCGTAGTTTCTTCATTCTTCGCCGAGCCGCCTCACCGATGCTCGCCTCCGCAGCTCCTCCTTTGACATCTCCTGATTATCCGACCTTAGACTCGCTTTCAACAAAAATGCCTCAGCTCTATTGGATTCAACTTTGACCTTTGGACGCTCTTCTTCCTCCTCCTCTTCCTCATTGAATGAGTATGCAACATCCTTAACTAACTTGGAGCTGATTGAAGTCACAACTTCTATAGCTTTTTCATTGACAATAATGGTGTTTGCAAGCAACAACGAGAACATCTTAGTCTTTGGATTGTTAGTTTCTGATTGCAAGTTTTGGAACCCAATAGATACATTAAAAACCATTCTAGGCTTCAACACCCGATCGTTCCTGGCATTTAAACTCAATCCCGACTCACGGAACTCGAGACCGATTCCCGTTCCTGCTGACTTTGTAAGATGAGAGGCAAATTCAGGAGTATCCCTCTCTACCACCGAGACTGCTGCTTGGTAAACAACACTGACCTTATTCCTAGCCTTCAATGCACCTATCGCTGCCTCATGGGCCTTGAGGAGAACCTCATAAGCCTTACTCTACGTTGCATTTGCATCAATTAGAAATGTTCTGGCAATGTTTGAGCAGTAGCTGTTGTAGCGATATCCGATTGCACATATGATCACACTTGTTGAGTCATGGTAGAGATCCTCATCATTGCTTTATGCACTCAGCTTGAGATCAAATTCACCCCCACTTTGAAAAATTGGGGGGTAACAGATGTCAACATTCTCCGCTTTTAGTTTGACTTCGACTTTTGCTGGATCAAGTATGACCTTCTCTATGTCATCCATCAGTGATGAATGAGAAACCTTCTTCTCCTCATCAATGATCTTCTCGAGCTTTGGGACATCGAAGTGTTTCATCACAGATGAAGTTAAGTACGCAGCCTTCTTCACGTTTGTGAGCAGCCTTCTCGAGCTTAAGCTTTTGGAGTAAATGGTTGTTTGACAAATATGTCATGCACATTATTATGTAATTATCATTAAAAGAGTTGAATTGGCAAAATAAATGAAAAGAAACTCCATACAAAGGCTTATGTGATGCCTTCGGGATATGATCCTATTTGTTTTGATTTGTCTTGAATCCTTGAACAACCAACATATCCACAAATTTTCAGCTACTCGCTAGATGTGTTTGTGATCTCTGTTTTATACCAGGTTTTCATTTTCCCTATAAGTTTTGTATGCTCAGAGGAGCCTTCATAGATATCGCCCACCAAAATGACATTTGAAGGACCTTCCCTCAAGAATGGAAACCTTATTACACCTCATCACTGATTCAAATACCATCTAAATGCCTCAACCTGCATGCTTAGTGTGTCACGCCTGGAGACACTCGAATAACAATAGAATGTCAGTAGTTGAGTGCTGAACGTTAACACTTTACCTTGGTAGTGAAGGATTTTGCTGTTTTAATAAAATGAACCTAAAGATGTAGAATATCTGCCATTGAAGCTATGTCGAATCTAGAACAACTGAAATTCGCAACAAACCAAACAGAAAAATGTAGAGATAACCACAAATTTCAGAGAAGGTATGTCTCTTCTTTCCTTTCTCTTCTATTTCACGAACAGAATGTAGTTCATCTGCAAATTACAGTCTTTTTAAGGATTTAGAACTTTAAAAAAAAATGAAAACTACTAGTTGAAAAGAGGAAAAAAAAATATTTTCATTATATATATATATATATATATATATATATATATATAAACCCATGATTCAAACTTCAATTCCTGGTTTCCAAATTCCTGTTATACAATCATCATCTGAGCCTTTCTTCCATCGATTTGGGGTTGGCTTTAAATGGTAGATTGGCAAAAAGAAATTATGATTGGCTGCCAACTAGACATTCACCTTCCTCTTTACCGAGGTCTTGGAATCGGAAATGGCAAAGGCTCACATGCCAAACATAATTCCACACTACACAATTAAGACTGCCAACAAGCTACTCGCATATTGTAGCAACATTTTAAAATAGCAAAAATGCCCCTATTTCCAGTGGAGGTAAACTCCACGCTGATGATGGGACTGATAGATACAATCTGAAACGTTGGTTGCTACACACGCGTATGCCTCCAAATTACCTAAATGCATGTAACATTTGTTTCAAATTCCTCCCCATGTTCTTTGAAAATCCAAAGTTCATGATCCTTTGAAAACCATTTGCATGGGAAAAATTGCCTCTGGCTGATGTATATAGAGCTTTGCTAAGCCCACATGCATGTTCAAGTCAGCTAATGCACATGCCACCACATATTCTAGCAAGGTGAACAAGTGGAATGTCCAAGCCATCCATCATGATGAGATTCCTTATCCCAAGAATCAGGTCAGTCCACTAGTCAGGTGGGCCACAATCAACTGAACGAATGTACAGTTGTGAAAAAAAAATAGCCAAAGTTTTCTAATCCGCTTGGCTTATTTCTACTATCATGGCACACCAACTAAATGGACCACCTTTATCTTTGGGCTCTACATAGTGAACTCCACCTAGTGGATAGCTTGGATGTTTCAATGGCCTACCATATTAGCATATACAATGGGTGGTGCATTAGGCTGACTTGTAAAACGTGTGGGCTTAGCAAAACTCCATACATACATATGTAGATTTACACTAGAATTGCTCTTTGCCGATACGTTATTGTCCACCCAGCAGATAACCTCAAGTATATCTACTGATAAATAACAAAATGGTAAGTGTTGTCTACCTGATGAGTGGATGGGGCTGAATTTTACACAAGGTGATCCTCAAAGTGGGGTTAACCAATTAGATAGGTTGGATGTTGCACACAAATGCATTTTGAAAGCAATATCTGCTTGCAGATAGTAGCCTATCATCCAACCATACATAAATATGTATGTACATATGTACAGACATAAAAACATACAGACGGTAACTTTTCAATATCTTCCAACCGGTAGGGTATGAGCATTTGGATCTTCAATTAGTAAAAAAAAAAAAAAAAAAGGGCTTAAATCTTGTGTTCTGATCTTTAAAAATTGCACAAATTTAGTAGAAAATGGCTTGAAAACAATCTCAAAATGGGGAAAAGGGGGAGAACATCTAACTCATCATCCATCTTGTAAAAGTTGGCAACTACACTACTAACCCTCAATTGTTGCTAAAAGCTCCAATGCCATAATCTCTTTGAGAAACAATTTAGTACAAACTGAGAAATGCATGGATAGGACATAATATTTCACCAAGCATCTTCCAAAAATCCAATGAGCATTCCACGCCAATCTTCACGACAACTGCCTTTGAGAATTCCTACTCAAATTTGAACACAGCTGTACCCAGAGCCCCAATGCCCTGTATTCAAATGAAGCTTATACGTGTGGCCTAGCACCATATTACAGTTTTACAAAACCACCTTCTATTAACTATTATCTTTTGTTGCAAACTTCCATAACCATTTCACAAGGACAGTATTCATATGTTTTAGCCATTTTAACCCCACTCCACCATAGCTTTTCAGTTTTTCCTCCCACTCCACAAGATGAAATTTGTGCTTTCTTCTGCACTCTGTGAAAGGAACTCTTGAATTCTGTTCTTTGAACAACACTTGTTGGACATTGGAACAAAAAATATAATAGATTGGCATATTAGCTAATGTAGAATTGATGGGAGTTATGTAACCCCCAAAGGACAACTATCTTCTCTTCTATCCCAAGAAGCTTTCTTTCATACTTTCGACCATTTCATCCCACAAATGATACAAAAGGGATGCCAAGATACGATGAAGGAATCTTCCCCACCCTGCAAACAAAGCTATGAGCAAAAGATTCAATTTTCTCTTCCCTCACCCATAGCCCAGTTTCTCTCTTTGATAAGTTAATCTTAAGAACTATGAGCAAAAGTTTCAAACAGTTTCACTATGATTTTCTGAAAACTTAGTTTATCCTAGCATCTGCAATTTTATTATTTTATTATTTTTTTACTTTGCATATGACTTGTAACAACCACTTGAATGATTCTCACATGCATCACTTTCATCATTGCATGTCGTTTAGCAAACCTGTGATATTCTGAATGTTGAAAGATTGTGTTAAATGGGTATGAGCCTCGTGTGAATATAACTGTATGATGGTTGAATGGATGGATGGGGGAATCAAAGATATTTTTTTTGGGTCTGGTTTCATGGACCAAATGGTAATAGAGATGCAGTTACAAGCACTGACAAGTTGTTGCTATCTTCTGATTATGCAGGTGTATCTTGTTGGGAAATAGGAATTTCGCAGTTCCTATTTGGTCATTTTGTTAGACACTAGTCAATTAAATGCAGATTGCATTGCGCTGTTGTGTATTGATTCCAACATCTAAAGATCTTTTCAAAATGTATTGTGCTCTCCCAGTGAACGCTATGAAGTTAAGAAATGCTCTTACCTGAACCTCTAATGGCTAGGATGGATTCTAATCTTTTATTTTGTTAATTAGTTTCAGTTGATTAAACTATTCGCTTTTCATGGATTTGAGCTGGTTATTTGTAATATATGAAGGGTTGACTAAACTAGTCTTTTCTTGGATTGAATCTGGTTGTTTGTAATATATGTAGGAAGGGCTCAAAAGAAGGTTGAACAAGAGAAGATACAAAGTAGTCAATTTAAGGCAAGGCATAGCCAACAGTTGAAGTTCCGGGTAAGAAGTGTTTAGTTAGGAGGGTTAAAGTCAATTTTTGTTGGAGTGGGCCACTTGGGTCATTTCTTTTTTTATTGAATTGAGTTGTTACCAATTTTGTGAATATGATTCTTATCAAACAATAGTGTGAATTATTTTTTGAATGACTATCAGGTGTAAGATTAAAAATAATAATAATAATAAATATCGATATTTTTTTTTTTACAGATATTTTAGCGACGGACCAAATCCGTTGCTAATATCTGCATTTAAAATCAACGACGGATTTGAGGTCCGTTGCTTACTCATATTAGCGACGGACCTTATCCGTCGCTAATATTTTTACTGACGACTAATTTTTGACTTACCGACTTTTTATTTTTTACGACGGATTTTATCCGTCGCTATTATGCGACGGACCTTATCCGTCGTAGATTAAACGACGGATATAATCCGTCGTAAAACCAAAAACGACCCAGTAAACAGCGACGGACGAAGTCCGTCGTTTTTTTGGTTTTACGACGGATTTGGTCCGTCGCAAAACAGCGATTTTGGCGTAGTGAGGTACGGACTATAAATGCTTAGGTTATGGTTTTCAAGGCTTTCAATGTCAACTAATGATTTATGTCTAACTTAATTGTTGCCATATGATCTTAGTTACGATGTATTCGATAATTTATACATGTGTGTGAACTATGTGAATATATGATGCATTCTGTGTTTGTTGAAATGTTTGAATAAATATGAAATCATGATTTGTGCTTGTCATGACTATTAACCTAGAATACATGATTGTTGTATGTATGACAACTCCTTTGTGAAATGATTTGTCATAATATATGCTATAACTAATTTAGTTCATATATGTGGTAATGTGTAGTCTAAGTGTTTGATAAAATGTTTGAATAACAAATTGTTTGATGAATTGTATTTATTAAGGGCGTTGAGATAGGATTCTCAACTACCTTATCTAGATATATAATTTCCTTCATATAGTCTTAATTTCAACTACGTGATTTATGTATAAAATGCATATATATAATAACATGTTCTATGTGTTTGACAAAATGTCTGAATGAGATATTGTTTGATGAATTGTATTTAATAAGGGTGTTGAGATAAAATTCTCAATTACCTTATCTATATGTATAATTTCTTTCATATAATCTTAATTTCAACTATGCAATTTATAGATGAATTGAAATATTCGGTAGCATGTTCAATATGTTGATAAAATGCTCAAATGAGCGTTATACTTGGATTGTTTGTTAAATGCCTATATGATTATCATATGTTTCCACATGAGTTGTGGGTCGTGCATGATTTAGGCTATAGATCGCGATTGTGGGGCCCACCTAGGATTTGTACAAATCCCTAAACATTGATTTCATTACCATAGGCCATCATTAGAATAGGTAGCCTAGGCTTAGTTGCTAAACTCTCCTAGCTAGCAAGTCATGATTATTTCTCTTACCAAGAGATCTTCTTTTTCTATCCCATGCATTAGCCACTTTTTACTCTTCCCAAATCTAAAAAATTCTGACTTCCCTCTTCTCTAGAGAGAGAGAGGTCATCATGCCCTCTCTTTTCTAGCAATGCCATCATTAGTATGAGTAAAAACCCCTAGTTGCTAGCAATCCACCTCATTTCCCTCTCTCCCTCTCCCTCTCCAAGCTCTTAGACATCCCAGCCTCCACCTATTTTTCAGCCCTTCATCCTTCCTTCTACCCCATAATCCAGCCCTTAGTCTAGCATCATGCCCATTAAACCTCTTTCCTTAGAGCTTGAAGACTATCTTGGAGGTGTTTGCTTGAAGACCTTATAGGTAGGTGTGCATGTACTTTGAATCTTAGGATTTGTATTCTTTCTTCTTATTTGTCTTATTCACCTCATCTTTGAAGCATGTGTGGCCCAACGAGTGATGGTGGAGGCCTCATGTCTTCTTCGATATGGCCATTGGCCTATCCTTTTATGCATGCATAACCCATGAGTGGGGCCATTATCCATAGATCCTACCATGGTTTCTTTCCTTAGTTAGAAGGATTCTTGGGTCATTTAGACCCTTGCTCCTTGGTGGAGATGACATCTCCACTATTGAATTTTGATTAAAAGTTGCATGCATGGGTAGATCTTGTCATTCCATCAATATAGTGATATATGTGTAGTTTGTGATGAAGGGAAGGGCCTCAATGTGGCGGAGCCCCTTCCCTTGTGGCCGATTCTCTTTCTTTTTTTAATAATTTCTTTTTTTTCTGAGGTGTGTGGCCTACCATATGGCTTGGAAATATCCAGATCATCCAAGGAGAGTGGACGCCCATGGCAGTCCACTCTATGGATGGTGATGACACTTTTACCCTTTTAGGGGCATATGCAATGAATTTTTATTTGAGGAATAGGTCTGGATGTTTGTGGGGCCCACTGAGGTGGACCATAACTTAGGTTTCATGGGGTGTTTTCTTCTTAATTTGAATTATATACTCAGTTTATTTCATATGCATGTTGCTGTCCAGAAATTTTCTGGACAGTTTCTAGTTGTTTTTTAGTTAAATTTTCGAGTTGTTTGGGGAACTATTTCTATTCCTTAAATATACTTTTCTTTAAGGTGTAGACCCCACCTAGATGTACCCCAAATTTCAGCTCCATCCGACCTTGATTGAGGTCCCAAAGGAGTGGGCCAAGTGGGGTGGACAGCCCAGATTTTCTGGACTGTCTAGCAACATTACAGTTTGGAAATCCTTAAATATAAAATAGTTTTTGTAATGTTGGGCCACTTTTGTGGACCCTACCTTGTAGTACACATATATGGGAAGGTTAAAAATATTTTTCTCCAAATTTTGGAGAACTTGGGCCCACCCCTTTGGGTGCTCAAAATAGGGATAGTAATGTTTTTAATTTTCTGTTGTAATTGTTTTACCATGTTGTCCATGCATGTTTGCCTAGGCTTTTATGTGGTGGTGGCCCTCCCATTCACCCAATTTGTGGCCCACCTTGTAGAGGATAAGCCCAAGTGCTTGTGGGCCATATACCTAATTATATTTTGGGGTGTTTTTGGGGTTGGGACAGCAGCACCTTGCTAGACATCCAGCTAGGCTGAATGTCCAGCAATAGGCTGACCATCCACCCCAACTTAGGCCTACCTTTGGTTTTATTTTTATCCTAACCTTCCATCCATTGTGTGACCCACTTAGTAGGGGACCAGTCTCTAGGGGGATGTCCTAAAGAGGGGCCCACTTGGACCTCCATATGGGCCAGCCGTCCCACCCTTGGGAAGCCCAACGGTGTGGGCTGGCCATCCACCTTGAGGCCCATTTGATATATGTGTTTTATCTTGGCCATCCTCCCTAGGGGTGGCCCACTGATGTGTAGACCACTCCCTGGAGGGCGCCCACTTCATGGAGCCCATTTTGATGTATGTGTTCTAGACCGTCCAGGCCCTAGGACGCCCAGGCCCACCTGGACATCTAGCTTGTTGGTGGTGTTGGTGGACTTGTAGTCAAATAGCAGGCCCACCTTCTTTTGAGTGATGTATGCATGCTCTCCATCTATTATGGCCCACTATGATTATTAAGAACCACTACTAGATCTATTTTCTTCTATAAATCCCACCTTATGGACCTCTGCAAGTCCAGGAAGCTGGGTGGGCTAAAAGTCCAACAATATACTAGAAGTTGTATGATTCATGTTGGGATGTTTTAAGGGATGTGTGGCCCACCAATGGAGTGTTGAGTACACACATATACAGTCTATTTTTTAGGCATATTTCTGGGCTTAATTGATGCATTATGAGGCCCATTCCATGTGCTACAATGTGGACCATGTATGAACCAGATTTTTATGGCCCAATAGGCCTAGATGGGCTGGAAATCCTCCATTTGAGCCCAGTATTATGAAAGGGCTGACCTTATCATATTATGGGCCCAATGAGCTATCTATGAGCCCAACTTGAGCAAATAAATATTGAATGCCCACTCTTAAATGCCTAGTATAGGCTGACTTGTAAGGCCCACTTTATAACTTGTTGGTTAGGCCTTGCCAAGTCATGGGATGATGTTGTGAGGCCCACATAAATAATTTAGGCCTTGGCCTTATATCCTTGGGCTTATACGCTGCCCATTTGATCCATTTAATACATGGATCCAATGGCATATGAGGGATGGGTCGTAAATGCTCCATTTGGCCCATAATGATATGTACTTGGGCCATGTTATGCCCTTATTGAGTCCATGATATTCATGAGGACCTTGGGCCATTCTCTTGGGGCCCATTATGTGTTGAGATGTAGATGTATGTCTACCCATTTTGTTTTCACAATGGTATTCGGGCCTTGGGCCTTGGTTTAGTTAGCTATCTAGATTAGGCCGCTTTTTTGGGGACAATGGTGGTTAAATGTCCCCATTGTGTGCCCCTCTAGGCCCGTTTTCACCTATTGGTAGTTAAATGTCCACCATAGACCCTTGCTAGGCCCATTCTCATTATTTAGGCCCATTGCATTGTCTACCTAGTCTCGTGGGCTACCCCAGGCTATTGGGCCCCCACTAGTGGCTGTGTTCCTTCCTATCCATGGGAAATTTGTCTAAGTATTTAGATCCGGGGTGAGTACATCATTTCATGGCACACTTAGTCATTTTCATGACTCATCGGCTTCATTTATATGCTTGACAGATGGTTGATTGGTCATGGTATTATGACGTTGGGCAAGCCATCATGGGACTCCCAGGGTGATGGAGTTGTCCCAGTCGAGCGCGTTGGATGTACAGGATTGGATACATGATTGATTGGTGTGATTCATGCATTTGGCATTGCATAGCATGTTGATATTCGTACTTGCTTTATCAGGGTTGTAACCTCCACAGGTATATCATGGATGACTGGATTTGAACACCGGAAATGTTTATATGAGCACTTAGGGCACATAGGATTTCCTTGGGTGAAAGTCTCAGATGCTTTATGGTCCAGGAGATGCTCCAACGCTAAGACCAAGTGAAAAACATGAGCGTCGGTGCCTTTACCATTAGGCCGTGTGTAACGTCTTGAAAAAATCCGTACAAAGAACCGAGTATCACCTCAGGTAGAAATACCTAAGGACCGTACCCTATCATAATTTAAACAGAAATTAATTAACTACTAAAACTAAATTAATCGATGGATTTAACTTGAACCACCATTTTCACAAATGGCAAGACCTAAAACCAACAATACCGCTAACTCAACACTACTTAAAAACCTAGGAGAAATCACATGAGCCTGTCGCTTTCGGGAGTATATTGAAACTCCGTATCGGACCTGTATCGCATGTCGAGAATCAATACCGTGAAACTATAGGGTTATGTCCGCCTTGCTGGGCTTGACAACCATCGCGGGAATCGAACCCAGATGGTGTCCAAAAATGTTCAATTTGAATGCTGAGTGAAGTGTGTGAGAAACGCGAATATCCTTAGAAAATGTATTGAAACTTAAGTGAATTGGGCCATTCACTTACACGTGAAATTGAAGATTTCAGACCGTCAGTTTCTGACCAAACTTCACCCATGGGAAAAGGAAATTTCCCTACACATATCCGTATACTTGTGGCCCTGATTGAGTGAGAACGACTGTTGATCTGACATAGGTCCTCCACGGTTGATCTACTTATCCGATTTCACTAAAAATGCATCCTGGCTTAGATCCATTGTTAGGAAACTTACCCTACAACATATGTGAAAAGCGGGCCTCCCTGTGGATCCTGTTTGTCGAAAACAACTGCCCAAAGGGTGTAATCCATGTAGATAGTGACCCTAGGGCCATTTACATCACTACGGGTCCTATATATAGCCCTTATACCACCCCACCTCTCTCTCATACGAATTTCTCCAAACCCTAGGAGAGAGAAGAGAGAAAAGAAGAGAAAAGAGTAAGGAGAGGAGAAATTTTGGGAGATCGTTGCTGTGATTCTCTCCCACAACTCCACACACCAAAGTACTTTCACGTTACGCTACACGACCTATTTCAACTACAATTTTGGATAAGAAAACCTAACCTTAATGCTGTAGTTGTGATTCAGAAGAGTCGTTTGTCAACCTAGCTAACAGATTCCACCATTTAGGTACCTGACGTTCTGTTTTTGGGAATGTAGAATTCAAACCGAGTCCGAATCAAGTATTCCGATGAAAGGTGTAGACTATAAACATTTAGGTTATTATTTTTAATGCTTTTAATGTTAGCTAATGATTTATATCTGACTTGATTGCTGCCATATTGTCTTAAATATGCTGATTTCGATATATTTAACATGTATGAACTATGTTGAACAAAATATGCATTCTATGTGTTTGTTGAAATGTTTGAATGAACATGTAAACGTGATTTGTACTCGCCATGACTACTAATCTAGGATTCATGTTTAGCATATGCATGATGACCTCCTTGTGTAAGGATTTGCCATAATACATGTTGTAACTAACCTAGTCTATGTATGTTGGTGAAGTGTAACATAAGTGTTTGACAAATTATCTGAATGAGGAATTGTTGATGATATGTAGTTATTAAGGGTATTAAGATAGGATTCTCAATTACCTTGTTCATATGTATAGTCTCCTTCATGAAATCTTAATTTCGTCTGTGTGATTTATGAATAAAGTGCAAGTGTTAGGTATATGCTCAATGTGTATAAAGAAATGCTCAAATGAGAGATTTATTTGGATTGTTTACTAAATGTTAAGATTATCATTACATGTGCTTACTTACTGCATCTGAGTAGGATTGGGGCTACAACATAGCCCAGGCAATCGATAACAGCCCCCGTTTAGGTGGCCGAATTAGTCTCACCACATTTAGATATATTCGACGAATCCGGGTCGCACGACGATTGTTGACAGTGGTTTGGCTATGAGGGGTGCTTACACGCTCCATGTCGATTAAGTCACCATGCGTTCATACCAATCGAACTTATCTAATAAACCGATTGGCCTACTGTATGCTTACCATGTATGGACACTACTGCTTGAATCTAAGGCACCCCCTATTAATGTAAAGACCCACTTTAACTATGGTACCACGATCCGCTAAGACTCATGAGCCGGGCATGGTGGTATGAGATACCGTGTTCGAGCTGTCGGCCTACGCTGGGGTGACGAGCCTCCCCGTAGTGACCAGTAAGCAAACTCAGACTCATGAGCCGAATATGGTGGTATGGGACACCGTGTTTGAGCTGTCGACCTACGCCAAGGTGATTAGCCACCCCATAGTGACCACGAGTATAAACTTTCAACTTACCTATCGACTGCTTTTCATTAGGAGTGATGCCTTATAACTTGTCTATCGTATGTGATTGACTAGGATTGACGACCCTAGATGGATCCTTCAGTTCGGGTTTATGATAAAAGGGGTGGTACTCTAGCTTCCCAAATCTATTGTATGAATAAGCGTAATTAAGTACTCGGCTAACACAACCATGCATCACATTGCATTAGTTAGGATGTGCTCTTAGCGAGGAAGGTGCACTTTAGGGAGTGTTGTCATATGCGAACTTGGTTGCCGGAGTCGCTTTTGAGGGAGCTTTGTGTGAGGGCATACATCAATATTGTACTTCATTCCTGCATTAACAAGAGTAGTTATGAAGTTATTGTTGTATTGCTTTATCATTACTGCTTGATTGACTTAATAACATGTTAACCTTTGCCTTATAGTAGCACTCAGTTGATCACTCACTCCCACCCTGGGACGGTATTTTAAAACACCAACTAGACCCTAGTTTAGATGCAGGTATTGATGAGGTTTATGCGATGAAGCAGAACTTTATGGACGAAGAGGAAGAGTTCTCCTACGTTCAGCTCTCGAGCGGGTCTATGTAGATCTTGTACCGATGTACAAGGACTACGGGGATTTTTAGCTTAGTCGAACACATTTATTTTCCATATTTTGTATATTTTGAAACAACACGTATATATTCAGCCCAGTCATATACTCAGACTCCAGAGGTTGTGAAATGCTTTAATATTTAAATACATATGCTTCTGACTTCCGCTTGCTTGATTCAATTGTATCTAGAGTATGATATGCTGTTTTAGTATAATCCCACTCATGTTTAACTCACTAATATGGATGAAAATCTAAACATCATTATCCATGTTGCATAAGTGATGTGCTAGATCTCGGGAGTAGAGCTTTGCTCAACCCTCAAAATTCAGGGCGTTACACCTGTCTCCCACTGTATCGTGGTTAATTGGGAGGGGGTGTGGCCTTACCTGCCTGAGTGAGGGGCAATAGCTAGGCTAGGTTTAACCAGCTCGTAAATGGGTCTGCTACCATCGACCCTTGTTGGTGATTGGCTATCCACAGGCGGGTAGTGAGGTCTCTTACGCTCGCTAAGCTGTGCAACTAGGATAGCGGCAGTCAGCAGGTAATGTATTTGACCCAAGTGATTTCCTATAGAGGAACTGTACTGATTTGTGAACTTGATATGAGGATAAGCATGACCGCATTACATATTGCATATGGCACTTGGCTGTATAGCCCCGCATTGCATAGCCTTTGATTGGCAAATGGTATTCCTGCCTTGCATTGTTTAGCCTTATGACGGCTAGTGGTATTCATAGTCTTACCATTTTTCCACATACTCTGATATCGCATTCAATATCACCTATCCTACACACACTTACACTGCCCACTAAGCTTTCTATAAGCATATGCATGATTGATGCGTGTAGGTGATTGAAGCTAGTGAACGGAGCAGGAGCTAGAGCATGCTATTGATCCTTTTGGAGTTTTCTTTATATATACTTTGTATTCCCCTTTGAGCCTTGTACTTGTAAAAAGTTTAAATTTATAGTGGATTTTGTAATGTTGTTCCTGTAGTTATTTATCTGTGGTTATGATATTATGATCTTGGGTATAATCAATATGAATCAGACTAATGTTATAGAAATCCTCCTTATAAGATCCCAAAATCGGAACCTGATGAATGGGCACCACGAGCCGAGAATGGGGTACTACGGAGGCTGTCGCTGCCGGATTTGGCAATCAGGAATCCTATAAGCCCGGTTTCCGAGTTGGGGCGTGACAGATTATCTCTTGCTAAGTTTGATATTTTGATCTCAAAGATGTTGTGAAATAAGGTTGTCTTGCCTAAATCTTTTAGGTGAAAGTTGTCTTACGAACTATTTGAAATCAAGATTTCAATACTCTAAGCAATTGAGAGTATTTTTTTATTATTCTGCATTATATTAAAATATTTTATATTGTCCTATTCAGCCCCCTCCTATAGGACATCTATAGCAGGTACTTTCAAGTGGTATCAAAGCTAAGTTACTCTTTTTGGAATTAACTTCCTAGAGCTAGATCCAAAGCTATTAGAATATCAAATTTTGATAGTCTATCCATTTTCAAGTCACCTCCTTTTGATAGCTCAAATTACTCTTATTGAAAAGCAAGGATAAGGACTTTCTTCAAATCCATTGATGAAAATGTGTGGCAAGCTACTATGACCAAATAGATCCCTCCTATGATGGAAGTAGTAGCTGAAAATGGAACCACGTCCATGAAAGAAATCGCTTATACTCTTTGGACAACAATTCAAAAAAGTGAAAGTAGTGCAAATGCAAAAGCCCTAAATGTTATTACTTGTGCTCTATCACCATATGAATTCAAAAGAATTATTTTTTGTGATACAACAAAACAAGCACGAGATATTCTCAAAATGACACATGAGGGAATTAACATTATCAAAAAAATCTACGATCCAAATCATTACAACAAAGTTTAAGGAAATTCGTATGAAAGAAAGTGAGTCATTCATGGACTTCTATACGAAACTAAATGACATTGTTAATTCCATGTGGGGTCTTGGAGAAAAAGTCCCTGAAAGTAAGGTTTGCGCAAAGATACTACATCACTTCCTGACTGGTTCAATTCAAAGTTATTGTTATTCAGGAATTAAGGGATATCGATGCTATGAAGGTTGTGGAATTAGTTGGATCTCTACAAACCTACGAGCAGAATTTCAAAGCTCTTAAAAACAAGTTCATAGCTCTTAAATCATCTAAACCCAAACACATAAATTATAAAAATGATGAGAATGAGGATGATATGGCAATGTGTAATACCCCATACTTTCCAGTACTCAAGTGTTACCATGTAGTCTAATTTAGTATGAAGATAAACCTAACCTACTTAAATATTCATGTTCATTATAGTTTAAATCTGATCATTTAAAACAGTCCCCACACATATGTTAACCCATTCATCGATTGACGTTCCAACGAACCATCACATCATCAGCACAACCCATTGTTAGGACTTCAATCACCTCGATAGGTTAATCAAACCACCCAGTAGTCAAATAATATATAATAAGTATATTATTTTATTTATCTATTATAATATAAATTTTACACAAGCATGGATCAAAAGATTATGGATATATTTTGATAATTTATTTATCAAATAAATAATGTATGGAAATGCAGTGTAATAGAGTGATATGTATGTATTTAATGTATATAATATATTGTGAAAATAATATTATGTTAAATAAACATAATGAATAATAATTTTACAATAATAATTAAATTATAAATATTAATGTAGTATTAAATATCTTTTACAAGTATGTATACAAAAATTATTAGATACTTTAATAAAATTGTATATTATTTAACAATATTATTAAATACAAATATGATTTTAATTAAATGTGATATTGTACAATCTTCAATTCATTTATGTGTATAATATGATATTGTATTTTATGAATTTTATATTAATGAATGTGTGATCAATAGCATGTAATATTAGTATGTTAATATTAAAATTATATTTATATATGTATGAGATTTTAAGCATTTTGATTATAAGTAATATACAATAGTAATAAAATTTATATTAATATTAGTGTTGGTTAGTAATATATGATGCAAGCCTTACAAATGGCCCATTAGGATTTTTTAACCATTGACATTCAATCTCAAGATGATCCGACCGTTAGAGCAATGGGAAGCTACCGTTAGAGCTAGGAATCAACTCGTATGGCCCACCTGGACCTTAGATCTACCACATCTTTGGTAAAAGGCTATGACAGGGCCCACCAAGTGGAAGGACGGAGTGGATTTCTCACAAGCATCATGGTGGACCCCACCTTGAGCTGCATGTGCACTCAGTGGGAAAATACCCCCAGTGCACCATATTACACAGCTAGTCAAAACGAGTTTGACCCGACGGATTTCTGAAAAAGAGGAAAACACCTCTTCCTTTTTCTTTTTCCCGCCAACGACAAACAGACCGTTGTTTAAAATTATGTCCACCACCGTCCATTGATCAAATGATCTAGATCGTCCATCAGGTGTGGCCCTCAAACCTCACCAAAACCTGACATTTTGGTGTGTTGAAACCTACAAACTTTCGCACAACAACTGTAACAACCTGTAAATTTCCGTACTTTGGCTCGAGTACCATCTCGACCAGAAATCAATTAGGATTAAATCCTTTAGAAATTTAACAAAGTTAACTAAGTGAAAAACTCGATTAGCCATGAAATCCGTTGGGATCGCTTTAAATACGATCTGCAAGACCCAAAACTTGCGAAACCAGTGACTCTAGGTTACCCTAAAGTTTAGAACCAAACTCATTTCCTACCGCTTCTCGGAATTAAACGAAACTTCAGATAGGTCTAGATCGCACATCGAAGTCCGATTAACATGAAGTTAAGGAACTAGGACCGCCTCACCGGGCTTGACTATCATCTCAAAAATCGTGTCCACCGATGTCCCACGGCCATTCGTTTGGATCCAGAGCGAGGAGTGTGAAAACACTATTCCCTTTACAAAATAAATATCCGGAATAGTGATCTGCACCATTCGCTTGCGCATCAAGATAAGCAAACCAGCACCGTCGGAAATTAGACTAAATTACACCCTCGGATTAAGAAAAATTTTAGGAACATTTACATGTGCTTGAATTTCGGATCGTGGCCCACCGACCGTTGAACCGAAAGTGGTCCGCCACGTGCGATCTGGGAATCCGATCGAGTCGAAACGTAATCCCACATAGATCCATGTGTGGTGAGCTTAAGTTCAGCGTTTGGCTCAAAGAGGGCCACCGAAACCTCTCTTTTGAGCCGAAAAAAGACGAAATACCTATATTAGCAAGAACCCTTGAACCCGAGTCATTTTGGGAGGTTTTTGGCTATAAAAGAGGCTTAGAACAGCCCCTCTCATAGACATACGAATTTGGGATAAAACCCTAGAGAGAGAGAGAGAGAGAGAGAAAAGAGAGAGAAGAGCTTGGGATTTGTGGGAGAACTTCCTCATGCTGCTTTCTTTCGACATCGCACGGCCTACACCGCCTCTTTCCGTGCGCTTTCCGTGCAAGATATCCACTCCGTTTGACAAAGGAAAAACCCTAATCCTAGGTCTGATTTGAAGTAGATAGGCTATAGGTTGTGAAAAGGCTAACCGATTCCGCTCTTTAGGCAAGAAAACTCCCGAATACTTTAAGCTCACCAAACCTTACAGATCCGTTGTGATTCCAAGGGCAAAGGTGAGGACTTTAGGTGTATAGGTTACGGTTTTCAACGCTTTCAATGTCAGATAATGATAGATTCATGATCTGCATGCAATTGCACATGTACAAAGTGCTTTCCGTTTTTTGTTTCGATTAACGTTGTAGAATATGGAATTTCACATACTCTAGGTATACGTAGAAATACCGTATACGTAATTTTTTTGGAAAAATGTTTGACATGTTTATTGAATGTATGAATATACAATACATGGATAAAATACTAGTTTGGCGAAAGGAATCGTCGTAATATATGTTCGCTTGTAAATACTACGTATGTTGAAATTGTGTATTCTATAAATACTGCCTATGTGTAAATTTTGGAAATGTAATTGTCATGATTAATTGCTGTATGATTATGGTATACACGGATAAAATAACCGCTTGGCGAAAGGATAGCCCTAATACGTATTTTGCTAACATACGTCATGTATGTTGGAATAGCGTACTCTAAGTGTTTGTGTAAACGCTTGTATGTGTAAATGCTTGAGTGTTAGTTCCTTAGAGAGGCGCTGATGTGGAATTCCCGACTACCTTAGAGACATGTAGGATACCCTCCATATGGTGGTTCGCTACACTCACTTGTGATGTGTATGTAATTGTATCACTATTTGTATAGTACTCTACAACATGCTTTACAACAAGCTTTACTTCGTGCTTTACAACATGCTTTACTTCATGCTTTATAACATGCCTTATGACATGCCTGTTAACATGCTTGTATTACTTGTTTATCATGCTTTACTCCACATGCTATGGATGAAAATTGATTGAGTTTGGGACTATGCCCATAGTCCAGATATTCGGTATCAGACTTGAGGTTGTGGCTTAGATTCATGTCGCCACAAGGGGTGTGTCTGACGAACCCGAGTCGTACTCCGGTTGGCGATAGTGGTTAGCCACACAAAGTGCTTTTGCGCTCCATATCGCCCAACTTGTTGTGCGCTCGAGCTAGTCAGGTTCGCCAAGTAACCCGATATGTTGAATGTGTGTTCACCATGTTTGGTCATTACTGTTTGAACCTAGGGTACAAAACTTACCAGTGGCGATCCCGTTAACCATGGTACCTCGATCCGCTAAGACTCATGAGCCGGACATGGTGGTATGGGACACTGTGGCCGAGCTGTCGGCCTATGCTGGGGCCAAGTGCCTCCCCATAGTGACCATTGAGCAACCAAACCTCGTGAGCCGAATACGGTGGTATGGGACACTGTATTCGACACTGTATTCGAGCAATCGATACTTACGGCGAGAGCCGAGTATGTTGAGACCTGTGCTCGTGCTGACGGGCGACGAGTCCTCCGTAGTATTTTCGAGTATACTCCAAGGGTCTGTGATTGGCGACGAGTCTTTCACAGCAACTAGTGTATGAGTTGAGCTGAGTACGATGAGACCTATACTCGAGCTGACGGCTAGTGATTGAGTCGAGTACGGTGAGACCTATACTCGAGCTGATGGCCAGCAATTGAGCCGCATACGGTGAGATCTATATCCACGCTAACGGGTGACGAGCCCTTTGCGATGCCTTCGCTATGCTTCTCGAACCATAATATCGTATGAGATTAACTAGGATTGACGACCCTAGAATGGATCATGTTTGGGAATGATATAAGGGAGGTACCTTAGTTTCCCAATACTGCTGTTTGAAATGGAATAATAATAACTCGGTAATCATGTTCATCATAGCACCGCATGTGCCTTGTAGATGTGGAGCACTGAGGGAGTTAAGCATTCGCGAACGTAAGATAATGTCGCATGAGGGTGGTTTGGCAAGGGCATACATCATCATGTCATTTCATTCTCGCACTTAATAAGAGTAGTTAGAATTGTTTGATTTGTACTGCTTTATCATTACTGCTTGATTGAATTGAAAACATGTTAACCTATGCTTTATTGTTCCACTGAGTTAGCTACTCACTCCCACGTTACGGGACGGTGTTTGCAACACCAACTAGACACTGTCACAGGTATAGACGGCGCGACGGTTCAGGAGCCGGAGCCCGATTTCGACGAGGACCAGGACGAGTTCTCGTTTATGCAGTATTCGGACGGCTTTGCTTAGGCCGATTGCACCGCGGGGATTACAGGACACATCTTTAGAGTGTATTTTGATTTTTGACTCTAAAAACAGTACATGTATATGGGTACTCAGTTAGCGATCATACTCTGATGTTTCATAAAAATTTTGTTTCCTTACATACTTTAAATATACAATTTCAGTCTTCCGCTTGCCTTTATACAATTGAACTGAGTATGATTTACTGTTTTGGTATAATCTCATTCATGTTTATTGCTCTAACTCCGACAACATTTAACCAACATTGTGTATGTTGCATAAGTGATGCGTTGGAACTCGGGAGTTGAGTTCATACTCGACCCCCGAATTTCAGGGCGTTACAACAACAGACGCTAACAGTTCAATGTACAAGCAAGATTGTGTTTTCAGCCTCTTCAAATCTAATCCATTGTGATCAATGTGGACCACCTTAAGCCAATCCAGACCATCCATCAGGTAGAGGACCTCCATTCAACCTAGACCACGTCGTCTGTACGCGCCCATGCACACGTGCATGGACACAACGAATGATTGAAATGGGGTGCGCGAGGTTGGAGATTTTTGGAAACGGATTTCTTCCCGTTTCTCCTTGTCACGTTGCCAATCCGCGTCCGCCCCACTCCTCGCATCTCAGTCATCCGTCCAGGCTTCTATCCACGCCATTCTTCTGCTGCAAAAAATGAGCAAGCAACTGCCTACACCAAGAGACATCGGGGGAGACATTCCACTTTAAGAAAGTGCCTCTATGTAACACCCCGTACTTTTCCGTACTTAGGTGTTACCATGAGAATCAAGTTTGGTACAAACACAAAGCCAACTCATCTAAATATTCACTTTCATCCCAACTTAAATTTGACCGGTAAAAGGATCCTCACCCATAAATGGAATCATTCATCTATCGATTTCCAAAAATGGGCCATATTTTACTGATCAAAGACGTCTGTGAGGTGGACCAGTGTCCTAGAAGCCAATCTATACAGCCCGATCGTAGCCATAGAATACAGTAAGATCATCTTTGATCTTGTTGACTTATATGATTAAACCTGTAACTAATCTGCCGATTAGTTAGAATAGAAGCCTCTGGAAATGGTTTAATAAAGCCTATTTAAGGTTGCTTTTTAGGGCAACCCATTCCAAAAAAAAAAATAGAAAGGAAAATCAGAAAGAGAGGCGAACGAGTCTCACGCCTCGCACCAAGACAGGTTGACTCAGCCTAAGTCGTCGCAACATCGGGCCAAGTCCAGGACCCCACCTGGTTGTTCCAATAGAGAAAGATCAAGAGAATAGAAGAAGGAAGAGAAGAAGAAGAAGAAGGCTGGAGATCGGATTGTTTCTCGTTCATCAGCCACACCGCCTCGATTGCAGACCTTGCTGGTCGAATGCAGGAGAAAGGAGAGAGAGTTTGAAAGAAGAATCGACGCCGCTGAACACGTGCCGCACTGGGTCGACTCAGCTCGATGGGAACTGAGTCGGGTCAGCTCAAAGAGGCTGTTGCTGGATGCCTTCCAGCGGGAGGGAGGAGAAGAAGAAATAGAGAGAGAGGAGAAAGAAGTTGAAGAGAAAGAGAGGGCGTGTGTGGTCGCTGTCGAGTCAGGCAAATCCTCGACTCGCTGAATGAGTCGAGTCGAGTGCTGCTGAGCCAAGTCTAGCTCTGCCCGAGTCCAGAACCTGTGAAACTTCACAGGGAGTGAAATGAAAGAGAAAAAGAGAAGAAGATGGAGGGAGAGATGGGTGTCGGGTTGCGATTGGGCTTGACTCAGCGGAACCGAGTCAAACGTACTCGACTCACCGAGTTTAAGCTAACTAGGTTTCAATTAGAAACCAGTTGATTCGAATAGGAGCAGGCTCAGTCTAGGGAGAGTGAGAATGGAAGAAGGAAGGAAAAAGAAACAAAAAAAAGAAAAAAGCAAAAAGAAGAAAGAAGAAAGAAAAGAAGAAGGTGAGGGAGTCAAGATGAGTTACTCGGTGAGTCGACCCACTGTGTTAGGAATGAGCTGGGTCAGGCATGGGTCGAATCTCACAACTAGGTGAGTCAAGTCTCAAACTCCTTCTATTATTCCTGTTAGTATTATGTTACTAATGATTATTATATTATTATTACTATTAAAGTATGAGTTAAGGATTAGTATAATAATATTTTTAAAATAATAATATTATCATTATTATTTTCATCATAGCAGTATTAATATGACTATTAGCATTAGTTCTTACTAGACTGTTGTTGGTACTTATTCTATTATTATTGTTAATTTGATATTACTTGCATTATTTATTAGACTATTAGTTATACAATAATAATATTAGGTATTGTTGGTATGTTAATAACAACTCGTGAATTATCATTATTAATACCATCATTCAATGCTTTAATATGAATATTATTTTATTCATTTCAAAAAAATCAGGATCGAGTTCTAAAACCTAAGCTTAAAATTAATCTGCATGATCTAAACCCTAAGCCTTGATCTAAATCATGCAAGTTTAATAACATTGAAATCTAACCCCTTAAAATATTCTAATTTTGTTAGATCTTAAACTAGGGTGGGTACGATTAACTCTAGCATCATCAGGAGATGAACCAACTCTTGAAAGGTGAGGATAAGCCTTCACGCTTTTCCACATCTTGATAGTTAGCGTAGCTTGCTTATTTCATCTCTCGCCTAAAATAATACTTAGTGAAATTATTGATAAATGTTAGTTTCTAATTGAGTAATTCTTTACAATGACTGATGGTTAGATTTATATTCAAATATGAACATGCGATAGATCTTAAATATTCCTCTTTACATGTGTAATTACTCTTGAAAATGTGCTTGGCTTGCTTTGCCACCTACGGTTATTTTATGATGTTTTTAGGAAATCCTCGAACTAGTGGCCACCAGTGTTACGGATTAAATGAATTTACGTTGTGGGCTTATCATCTTACGGAATCATTTAGGCCTATATGACTTTTGGGGAATAATCCCTTCTTATCGTACCATTAAATGGAATATTCGGCCCCTGCGGCTTTTATGGAATAATTGCCCCACGTGGCTTTAATGGATTATTCTATATAACCTTGCGATGGTAAGTTCCACTTGTTGGACTACAATTGGCCACTAGTTGCAGGGGTTACCCTTAAAACATCATATTTATTAGTCTCATGAGCCAGGGATGGTGGAATGGGACACTATGCCTGAGCTGTCGGCCTATGTTGGGTGACCAAGCTCCCATAGTGACCTTTGAGCTTTCCTAAATTGATATTTTGAATTTAGAATAATAATGGTTGGGTTAATCATGCATTTTCATGGCATGCGGTCTTTTCCAGGTGACTAGTTCTCCTTGGACGTACTTTGAGTACTTTTCCAGGTGGCTAAATCTCTTTGGATGATCTATATATTATTATGGTCTTTTTCGGGTGACTAGTTCTCCTTGTGCATACTTTGAGTACTTTTCCAGGTGGCTAGATCCCCTTAGGCAATATATATATATATATATATATATATATATTATCTTTTTCGGGTGACTAGTTCTCCTTGGGCGTACCGTGTGTACTTTTCTAGGTGGCTTGATCTCCTTGGGCGATTTATCTATTATGGTCTTTTTCAGGTGGTTAGTTCTCCTTAGGCGTGCCTTCGTGTACTTTTTCAGGTGACTAGTCCTCCTTGGGCGATCTATATATCATAGTTTTTTCTGGGTGGCTGGTTCTCCTTGGGTGTACCTTTGAGTACTTTTTCGGGTGGCTAGTTCTCCTTGGGCATACCTTTGAGTACTTTTCCGAGTGGCTAGTTCTCCTTGGGTGACTTTTTACCAGCTGGATGTGCATCCCTAGGTCTGTGATCATGTGCATGCATTCATACATTTAAACAAGATTACCTTGTGTGATTTATTAATGAATGCATATTTGATGAACCTTATATGATTCCCATGATAATCATTGTGTAATTTGTCATATACTGTCTCTGATAACTATGCTTAATTATCTTGATGCTGCAATAAATCTTGAGGGTTATACTTCACTAGATAGTCATTGACGTTATCGAACCGTATTCGGTGTGCAGAAGACATCGATGATGCGTATGCTGGTGTTCACATGGAATAGGAGGAGCCAAAGTACCTTGCGAATCTCTATCCTCGATTACATTTGTGTTTAATTTGTACTAGTATGTGCTATAAAAGTTAAGACATTGATTTGTATAAGTTTTCGGGTAACCGCTTGAAATATTTGTTTTGTATACTTGGACTCCCTCTCATACTTGATTACTCATATTTCACTAGTTTACTAACTCTGATAGAAAGAAACAAAAAATATATGTGAAATTTGAGTTACAGTTAAAGGTTAACACTCGGGTTTTTGGAAAACGAGTAGTGTACTCGGTTTTCAAGAACAGAGGTGTTACACTCTGGCGCGATCCAAACCTCTCCCTAGGTCATGTGGACAAATCCCTACCATTCCCCTTAGGGCAGCAATGGCTTCTTTATGAAAGCCACCCATCTCGTAAGAAGAGCCTTGGAGGCTGAATATCTCGCAGGATATTGCGTTCTAACGAGTTGCTAAATGAAAAGTGGGTCCCACACTAATACCATGCCCCATCTGATCCATCTAGATGGATTAGATGGCTATTTTAGCCGACCAATACGAAAACGCCATGAGAGGCGACCTCATCTTCTCCGTTAAACTGGAGAACCCACCTTGATTGTTTGGACCCCATCTATTAATCTGAGATGTTTGTTCAGTGGGTCATAACAGTAGGAGGTCCATGTCACAGGTGGATTGCCCCCATGCAGAGCAAAAGGAGGGTAACCCAGCAAAAAGAGAAGGGGGCGCGAGAGTGACCGTTCACCATAACGGTTAGTGCAGCTGTGGGTAACCCAGCATCCATAAAAAGGAGCCCTACTCCCTTGGGATTTCTATGAGATATCCTGAGAGGAAATAGGAGAAGAAATAGGAAGGGAGAGAATATAGGAAAGGAGAGAGAGCGACTTAGTGCGAACTTGGTGCCACACTGGCTCGACCTGGTCTATTCAGACTGAGTCGAATCAGTGCAACCCAGTAGCACCTCTACTAAGAAAGAAGAGAGAAAGAGTCACGCAGAGAGGGAGAGAGTCAGAGAAAGAGTCACGTAGAGGGGGAGAAAAGAGGGGAAAGAAACAACCATCGTGGGTGAAGCTTGGTAACGCACTGCACCAAGACGGCCAGCCAAATTTGGCTCCAGTTAGGGCAGTGCAAACTGGGGACACCGCTGCCAGGGAGAGAGATAATAGGAGAGAAAATGAGAGAGATAATAGGAGAGAAAAAGAGAGAGAATAGGAGAGAAAACAGGAGAAAGAATAGGAGAGAAAGAAGGGAATTGGTGTGGCCCGTGTGCGCTCTCTCCCCTCCATCAAACCTCAGTCCTAGCGGCAAGGGAGGAAATCGACTCACGCTCATCCAGCTTGGGCGAGCTGAAATCAGACCATGCAGGGACTGAGATGTGGGCCGAGATGATGCCATGAAAAGAGTTAAAGACGTGCCTTTATCTAGGCTCGGCAATGAACTAAAAATGACCTTCAGCTGGGCCATGAATGGGGCTGAAAATAGGCCTCAACTGGGCCATGAAAAGAGCTAAAATGGGCCTTCATCTGGGCCATGCATTGGGTCGTGATCCGGACCAAAAATAGCCTTCAGATGGGCTGAGATTTGGCCCAAAACTAGCCTCAGATCAGGGCAGAAATCAGCACAAATCCAAGCTGAAAATCAGGTCAAACCGCACAATGGGCCTGTACTAAGCCCAGCTGCACAAATAGGCCAATGATGATTAAGCACTAATGTGGTGGGCCTCACTGCTAATGGCCTATGCTGCAAAAACCTCCCAACATGAAGATCCTGGCTATAGAACATTTGAACTTTATATCAGTTGAGCGAGTGCACACATCATCTGTATTTTTCTTTCTTAACTGTTTCTTAGTCGTCAGCCTATTGAAAGGTTTAATAAATTCTCCATTATGGAGGTTTTGGTGCATGTACCATATGCAGTGGGCTGCACAGATGGGCTGCCCTATTTGGGCCACACAGATGGACCAGGCCAGTCCCATTGGGCCTTAGACTACTGGGCTAATGAATTGGGCCCAGTCCTCATAGCTTTCGATAGAGCTCAATGAGCCCCACCTGGTTGTTGGGGTCAAGAAACGTAGGGACCGGGCCTCAACATTATTATTACAATTGTTAATTATAAGTGTTTTATTCTTCATCCTTAAATATTATCATGGATAGTAGAGCATACTACTTATTTTAATCACAATGATTATTAAGGTCATATCGACTAATAATAATTATATCCTTAATGATCACCATGAAATTATTAACATTATTAGCGTCATGGTCAAATGTACATCGATTAGCACTAAAATCCTAGAATCTAAGTTTAGGACTAAACCCTAGGATGAAATCCCAATTTTACATCAAAACCCTAAGATAAGTAATTTAAACCATAGGTTATGATCTTAAACCTAAGTAGTGCGTAAAACTTGGATCTAATTATACAAGTTCATGATTGTGATAGGATTCAATTCTAAGGGCGTTAGCACTTAGCAACACTAGAAGGTGATTTGGTTCATCAAGTGATGATTTCTTCCCCTTAAGCTTTCCATTTTCCCATTAGCTTAAGTGATAGTTTTTATTTAATTTCGATTGATAATTGATATCTTGTAACACCCTGTACCTTTTAGTACTCGGATGTTACCTGGTAACCTAACTTAATATAAATACAAACCTAGCATATTTGAACATTTCCCTTCATTTTATCCACATCAAGGGAAATTCTAGTAGAATTGATCATGGATCTGAAGAATGATCCATGCTTCTCCATCATAACGACCAAAAAGCTCAAGAAGGACCCGATCTACATCTGATCTACATCTATAAGAGACTTGACTGCTCAATTAAACTTATTGCAAACACCCACCCCAAATTAGTAAATGTAAAAGTAAGTTTAGACGATTTAAACATTCCTAACCGTCGGGTCAAGATCAAACTAACGATTCATAGATTTGATCCTCACCATTAGATCATATGACCTAAAATTTATTATACACTATCACTCAAAACGGAGCCTAGAACACTTAGACCACCGATGTTCAAATTCAGTACGACCCTAAAAATTTTATCTTAAATTTCAACTTGAGATAGGATCAACCACCCCACTTAAAACTAACAGCCCATTACTTGACGATCCTTATCCCAACTTCGAATAATTGAGTGTACACTTAGGACTCACATAAATAGGCCCTGAGAATCTATAGACAGTAAGTGATCAAACCATGTAACAACCTAACTAGGTAAAATTATCAGTAATCATCCGTTAAACACATCAATCAAGAATTGTAGACCACACGTCGATCCGTTTCTTGGTTGTATAATCTGACCGTTCTACTTCAGATAGTCTATACAGTAATTAGGACCATAGAGGAGAAAGCTTATAATATCTAGCCATTTAATTATAAAATAAATCATTGGATGGTCTGTAGCCATCAACTAAACACTAAAATACTCATTGTATGGCCCACTAAACCTTAGATTTATGCCATCCTTGGATAGCCAACCGTAGTAATGGTTGTAAAAATAGTAGAACGGGTGGATTCCTCAAGATCTCATTGTGGACCCCACATTGGATCTGTGCATGTCACAGATAAGTCTGCACACGCCATACATAGAACAAAAGTACTGGGTCAAATAGAGTTTGACCCGATAAAAATCTTAAAAAAAAAAAAAATCGGATTCTACCCGATTTCCCGCCGCTGCTCGTTTTCAAAATACATCGTTCGTCCGTATCAGAGAGACCACCATTTAGAGTTGGGTATCATCAGATCTGAGCCATCAATGGTGATTAGCGAACCCCACCGACCATAACCTAGGTTGGGATTGAAGTTAAATGAACCGATAGGACGCTTGAGAAATGAAGTAAATGAGGCCACCCCGACCCAAAGTCCGGATGAGAAGGTTTCCAAAACGCACATCTAGCTGGCGATCAGGATGACCAGGTTAGCTTTAGACCATGCACAAATACAGCGTGTAATGCACTGTCACCACTTTATTTCCGGTAATGCCACGGCGATGGCAAAAGGCGGAGAGAACCATTCCATTTATAGGACCGACCCATCTCAGCCGACCGTTGGCTTCTGGATAGCTCTCTCAGATGAATCCCAGGCATCGGATTTAGGGCAACTCGTAAATCTTGTAACAAACCGAGATTTTGGCAAGAACTTCTCTACTGCGAGAGTTATACCCGTTTTAAAAGAATGTGCATTTAACGGCCCATATTTCTCCATAGAATGGAACCCACAAGCCTCCTGGGAAGTATCTTAACCATTTAAACTCATCAGATCTTAAGATCATCTGGCCAGCATGAAAACGCCATGATCAGGGACCCATCTTCCCCGTTCGGCCAGGAAAAATCACGTTCGGAGGAAGCGATCATCTCACACATCCAAAACGTCCATCGTGTGGCCCACCCCATCTAATATCCATCAAAGTTTAGTTCAAGGGCCTACACACAAGATCGGAGGTATGGTGAGACCCTGATGGCAGTCATTCTCGGCTATTTGGCCATAACAAACACGCTAACCTTCGTGATTAGTTGTAGAAGCGTCTAAAAATGGAAAGGCTATAAATAGCCAGATATTAGGGCATTTTTTGAGGAAGGAAAAGAAAAGAATAGAAAGAGGGAAGGAGAGAGAGAGGCTACGCCGTTTCTGCCAACTGGCCCAGCGAGTTGGAGCATCGAGTCCTGCTGAGTTTGTGATTGGGCGTCTTCCAACAGATAAAAGGAAGAAGGAAAGAGAAGAAAGAGGAGAAAGAAGATGAAGATGGAAGATAGAGAAGGAAGAAAGGGTGCGCAGCTGACCACAGTAGCTCGACTCAAGCGAGCCGAAGATCAAAGTCGAGATCCATTCAGGTTCGGGTTGTGGTCTGGGTGTTGTCGAAATTCCGGTAGAGAGAGAGAGAGAGAGAGAGAGAACGGAATAGAGAGAAGAAAGAGTGCAGCTCGTTGCTGCACTGCTCCAGCTCGACTTGAGTCGAGTCTCTGACTCACTCAGACTCGGTCGAGTTGAGTCCAAAGTCTGTTGGGTTGCTGGTCCCTTCAACGGAAATAAAGAGAAGAAAGAAAGGAGAGGGATAAGGAGGAGATGGAATGCTTGGGTCGCTGGTTCAAATCTAGGTGGAGATCGAGCTATGTAACTCGTCTCTGGATTGACTCAACGAGTCATGTATTGAGTTCAGCATAAGCCTGACTTAAGTTCGGTTATCCACATCCGTAGTCAGAGATGAGATCAACTTTAGCAATGTTGACGAAGAGTTGCTACAATCATTGCTCAAACTCAAGTCCATAGCCATTTTTAAGGGATATTCGGGTCGGATGCCGAGTTGACTCAGCGGGTCCTTCATGGTCTGTATTAATTAAGATCTATTAAAGGCTAGGATCCGATTTAACATCTTTTGAATAGAATGTTTAGCGAGGCATCCATTCCACAGGACTAAATGGAATCTAGATCTTCATAAGCTAGAACCGAGTGAGCTGCGTTATGAACTTGGTGAGTTAACTCCTTGCTTTCATGTTTCGTAAACTAAATTAAGGGTCATATTAGGAATATTAATAATTATTAATGCTTTGAGTGCAAGAAAGATCATCCTCTTCATATTGGAATTTACCTCTTTTATTCAACAGAGTTGATCGTCTTGTTTAAGGTGAATTAACCTCTCAAATTTAAATTCAGGTTTAAATCTAGGTTAAGGTTAACCATGGTTGAATCCTAAATAGGATATAGGGAATTTGGCATCAAAACTCGACCTCTCGATCCACCTTAACTCAGCTTGGAATTTAAGTAGTAAAATTTATTGAGTCAATTCATAAAGTCTTCTTTAGAATTTTAAAGTGACCCTGATTTAAGTAAATTAGTTTTAGAATTTTGATTTTAATAGGGGGTGTTTAAATTCTCTCTCCAGATTTGCTCTCTTACGATTTACATTTTCACATCCTGAACCACAAAAGAAGAACCTCTAATCCAAGGTGAGGATCACCCTTCAAGCTTTACTATATCATGATAATTAGCCTTATTTATTTATATTAATTGATTGCTTAACGTAGTGCTTAGAGAAAACGATGAAACATGTTAGTCCCTAGATGTGTAATTACTTACTAATGATTGATGATGGAAGTTAAATTCAATTATATGAAAATGCTATAGATCTCAATTATCTCTGTTTAGGCTAAGATGAACATTTTAAATGTACAAGTGCTATTCAGATTGTACGTACCTTATTTCACCACTTATGATTACTTTATGGTGTTTGAAGAGATTCTTAAACTAGTGACCATCCCTGAAATGGATTAAATAAATTTACGTTGTGGACTTACCACCTTGTGGACCATTTGCGCCTATGTGGCTTTTGGTGAATTGTCTCTTTTAATCACACCGTTAGGTGGAATATTTGGCCCTTGCGACTTTTATGGAATACTTGACCTTTTGCGGCTATAATAGGTTATTTTATACAACCTCACACTGGTAAGTTCCACTTGTTGGACTACGATTGGCCACCAGTTGCATAGGATACCTTTAAACACACTATTTGTTATCCTCATGAGCCAGCGATGGTGGAATGGGACACTATGCTTGAGCTGTCGGCCTATGCTAGGTGACAAACCCCCCATAGTGACCTTTGAGCTTTTCTAAATTGATTATTTGAATTTGAAATAATAATAGTTGGGCTAATCATGCATTTTCATGGCATATATTACGGCCTTTTCTAGGTGATTAGTTCTCCTTGGGTGTACCTTTGTGTACTTTTTTGGATGACTAATTCTCCTTGGGCTATCTATATTATTTAGTCTTTTTTGGGTGGTTAGTTCTCCTTAGGTGTACCTTTGTATACCTTTTCGGGTAACTAATTCTCCTTGGGCGATCTATATTATTTGGTCTTTTCCAGGTGGTTAGTTCTCATTAGGTGTACCTTGTGTATTTTTTCAAGTGACTAATTCTCTTTGAGCGATATATATTATTTGGTCTTTTTTGGGTGGTTAGTTCTCCTTGGTTGTACCTAGTGTACTTTTCCAGGTGACTAATTCTCCTTGGGCGATTTATATTATATGGTCTTTTCTGGGTAGCTAGTTCTCCTTGGGCGTACCTTTGAGTATTTTTCTGGGTGACTAGTTCTCCTTGGGCGACTTCGTTACGTAATCTTTTCCGGGTGGCTAGTTCTCCTTAGGAGTACCTTTGAGTATTTTTTCAAGTGATTAGTTCTCATTGGGTGACTTTTTACCAGCTGGATGTGTATCCCCAGGTCTGTGAACGTGTGCATGCATCCATGCATTTAAACAAGATTATTCTTGGTAATTTATTTAATAAATGTATATCTGATGAACCTTATCTGATTCCCATGATAATCATTGTGTAATATTTATTATATAGTGTCTCTAATAACTATGCTTAATTATCTTGGTGATATGATAAATCTTGAGGGGTATACCTCACTGCGATAGCCATTGACGCTATCAAACCGTACTCAGTGTACAGGTGACACAGATGATGTACATGCTGGCATTCATATGGAATGGGAGGAGCCAGATGACTTTGCGACTCTCCATCCCTGACTTCATTTGTATTTAATTTATACTATTATATATTGTAAAAGTTAAAACATTGGTTTGTATAAGTTTTTGGGTAACCACTTGAAACTTTGGTTATGTATATTTGGACTCCCTCTTATACTTGATTTATTTTTGTCCCACTAGTTTATTAACTCTGATAATAAAATAAAAAAATTGTACATGAAATTTGGGATATTTAAAGGTTAACGCTCAGGTTTTTAGAAAACGAGTAGTATACTCGGGTTCCGAGAACCAGGGTGTTACATATCTCCTTCTTATATTCACATGTGTTACTTGTTGGAATTAAATTGCTAAATTACATGCTTAATATTTATCCTTTATATTTTCTTGTGCTTGTGGATTACTTGTGGATTGCTTATGGAACTTAAACTGGTACATCAGTGTGAAACCCCTACTTATAAATATACACCCATACTTGAGATGTAACTTGATTGGTTGTGATTGTAATGGACCTTCGACTTAGTGGTTGTTGAATGGTGGTTTGAATTGAATATTGATGTGGGCCTACCATCCAAGGGTTGTTGGGTCTAAGTGGTTTTGACGATGGTCTTTTATCACATATTTTTTATATTTGTCCTATGTGGCTTAGTTTTGACATTCGTCCTATGTGGCTTATTTTGGTATTTTTTCTGTATGGGTTTGATGTTTTATTTTTTACAACCATGCGATAGTAAGCCCCATATATTGTAATATGATTGGTCACTAGTCGACGGGTTTCCATTAAACATCCTAAGGTGGTAGTCTCATGAGTTAGGGATGGTGGAATGGGACATTATGCCTAAGCTATCAACCTACGCTGGTGATGAGCCCCCATAGTAATCTTGAGCTTGTTTAAATTAGTTGATTATAACTAGACTAATAATGATTTGGCTAATCATGAATACATGGCACAGACCAACGTCTATCGCTAACGTACGTGATGTGTAATAGGCAGTCGTTATGCGGTACGTGATATACGCACGTGATGTACTTCGCTAACGACCAGCCTCTGTCCGACTGGATGAGCATTCCCAAGTTGATGATCGCATGGGTGACGAGCCCAATCTCCGCACGTATGAGCATCCTCGAGGCGATGATTGCATTCACGCATCCATGCATATAACAAGACTACATCATGTATTGTTTTATTATGTTTTGTATAACTATGCTTACTTAATGCGGCGGTATATAATCTTGAGGAGAATTTACACTGAGTTAGCAACTCATCCATCAAATATATAACCGTACAGGTAGCACGAGTGGCTTAAGTAATATGCAGGTTCGGGCCATTGAGAAGCTAGGTATAATTGGCATGGATGCATCGTCGCACCTACTTAGAGGAGCTGCGCGATCTCGCAGCTCAAAATTTATATGCATTTTATTATTTCTCTTATGTAAATCATTTAATTCTTGTATTCATTATTTCAGAGACATTGGTTTGTATAAGTCATTATGGGCAGCCTCTTGTAAATCCTAAATGTATATTTAAATGATGATGTAACTTTCCTTTATGTTGATTTATCCATTCTACGCTAAACTGCTAACTCTAATGAAGGAAAAAAATATGGAATTTGGCTCTCTTTAGGTTAACACTCGAGTTTTTAGGAAATGAGTCGTATACTCGGGTCCGAAAAATACGAGGCGTTACACAATGTTGGCTAAAAAGTTTTATAGAATTTTCAAAAATAAAAATAAATCAGATTTTCAAAAACCATTTGACAAAAGAAAATGAAATCAAAATATTTGAAAATCAAAATCTAAAGACACCCAATGCTTCAACTGTTCTGAATTTGGGCATCTAGCTTCAAAATGTCCTAAGAATGATAAATTTAGAAGAAGAGGCATGATTGTCACTTGGGATGAATCATCAGAATCTGAACTCAATTTAGAAACTGATGAATCAGACTAAGAAACTGAGAAAGATCAAAAGGCTTTCATGACCATAGCTAGAATCACTTCCTTAGATGAATGTGAAACTTCTAACCATGAAACTGCAGGAAGTGATTCTGAAAATGAAGATTATCTTCAAATCTTTTATGATGCCCTATATAAAGAATGCTGTAAGATTGTGGCTAAACTAAAAATTTAAAAAGAAAATTTCACTAAACTTCAATTAGAACTTAAAAAATCATTTTTGGAAAAATCTCATTCTTCTGATTGTTTTGAGAAAACCAAACTGGATTTAAGTTTGAAAATTTCTAAAATTCAAAATCTCAAAACTGAAAATGAAAATTTAAAATTAGTAATACTTTAAAAGATACTTGAGGAAAAGGTGGAAAGTCTGCATGTGTCTCAAGAAAATCAATTCAAATACATGCGCAAATAACTTAGCCGCATTAATAAGGGACTACATCAGATAGGTCCATCTATTCCTGCTCCTTCATCTGGATCTGACTAACTTTTTAGTTTATTCTAGACATGTATTAATTCTTTCTACTCTTTGTGTGTTTGGATAACTCTTGGTCTTATACTTTTTTATATGTGGACATGATATTATGCCTTAAGTTGATATTATGATTGTCATTGTGATTCTCTTTCCTATCTTATTTCATTTACTTCTCTTATCTTTATATGTCTTTCCTTTGTCATATTGTGACAAAAAGGGGGAGAAATTATGGAGAGATGATGTGTGATTGTGGAATATGGAATGTAGAGATGTATGAAATTATTTTTTATACGTTCTGCAAATCACCTCTCCTGGATTGAGGGGGATTAATGGAATGAGGGGGAGACGTGACTGTTGATCATATGGTGCATGATTCGGTATTGTGCATATAACTGGTGCATGATTCCTTACTAGTGAATGATTCTTTATTGTGCATAATTCTTTATTTAGTTTTGTCACAAATTTGACAAAGGGGGAGTTTGTAAATGCTATAGTGTAAATTTAGCACCTAAAGTATTGTGAAATTTTGTTGTGTCAAACCATTTAGAATTTGTATCATGCTTTGAGTTGAATTGATTAGGTTCGTGCATTTTAATGTTGTCTGCATCTTCGTCGAACTTGCCTACATTTTCAAGTTGAAGAGAAGATTGTTGAAGATCATGCTTTCAAGATCAAATTTAATAACTAAGGCTCAAGAACTCAAGTTCAAGTTTGAAGTTCAAATATTATACGCTAAGACTCAAGAATTCAAGCATAACTCAAGCCCAAGTTCAAGAGATCGAACTCAAGCTTCACATATCACAAGTAATCAAGGTTCTGAAGCAAATGATGTTTCAATTGTTTCAACTCATAAACAGGTATGGATGACCCTAGATTGACCATAGGTTGAGTCATATTCATTGCATATTTTTAATGGGTCATTTCATATGTTTGTAAGTCATTTTCTTGACTAGTCTTAATCCTTATTCGACTAGTCCAAGTACTGGCTCGACCAGTCTAAGAGTTTTCTCTACCAGTCCAAGGTTTGTTACAATTTTTCAAGAATTTTTGTTAGACTCTCAACCAATCCTATAGACTTCTCGACCGGTCGAGTGAATAGTGCTCGACAAGTCGAGTAGGTTCAACTCAAAGTCCAGCAAGCTTTTCTAGTCCCACTCAACCAGTAAAGTGCATTACTCGACTAGTCAAGCAAGCCACTCGACCAGTCAAGCAAGCCACTCAACCAGTAGAGTAACAATCTTATCTTATCATGTCAGAAAATTTAAAATTTGGTTGGTCCTTCGACCAGTCGAACCGATCCTTAGACCAGTCGAGTGAACAGTATTTTCACCTATAAATAGAACATGAATTTTAGAGTTTATTCAAAAGGAGAATTTTCAAATAAGTATCATTTACAATCTTGTATCACTTTTGATTTTTGAGGTTGTGCCAGAAAAATCTCTTTTTGGTTTTGTCTGAGGTAATCTAGAAAATCTCAGAGCGTGGGGTTTTTGTAATTGTGTAAGCCCAATCAAAGACACAATTGTGAAGGTTTTAAGGCAAACCTTGGAAAACCTTTTTCATAATGAATGCTAATATCTCGAGGGAGTGGATATTAGGAGTGGAGTAGTGTGTGGCTATTTTTTAATAGTTGGTGTACACACAAACGAACTACTATAATTCCTGGAGTTATGGTGGATGATTGAATGTGCTTATGTGTGAATGTTGTAATTTATTTTAAGCATTTGTGGTGAATGATGTAATTTATTTTATACACTTATGGGAATGTTGTAATAACTTAATTTATTTCCTTTGCGATTTCCTTTGCCTCTTTATTGGTTTGGGTTTTTGATACTTACAAACTTTCTAGTAAGGTTGCCCTGCCATATGCCTTTGGTTTTTGGTGTTAGGTTGTCTTTAGAACTAAGTTTGTATCAACCTCTCAAGACTAGTACATTTGAGGTTGCTATTTACTTGTGCTTCTTTATTATTTAATTGTGCTATCCTTCTTTCAATTTCGCATTTAATTTTTAATTTGGCATAATCCTATTCCCCCCCCCCTCCCCTAGGATGTTCAGCTCGGCCTTTTCACTATACACCCAAGGAAACTAGAAACTTGAAAATTTATTAACTGCATCTCACCGAAGTGGTGACAAATCTGGCTTAGGATATATCAAAAGTTGCATAGAAAAATCTAAAAATTCTGCTTCCATATTTGTAAGAGGAGAATCTTCAAAGTCTAAAGGAAAAACTATAAAGGAAGTAAAGAAGAATTAAAGATCCTTTCAAAAAACTTTTAATCCAAAAACTAATGCCAACTATCATAAATATCAAAGGAGAAATAATAATCTTCCTCTAGCAGATAAGATAGTGGACTTGCTTAAAGAGCTTTTGAAATACAACTCTGGAAATAACAGAGTAAGTAGAAACAAGAAAAACTCTTATTCCCAAACACAGTGAATAGTAAAAGACCCTCCTAAATCCAAAACCATAATGAAATGGGTTCCAAAAGATAAGTGTCTTGTTTTTCACACAGCTTTCAAAGCATGTAGCCATTCAAGATGGTACCTGGATAGTGGATGTTCTAGACACATGACAGGTGATAAAGCGATTCTATCATACATCAATCAAACAATGGCAGCTCAGTTACTTTTGGAGATGGTAGCAACTGCAAAATCATCAGAAGAGGTAATGTAAAACTTTCAAATCTACCTATCTTTAAAGATGTTTTAAATGTTGAAGGATTAAAATATAATTTGCTGAGCATATCTCAAAACTGTGATAATAATCATAGTGTAAAATTTTCAGATCACGGATGTGAGATAATTAATAATCAAGTCATATAATATTAAATGGTCGAAGAACCTATGAAAATTTCTATATCATTGATAACTCTTAATTTATAAATCATTATAATTACATGGTCCAAACAGAAGAAACTAAACTTTGACATCAACGTCTTGGACATGTAAACTGTAGAGACTTATATAAATTAAGCAAGAAAGATCATCTACTTGGTCTACCTAAATTGAAAAAGGTAGAAAACAAAGTATGTTATACCTATTAAATAGGCAAAAAAATTAGGAGTAGTCACAAAAAGGTGAACTCCTTAGCCACTACAAGACCTCATGAATTACTCCATATAGACTTAGTTGGACCAACTCGAATGGGGAGTAGAAGTGGAAAGAAATACTTTCTAGTTGTAGTAGATGACTACACCAGATATTCATGGGTAGCCTTCTTAAGAGGAAAGTCGGATGCTTTTAACGAAGTCAAGAAGTTAATTAAACACGTCCAGACTGAAAAAGAACTGTCTGTGATCGGAATAAGAAGTGACCATGGTACTGAATTTGAAAATAGCAAATTTGAGAAGTACTATAATGACCATGGAATATTACATGACTTTTCTGCTCCTAAAACTCCTCAACAACATGGAGTTGCTAAGAGGAAAAATAGAGTTCTTTAAGAAATGGCTAGTGTTATGCTAAATAGTTTAAAATTAGCTAAAATTTTATGGGGTGAAGATGTTAATACCGCTTGCTACACTATTAATCGTGTTTATGTAAGAGCAAGTAAAAATAAAATAGCTTATGAACTTTATTTTGATAAAAAAAACCTTTTGTTAACTATTTTTGCACTTTCGGAAGCAAGTATTTCATTTTACAGGACAAGGAAAATCTGGGAAAGTTTAAAGCTAAAAGTGATAAGGAAATATTTTTAGGATACGTTCTAAACAGTCGAGCATATCGTGTCCTAAAAAAGAACTAGGGTGATACGAGAATCCATAAATGTTGTTATTGATGATCAAACTTTCACACCCAATCTTGATCAAGATGATGAAGTTACTATTGTCAATCAATCTGAATCATCATCGAAATCAGATTCAACTAAGCTAAGATTACTCAAGGATCATCCAACTAATCAAATACTTGGTAACCCTCACACTGGTGTTCAAACCAAAAGACAGTTGGAAAACACATGTAATTATGTTTGCTTCACTTTCTTAGATAGAACCGACTAATGTAAATGAAGCCCTAGCAGATAAAAGCTGGTTTTTATCTATGCAAGACGAATTAAATTAGTTTGTTAGAAATGATGTGTGGTATCTAGTTCTTAGACCTTCTGACAAGCATGTTTTTAGAACTAAATGGATTTTCAAAAATAAAACTAATGAACTGCGAAATATTATGAGAAATAGGCACAATTGGTTGTGCAAGGTTAGACACAAATCAAAGGAATTGACTACGATGAGACCTTTGCTCCAGTTGCTCTCCTTAAGTCTATTAGATTATTTATTTTGATTACATGCCATAAAAATTTTAAAATATACCAAATGAATGTCAAAAGTACCTTCTTAAATGTTGACTTAAACGAGGAAGTTTATGTTAAACAATCTAAGGGCTTTGAAGATCCGAAACTTCCTAATAATATATATTGTCTTAAAAAGGCTTTGTATGGTTTAAAACATGCCCCAAGAGCATGGTATAAAAAACTGACCAAATTTTTACTTAGTCAAAAATTTAAAATGAAGAATGTCGATAAACTATATTTATCAAAAAATGTACTGAAGTCATGTTGATTGTTCAGATATATATAGATGATATTATTTATGAATTAACTTGTATTGACCTCTCCTCTAAGTTTGTAGATTTAATTGCATGTACTTAAGCATAATTAAGATTGTCAAATTTTATAGTCTTGAAAGGAGCATAAGTACCCATGAAGATACTCTTTGACAACTCATGAAGAACTCGTAAAGACTCGATCTACATCTCAAGGAAGACTTAACGTCTCAAGCCTTAAAAGCTTTACATGGTTCGAAGATTGGAACACTTTGTATGTGTCAACCATCAAGTGGTATGACCTTAGATTAACCCTAGTTTAGGTATATTTCACATGATGGCACGATAAAATATGATTTTAAGTAAAATACACTGGAGTTAGGCCACCCCGGCCTCAAGTTCGGCCAGCCCAACTACCTTCGGCCAACCCAACATAATTTGGGCAAGTATATAACAAAAAGGATTTCTTTCAAAGCAAGTTCGATCAGCCCAACCTTGGGTTCGGCCAGCCCAACCTGTCTACTCGGCTAACCCGAAGTATGTTCGGTCAAGTTTCCAACAAGATGAGATTTCGGATCTCATGGAGATTCGGCCAGCCAAACCATGTATTCTGCCAACCGAATTGGTGATTTGCCAGCCAAATTTTTGAAAGATTTCATCCTGCGAAATCCGAAGATCCATTGGAACACAATCGTTGAAATTCGACCATCCAAACCTAAAATCAGGCCAGCGAAATTTCCAAAACCTTTACCTACAAATAGAGGCTTTGTCTCACTCATTCAAAAAATGAAAATTAGAGATCCAACTTCTCAAGAAAAAAGTGAAAGTCCAAGCATCCTTAAGCTATTTATGCAGTAATTCTTATATTTGATTTAGCTTATTCTATTCTCTTTCTCAAATTATTTTACTCTTTTTTTTCAATAGAGTAATCCATACTCTACTTGAGAATTAGAGAATTGAATTTGCAGCATTAGGGTATTGTTTACTACATTGAAAATATATTAGATTCCAATATTCTTTTCCGTTTGAACACATATACGGCTTCATCAATAACCTAAGAAAGAAGATTACTGCAATCAAGCTATAGTTATGTCTTCGACTCGCTAATTGAATATAAGTACTTTATTTCATTTTGGGTTTTTCTAAGATAGTCCAAAAATCTCAGCGGGTTGTTTTATTGTGAGCCTGTGAAAATCACAAAGAGGGTTTTATTGTGATAACCCATGAAAATCACAAGAACTATATAAGGTTGTTAAGGTGACCCTGTGAAAATCTTGAAATAATGAATGCTAGAATTATGAGGGTAGTAATTTTGGGAGTGGAGTAGGTGTGGAGTTTAAGCACCGTACCACTATAAGTTCTTATGCATTGTGGTAATTGTTTAATTCTTTATATGCTTTCCTTGTGATTAATTGTCTCTTATAAAGTTTGATATTTTGATCTCAAAGACGTCGTGAAATTAGGTTGTCCTGCTTAAATCTTTTAAGTGAAGGTTGTCCTGTGAACTATTTAAAATCGAGATTTCAATACTCTAATTAATTAAGAATACTTGTTTTATTATTCCGCATTATATCAAAATATTTTGTATTATCCTATTCAGCCCCCCCCCCTTAGGACTTATATCTCGTACTTTCATTAATGAAATCAGAATTCAAAATGACTATGGTTGGTGAGCTAAATTATTTCTTTGGTCTTCGAGTGAAATAGCTCAAAGATAAGATATTTATCTCTCAAACCAAATATACTATGAATCTAGTAAAAAGAGTTGGTTTTAAGAATGGTAAAAACTTTCAAACACCCATGGGTACAACATTCAAACTATCTAAAGATGATTCAAGTAAAAGTGTTGACCCTCGCCTTTACCATAACATGATTGGTAGTCTATTGTATTTAATTGCCAGCAAACCTGATATTTCCTTTAGTGTAGCATATGTGCTACATATCAATCTAGCCCTAAAGAATCTCATTTGTCTACGGTTAAAAGAATAATAAGATATGTTGCTAGCACAGCTATCTTAGGCTTATGGTGTCACACCCCAGGCCGAATAGTCTTATACTACCACTATATCTATTGGATTTGGCGGGCGACAAGCCGAACTCTAGGATTGGTACCCAATGCCCACACACTAAGTCCCAAGCTCGACGTTCGGCAAGGTAATGTAAAGGATAAATCTCACCATTCATTCTTCACAAAAAAGGAACATCAGAGACAAGATAAGTAACATTTGCATACAAGTAAATTGGGTATTAAAAAATTCCAAAAGTACATCATCTGTCTACGCAATACATATATACATCATATACAATTCGAAATTTCCAAAAGTCAAATTAGTCCCCTCGATGCGGCACCTAACTCGTGGTCGTTACTTATTTTTCTTCTTTAGATCCTTTACCTGAGTGGTTAAAAGACAAGTAAGTCTTATAACTAAACAAGTGCAAAGTTGTCATGATAAGTACGTAAGATAAATTAACATAAAAGATATAATGAAAGAACAGCCAAAAGTGATAATCTATGCAAAGCAGTGTCTTAATGAATGATGGCGGGTGATCATGTGTGAAATGCATAAAATAACTATATGCTTACTCTAGAAACACCTGTCAATAGTCCTCTCACCGCAGACTTGACAGCACCACTTTTGAACATCATCGTCTCGATTATGATCAATATACTGTTGGAACTAAGGATCCACCGGAGTCGATGCCCATGCACCAGACACCAGCAATCGACCTCGCTACCCCCCAATGGGTTTACAACCTCCATTTTATATACTAATAGCGGACCACGTTTGCACTTCTCCTCATTGGCGGGTCAAACTAGTCCCTGTTTGCCACCTCAGCCCTAAGGAAGGTCGGACATACCCCTTCTCAACTTGGCCTCGTCAGTGAGAGTCAAATCCATAGCCCATGTGTCCACCCGGCCCAACGGTGAGGCATCCCTAGGTACCATTGGGGTTTAGGGTCTCTCAACCCAAGCGGCACATCATCCCCTACTATTTTCATACTTCCGGTGTCCATGATTCAATATCATCATCCTTATTGTAATATGGTTAATCCGTGATATTTGTAAAGAATTTGGATACTATGTCTTATCATATATCATGCCATGGAATGCATGGTGATGCTAATGACAAGTGACTCAAGGATAATTAGAACTCAAGGTATGCCGATATGCAGGGTGCAAGATAATTAAAGAGCCGAGTACCTGGATAACCAATCCCTACATGATACTATCAACTTATGGCTTCGTAACTTGGTACTTTCGACTACAAAATACTTTTCTCTTCTTGCTTAATCATGACTAATCGAGTTGTAGTCCTTGTAATTTCTAAACTAAGGTACTTGATTGTAATTTTAGTTCTTAATGCTTTCTATAAATTAACATCCCTTCTTATATATGAATTCCCTACTAACAATCTAATTGCGTACTGCACGATTTGATCATTGCATTGTATTGGGTGATTTAGATGCCTAGATACCTAGTATGCCCAGTAGCCTGCAACACCTACCCGGCTCATCAATAGTGGACCCATTTATGAGCTGGTCAAACTCGACCTAGCTTACAACCCCCTCACTCAGTCGGATAAGGCTACACCCCCTTCCAACCGACCACGACACAGTGGGAGACGCCGTATACTGTTATTCGGCACCCAGGTGCTCATGTATCCACTCGGTCTAGACGTTGGAGCATCCCTGGTACAAAGGGGTTTAGGGACTTTCACCCACGGATATATTAGATGCCCAGATGCTAGAACCAATATTTTCAGTTTCCCAACTGGCCATCCACGATATACCTGTGGAGGTCATGGCCCTGATGTCATTAGGGCGTACAGTAATCATGTCACACAAATGTGAGATGCATGAATCACACTATCCAATCATATAGCAATCCTGCACGTACTACGCACTCATGTGAGGCAACTTCGCCTATCAGGGAGTCCCATAATAAACAAGCCCAACAGCACATGTTATGATTAGTCACTCCTCATAACAAGCATACTTATGATGCGTATGGGTATGTATCATGATGAAATAAAGTACATAGGCATGATTATCTGATAAGGCAGATAACAATAATCCACAATTAACCTACACCGGCATGTCTCATACTAAGAGTATAAACTAAACAACATGCTCTTTCTACAACTATAAGAGTCCATGCGGCATGTCCCGCATTAAACTAACATTAGCCTTCCAAGGTACTAATATATCATATATCCCAAGATGGGGTCCACTGGAAGGACGGCGAATCTTGCCCATACATGGAGATAGGCTCTATATATAGTGGATATACTAAACCTGATGCCACATATTCTTCCATCTACAGTAAGGGTGATGATGTACTCATCCTACAAACACATACATCATGTAACCCCACCGTCCTTACTGGACGGTGCAGATAGAATACATGCATTAAGGTCGTCCCATGGATGGACGGTGTGTATACAACACATACATCACCACATGTCCCACCATCCAGGGGTCTGGACAATGCAGACACACACATAAATCATGGCAGGCCACATAGGACTTGGTGACGTCAGTACAGTCAACCTGTCAGTAGCTAATCTGCGTCTGAGCGAGCTCTCGTTCACTCATCTGGTGGGTCCCACATGATCTGAACGACCAAGATAAAACATGTATATCACGTGGATCCCATGGACGGTGTGGACCCTACACGCACATTAAGGTGGCCCCACGTCTAAGCAATGGACAGTGGGGATAGAATGTATACATCAAGGTAGGTTGTTGGACGGTGGAGATAAAACATATAAATCATGGTGGTCCCACGTGGGTGGGCCGCACGTGCCATCAAGTGGATGGACGGTTGAGATATAACACATACCTCACGATCACACCCACAGAACTTGCTAACGTTAACACAGCAACTATATAGCTTTTGTAAACGTACACCTACCAATCCTTCATCCATAGAGGTGGGTCCCACATGGGGCCCACCATATATATAATATTATATTATTATTATTATTATTATTATTATATTGATAGAGAGTTGCTAATGTCCAGCCTCCTAGATGTTCGTCTGACGGATGGTCTGGATGTAACATAGGTCCTAATAGGGTCCACGTTAGCGTGGCCCACCCTGTTTAGATCAAACTGATATTTGTATTCTCCCTACATCGAGGCCCATCCACTGGACGGTCAGTTCAGGCCACCGGACGGACAGGTGAAACAATTAGATCATGGTGTGTTCCACGTGTGTGTGCCACACGTGCTATGCACGAACGGTGCAGATCTAATCCATTCATCAAGGTGGGTCGCAACAGAGAAAGAGAGAGAGAGAGAGAGAGAGAGAGAGAGAGAGAGAGACGTGTAGCAGAGGAGCTCCACCATTATGAGCTCCTCTAGCAATTACAATACATACATCAATTGGGTCCCGCCGAATGTGGGCCCTCAAATCATCAAATCCATCATAAAAATCTTTTTCCCACCAACAAATGCAAGGTCTAGATGACCTTCTTAAAATGAAAATCAAATTAAACATCATAATGGGGTCCATGGAGAATGGCCCCATCATGGAATTCATACATGAATCATGGTGGGCCATCAGCCACACCTAGGGTCCAAAGTGAGATCCATACCATCAATTGGTAGGCCCCACTTGGCCCATCATCAGAATCACAAATCTAGTCCTATAAACACCCACCGATTACTAATCTTCTAGGCTCCTTGGAATGTTAAGCTCCTTGGATTCAACTTTGATGGAGGATGATGAAGATTGAATGGCTAAGATGAGAGATTTGGGAGGTAGGAAGTGGGCCACACACTTGGTTCTCTTTTCCCTCCTTAGAGCCTGGAAATGGTAGAGAATAAGATGGGATGGAGTGAAATGAGAGAAGAGGGGGGTTGTGTAAGAGGGATGGGATGAGAGGAATGGGTGTGTAAGAGAGGGATGGGTGAGAGTTGACTTTTGGATGAGAGAGGGATGGGTGTCATGCCTTGTTGGTAAGAGAGGGATGGGCTAGTATTGGTTGTGATGGGGATGTGTACTTAATTGATTGATGTGATGTTTAGGTAAAGATTTTCTCGGGATTCATAATGCACAGTGCTTTCCTTGAAATAAACGTGGCCCCATAACTCTTACCCTGGGTATCGCATCGGTGCATAAGACGCGGCATTGGCACCGCGGTGACGTCGCAGTCGCAATGGTACAAGTCTCGGGTTGAGCCAACTCAGATCTACGGGAAGCGACTTAAGGTCGCACACAAACACCGATTATAGGTTGCAGGTTGCTGAAATTCAATAGGGAGGATCACAGAAGTCTAATGAATGGTACGGTTTAGGATACGGTCCTTACAATGCACACATGATACACTAACAATTCTTCGCAGCGTATCTCGCTAACGGAGCGTCGTATAGATGCACGGGTGGTACCTTCGTGATCGCAGAGATGGGGCGGTCGATATGAAGTAGGTTTCGAAGTCTTAGGGTTTCGATCAGTTGGGTGTGCACTATGCATGGCTAGTCTAGGTCTAGCTAAGGGCATCGATCATCATACACATAGGCATAAAAAATGGTACAGAATGGACGGGGTGGTCATCATGGTATCGGTTTTGGTTATTTACGGTCGTATTATGAGGGGTATACTATAAGGGGTTCTTTTGAGCAATTGAATTGTACATACAGGCAGTACTGGGTTTTATTTCGGAAGGTGAGTCTTATCTACTAACCAATCGGTCATACTTATAGGCTGGATTAGGTATTACATATGGTATCCTCATGATACATCATTATAAATTGCTGGATATATTGATGCTGATTGGGCAGGTAATGTCGATGACAGAAAATCCACAAGTGGTGGATGCTTTTACATTAGAAATTGCCTTATTTCTTGGACGAGCAAGAAGCAAAACTCAATATCATTATCCGCCACAAAAGCTAAATATATTGTGGTATGGAAAGCATGCATGCAACCGATGTGAATGAAACATATGTTAGCAGATTATGATATTGATCAAGAAACCATGAATTTATACTGTGACAATACCAGTGCTATAAACATATCCAAAAATCTCATTCAACATTCTCACACAAAACACATCAACATACGATATTATTATATTTGAGAATTAGTTGAAAATAAGACTATCATGCTAGAATACATTAATACTAAGAAATAGCTTGCAAATATTTTGACAAAACCATTACACAGTGTCAGATTCTCCAATCTAAAAAATGATATCGGATTATGTTGTATTAATTGATTAACCTTCCTTTATTGGATTTTTTTCTTTCCTTTTAAAAATATCTGCATAAAAAGGAAAAATATAAAAGTAAAATTATTGCAAATTTTTTCAACCAGCCCAGAGTTGATCGTTCAGTTCGACCAGCCGAGCACCGACTCGAGCTAGCTGAATCGAGCGTGTATTAAACAAAAAGGGGGAAAAACCCAAATTGCTCATTTCCACTTCATCTTCTTCGGCTCGCTACTGCTTCCTTCAGCCAATCCATCTCCCTAGCTTCCTTGTAAGTGGCTTATTTGTATTTTCCTTCTAGATTTAAGTTCTTATTTGTGCTTTATTTGTGAATCTTACAATTTCCTTGAATCTATAACCTTCATTTTAGTGGGTTTGCTTCAAAAATCTGATATACTTAAACCCATCACTCACTCAGTTATTCTTTATTTCTTTTCTTCTATGGAACATCGGATAAAATGTACCGTTTGTAGATCACATTCCAGTTCCTCATCCCGCTCCATTTCTCGGGTCGTACAGTCCATGCGCACACCAAAGGATGATTCGGAGAATGTACGGGATCTCCTCTCTCGGAGCATCATTATTGAGCGATCAATCAATCTTGATCATATCATTAAATATGGTCTATTTGATCATCTCTCCGAGTTAGGATGGGAGAAATTTCTAAAATGGGGCGGGGCAACTTACTGGTCCATTGCACAAGGGATGTACACATCCATAAATGAAGTTTATTCTGATAATCTATCATTTAATATTCAATTTATAGAAGAAACTATCACCATAACACCCTCCATCATATCAGCCATTATGAACATTGAGATGGCGGATGATGGGTTGCCTATCACACCTCTTTTTGAAATTATGTACATTTTAAAAAGAACTATCATTACCTAGGTGTTACGTGGATTTAACGCCAAATAGAGATCCGGCAACTCTCTTCCCACTTATAATTCACTTCCAAAATATCGCGTTCTTCATCGCATCTTTACATCTAATGTTTATCTAAGGGCTGGGAATAAGACTAATCTTACTCCCTTCATGATGTGTATTATGCATTTTGTTGCATCCGGTATTCGCATTTGTCTTCCTTCTTTGATATCTCATTTGATGACTCAATATTGTCTCCATCCTCGTCATGGTTCCATTTCTTATGACTTCCCTTGTTGTGCAGTTCAATGTCCAAATTTTCACGATTGAAGCACCAGAATCTAAACTTCCCTTTGGTAATACAAAGTTGAACATGTTGAAGTTAAATCTAAGGCCTGAGCAACAAGGCGATCAGGAAGAGGATCTTGAAGGTGATATCAACATGTATGGCATATTTACTGACTTGGAAGAATGTAAGTGCTAAAATGATTAAGCACACTTTAGTTATCAAATTTCGTATAGCCAAAACAACTTCAAAAGAGATCTTCAAGACTGGTCCATAATCAAAAAAAGATTAAGCTCAAGATCAAGAGAAGATTAAGCTCAAGACTGGTACATTCTCAAGAGAATATCAATCTAAAGATCAACTGATGTTCAAGAATAGATCAAGCTCAAAAGTCAAGATGAAGTCCGTAATCAAGTTCAAGACAAAGAAGTTAAGATATTTCATATATCTCAGGTAGTATAAAACCCTAGAAAGACCTTAGGATTAGGTACTTTCAAAATATTTTAAAATTGGCTTTTTATACTTATGTTTGCTTGGAATTCGACCAACCAAAGGTTTAGTTCAACTAGTCTAAGTTTTCTCGGCCAATCCAAGTCCAAGTCAAAGCAAAACTAATTTTTGGTTGTAAATTTTACTGGTCAAATTTTTGGTTCGACTAGTCGAAGCTTGACCTTCGACCAGCTCAAGAAAATTCAGCTCCAAGTCCAGCAATTAAAACATTTCTGATTTTGGGAACTTCAACCAATCGAAGACCAAATTCAACTAGTCAAACTGAGCTCTTCAACTAGTCGAACTGGTCCTCGGGCTAGTCGAAGTTTAGATAGATCTTATCCTGCACGATTTGAAATCCATTGAACAAAATCCAGTCTGCTCGGGCTAGTCGAAGATTCAATCTGAAATATCCATTATTATTATCAAATTCCTTCTGCAAGAGAGAGAGAAGCTCAAGTTATTAGCAAGTTATTTGAATAGTATTTATAAATTTTATTTATAGCTTTTGTTTAATTCCCTTAATCTCAGATCTTTCCATTTTGATTCTAAAGAGAGTAAACTATACTCTTCTTTTAAGATTTAAGAGAATTAATTTAAGTAGCCATTGGTTTAAACTTAATTAAAATTAATAGAACCCTTGACTCTTTTCTATCTGACTGAACATTGAACAATCGACATTCAAGAAAGCAGTTCTTCGGCTACAACTTCTGATACATCTTCTACGGTGAAGATAAGTATACCTTCTAATTCTTTATTTTGTTTTTCTAAGATAGCAAGAAAATATCAGTGTATGTTTTGTTTGAGATAGCCTGAAAATCTCAGTGAGGCGTTTGATTGTGATAGCCTGGTAAAATCACAAGAATTGTATCAAGTTTTAAGGTGACCTTGGGAAAACCTTTTTCAAAGTGAAAGCCAAAATTACGTGGAAAGTAATTTTGGGAGTGGAGTAGGTGTGGCTATTTTTAGACAGTTTTTAGAACACCGACCACTATAATTCTCTGTATTATGTGGTGAATGCTTTTACTTTTTATGTGGTGAATGGTTGTAATTTATTTTCAGTTAGAGTGCTGAATGTTGTAATATTTACTTTTATTTACTCTTGCAAATTTTGAGGTTTTAATTTCAAAGAAATTCGTGAAATAAAGTTGTCCTGCCTAAAACTTTAGGTGAAGGTTGTCTTACGAATTATTTGGAATCAAGTTTCAATACTTAAGCAATTAAGATCTCTGATTAATTTACATATTCAGCACTTATTTCGATTATTTGGCATAGTATTCACCCCCCCCCCCTTTTGGGACTTCTTAAGCTCTCCTTTTCAAAGAATCTGCTAATACAAATGATTCAGATTTCCAACCTTCGCAATTCTCTGATAGATTGGAGAGTTTAGAGAGGAAGGTGAAACCCTTACATGTATCCCAGGAATCATTACTTCATACTCAAAAATAACATATGAAGTACATAAAAAATACTTTCTTCGACTCAATCAGAGTCTAAAAATTAATGATCATGAGATAGCTGCACCGTCCTCCTTTAGTTTCGACTAATATTTTTTTATTATGGTCTGTAATAACTTTTATTCTCTCTTTGGAATCTATGCACTCGTGGATGGCTTTCCCTTACGCACATTTGGATATTAATCTTTATGTAACTTAAGGACCACACATCCTTATTTTATATGCTCTTATCCTTGATAATCATGTTGCATGCATCATTTAATTCTTTCTTCCTTTGTCATCTTCTAACAAAAAGGGGGAGAAAATGGTTATGGATATATGAGTACAACTCCACAACACTTGAATGACTATCTGAGCACAACACTTGAATGCATGAATTCTATGGAATTATATTTTTTACATTTGATATAGTATTGGATTGTATAGATATTCTATGTGACTAAGTGCTCAGGGGGAGTTACAAATGCTTGTTCTAAAGGGGATCATCAATATCATCAAGATACAGTATCATTGGTGGTGTACAGAAGTTCTTTTGAAACATAGCTCATATTGGTATGATGAGTATGTGAGATGTTGTAATATTTTATGATGAATTATATGATTGTATGATGAGTTGAGTATGATTGTGTTTTATCACGAAAAGGACAAAGGGGGAGATTGTAAGTGCTTATACTTAAGCACAACTAGGATTGTCAAACTTCGTAGTCCTAAAAGGAGCATATGCACTCATGAAGATACTCTTCGACAACTCATGAAGAACTTGTAAAGACTCAACATCTCAAGCCTTAAAATCTTTACATGGTTCGAAGATTGGAACACTTTATATATGTCAACCATCAGGTGGTATAACCTTAGATTGACCTTAGGTTAGATATATTTCACATGATATCACGATAACATATAATTCTAAGTAAAATACAATGGAGTTAGGACAGCTCGACCTCAAGTTCGGCCAGCCCAACTACCTTCAGGCAACCCAACATAATTCAAATAAGCATATAGTAAGATTTTTTTTTAAGCAAGTTCGGCTAGCCCAACTTGTCCGCTCAAATAAGATAAGATTTCAGATCTCATGGAAATTCGGCCAGCCGAAACATGCATTTGGCCAACCGATTTTTTTCTTAGGCCAGCTGAATTTTCGAAAGATTCCATCACACAAAATCTGAAGATCCATTGGAATTCGGCCAAACGAATATTTGAAATATTTCATTACATAAAATCTAAAGATCTGTTGGAATTCGGCCAGTCGAATTTCCAAGTCCTTTAACTATGAATAGAGGCTTTCTCTCCCTCATTCAAAACATGAAAATTAGATATCCATCTTCTCAAGAAAAGAGTGAAAGTTCAAGCCTCCTTAAGCTATTTGTACGGTAATTCTTATATTTGATTTAGCTTATTCCATTCTCTTTCTCAAGTTAGTCTAATTTTTTTAATAGAGTAATCAACACTTTACTTGAGAATTTGCGGCATAAGGTTATTGTTTATTACATTAAAAATATATTAGATCCCTATATTCTTTTTAAGTTGAACACATATACGGCTTCATCGATATCCTAAGAAATAATATCGCTGCAATCAAGCTATAGTTACTTCTTCGACTCGTCAATTAAAGATAAGTACTATATTTACTTTCATTTCATTTTGAGTTTTTCTGAGATAGCTTGGAAATCTCAGTAAGTTATTTTGTGGTGAGCCCGTGAAAATCATAAGAACTTTATAAGGTTGATAAGGTGACCCAGTGAAAACCTTGAAATAGTGAAAGACAGAATTACGAGGGTAATAATTTTGGGAGTGGAGTAAGTGTGGAGTTTAAGCACCAAACCACTATAACTCCTTGCGCATTGGGGTGATTGTTTAATTTTTTATATGCTTTCCTTGTGATTGACTATCTCTTGCTAAGTTTGGTATTTTGATCTTAAAGAAGTCATGAAATAAGGTTGGTGAAGGTTGTCCTACCAACTATTGAAATCAAGATTCTAATACCCTAAGCAATTGAGATTATTTGTTTTATTATTCCATATTATATCAACATATTTTGTATTATCCTATTCACCCCCCCCCTTTAGGACATATATAGCTTGTACTTTCAGATGTCATCGATGTGCCTGCGATATCATTGATGTGCTTCGACGACTGAACTTCCTATGGTAAACTTCGATGTCATCGAAATTGCTTTAATGTCACGAAAGTTCCTCTTCGATGTCATCGAAGGACCCATCAAAGCTTGGATAGATTGCCCAAAATTTTAGTTTTAGCATCTTTTAACTCAAACTAAGAGACACACATTAATATTTACCTATAATGCCAAATTTGTACACTCAAATAGGGACACAATAATAATAATAATAATAATAAATTAACAAAAATAAAATTACACAAACACATTATGTACATAAAAAATGATTAATGAGGCAAAAAATCCTCAGATATAACAGTTTTGTCGATAATATACCTAGATTGCACATACCCCAATGGACTTTTAAAGATCTCCAAATCTATTAGCATCTAGGCATTTTGTTAGTATATTGGCTAGTTGTCTCTCGGTAGGCACATAATCCAACAATATGATGTTTTCTTCAACGAGTTCATATATAAAGTGATGTCAGATATCTATGTGCTTGGTTCATGAATGTTGGCCCAGATTTTTGGATATGTTAATGGCACTAGTATTATCACAAAATAGTGTCATAGTGTTTTCTCAATCTCATAATCTGCAAATATTTGCTTCATCCACAGAAGCTGGGCACAACAGCTACTGGCTACTATATATTTGGCCTTGGCAATTGATATTGATATTGAGTTTTACGTTTTGTTGTGCCAAGACACAAGGCAATTCCCAATATAAAAGCAACCACCACTGGTCGACTTCCTATCATCCATATTTTCACCCCAATCGGCTTCTGAATACTCAACAATTATTGTAGAAGTGTCAAATGGGTACCAAAGACCGAAATCCGTGGTCCCGGCCACATACCAAACTATCCTCTTCACAATGGTTAAATGGAATTATTTAGGATCAGTCTGGAATTTAGAGCATGCTCTAATGCTAAATGAAATGTCTGGCCGACTCATTGTGAGGTATAGCAAGCTTCCTATCATATTATGAAACAAGTGTTGGTCCACACGATATGTCTTTAAATGCCTTAAGTGTGGTGTTTATGAGTGTTGAGTGTAAAATATTGCATATTTCTCCCTATTTATACCTTGGTTTTATAAACATGATAGTGCTTAATCAATCTAATTATGCATATTTTCATGTGTGAGGTGATTTTGAAAGCTTAAGGTAAAATTGATACCAAAAGGAAGATTTATTCTCAAAAGATTACTAAATGAAGATTTGAAAATTTGGAAGTCATTAATGAAGAATTTACATTCCAAAGATCTAAGGAAACCAAGTGAGGAATGAAGAGAATCAAAGATTTGAAGTGAAGAAAAAGAAAAAGGAATCCTGAAAATTGTCCTAAAAAATATATTCCTAAAAATTTGTAACGACCTGAAAATTTCCGTACATTGGGTCGAGTACCACCTTGACCAGAAATCACGTAGGATTAAATCCTTTAGAAATTTAACAAAGTTAACTAAGTACTAAACTCAATTAGCCATGAAATCCGTTAGGATCGCTTTAAATACGATCTGCAAGACCCAAAAATTGCAGAATCATTGACGCTAGGTTATCCTAAAGTTTAGAACCAAACTCATTTCCGTCTGCTCTCGGAATGAAACGAAACTTCGTGATTAGGTCTAGATCGCACATCGGGAGTCCGATTAACCCGGCTAAGGAACTAGGACCGCCCCACCGGGCTTAACAATCATCTCAAAATCGCTTTATCCGATGTTCCACGGCCATTCGTTTCGAATCGAGCGAGGTAGTGTGAAAAACACTATTCATATGCCAAAATAAATATCTCGGAATAGTGATCCGGCATCATTCGTTGACGCACAAGATAAGCAACCCGACCATGAATCGTTAAATTACACCCTCGGATTAAGAAAAATTTCAGAACATTTACATGTACTTGGAATTTCGATCGTGGCCCACCGACCGTGGGAAATGAAAGTGGTCCGCCACGTGCGATCTGGGTATCCGATCGAGTCAAAACGTAATCCCACGTAGATCCATCGATGGTGAGCTTAAGTCGACGTTTGGTTCAAGGAGGGCTACCGTAACTTCCTTTTGAATGGAAAAGCGGCGAAAATCCTATATTAGCAGTACCCCTTTGAACTCCGAGTCTAATTTCGTAATGTTTGTGGCTATAAAAGGAGCTTAGAACAGCCCCTCTCACAGCCATACGAATTTTGGAGAAAACCCTAGAGGGAGAGAGAGAAAAGAGAGAGAAAGACTTGGAGATTATTGCCGATCTCCCTCCTCCTGCTTTGGCTTGTTACACGGCCTACACCGCCCTATTCTAGGCATTTTTCCGGCGTTTTCCGTCTCATTTGAAGGTAAGAAACCCTAACCCTAGGTCTGATTTGAGATGGGATCGATGTAGGATGTGTACCGACTAACCGATTCCGCTCTTTAGGCTAGAAATCTCCCGTAGACGGAAGTTCTACTGCCCTTGCTGATTTGTTTCGTTTCCAAAGGCAAAGGTGAGGACTTTAAGTGTATAAGTTACGGTTTTCAACGCTTTCAATGTCAGATAATGGTAGATTCATGATCTGCTTGCAATTGCACATGTACAAAGTGCTTTCCGTTTCCTGTTTCGATTAACGTTGTGAAATATGGAATTTCACATATTCTAGGTATACGTAGAAATACCGTATACGTATTTTTTTTGGATAAATGTTTGACATGTTTATTTAATGTATGATTATATAATATATGAATAAATTACTAGTTTGGCGAAAGGAATCGCCAAAATATATGTTCACTTGTAAATGCGCCGTATGTTGAAATTACGTATTTTAGAAATACCGTATACGTATTTCTTTTGGAATAATGTTTGACATATATATTTAATGTATGATTATACAATACATGATTAAAATACTAGTTTGGCGAAAGGAATCGCCGCAATCTATGTTCCTTTGTAAACACTATGTATGTCGAAATTGGGTATACGAGGAAGTACCCTATACGTATAAAATTTGCTGATGTGATTGCCATGTTTAATTGCTGTATGACTATGATGTATATGTATAAAATACTAATTTGGTGAAGGGACAATCCTAGTACACATTTCTCTAACATACGTCATGTATGTTGAAATAGTGCATTCCAAGTGTTGGTGAAATCACTTGTGAGTGTAAGTGCTTAAGTGTTAGAACCTTAGGTAGGTGCTGAGATGAGATTCTCCGCTACCTTAGAGTCACATATGACACTCTCCATGTGGTTGTTCACTCTAACCACTCACCTATGAACTCTAAGTATTTGTATCCCTATTTGCATAAATGTTTTATAACATGCTTTTGAACATGCTTTGTAATTTGTTTATTACCATGTTTCATGATATGCTTTGTAACATGATTACTAGTGTCCTTGAATTACCATGTATCATGCCGTATTTCATATGCTATGGTTAGGATTTGACTGAGCTTGGGACTATGTTCATAGTCCAGGCATCCGGTATCAGACTTGAAGATGTGGTTGGGATTTGTTCCGCCACGCATGATGTGTTGGCGAGCCCGTGTCGTACTTCGGTTGGCGATAGTGGTTGGCCACACGAGGTGCTTCTGCGCTTCATATCGCCCAACTTGTTGTGCGCTCGAGCTAGCCGAACACGTCAAGTAAACCATGTGTCTTATGTATGTTCACCATGTTTGGTCGCTAATGCTTGAACCTAGGGTACCAAACTTACCAGTGATAATCCCGTTAACCATGGTACCTCGATCCGCTAAGACTCATGAGCCGGGCATGGTGGTATAGGACACCGTGGTCGAGCGTCGGCCTACTGGCGGGGCTACGTGCCTCCCCAGTAGTGACCGGTGAGCAACTCAACTCGTGAGCCGATTATGGTGGTATGGGACACTATATTCGCGGCCGTCGGCCTACATTGATAAGGTGATGGGGGAGTGGTGCAACCTTTGTGCGTAATGTACTGGCAGCAGCCCTTTGTAGTGACCGCGAGCAGCATATTCTGAAGTTGAACGGCGTGCCTTAGGGTTCGCCGCAATATATAGAGTATGAACTAGGCTTTTATGTATAGTGTATAGTGATGAATTGTTTAAGGGGTGATGGGGAGTGGTGCAACCTTTGTGCGTAATGACCACTGGTAGCCTCTGCAAGTGACCTAGAAAACACACCATCGTCGATATTAACTAGATCGACGACCCTAGATTGGATCATGTTTGGAAATGATACAAGGGAGGTACCTTAGTTTCCCAATCCTGCTGTTTGAAACGAACTAATTAAAAACTCGGTAATCATGCTCATCATGCATCGCATGTGCCTGGAAGATGTGGAGCACTGTGGGATGTAAGCATGCGCGAACGTGAGATGGTGTCGCCTGAGGGAGTATGTCGGTGAGGGCATCCATCATAACTGCATTCATACTTGCATTAACCAGAGTAACTAGGAGTGTTTGATTTACTGCTTTATCATTCTTGATTGATTGATAACATGATAACTCATGCCTTATCGTTCCACTGAGTTAGCTACTCACTCCCACGTTACGGGACGGTGTTGCGCACACCAACCAGACTCTGTCTCAGGTTTAGGCGATCCGACTATTCTGGAGGCGGAGCCCGATTATGACGAGGACCAGGAGGAGTTCTCGTATATGCGAGCCGGCGGCCGACTAAGTCACGGGATCGATGGGATTTACTGAGGATTGTACCTAGTTTATTTTGACATTTTGTTTATATAAACAGACATGTATATTGTGACTCGAAGGATTCATACTGGATAATGAATCGTTTATTTTGTTTCTTTACATACATATATATACGATTCGGTCTTCCGCTTGCTTTTATACAACTGATCTGGAGTATGAATTACTGCTTTGGTATAATCTCATTCATGTTTACTGCTCTAACACAGACAACATTCAAATATCATTAAACATGTTGCATTAGTGATGCGTTGGAACTCGGGTGTTGAGTTATGCTCGACCCCCGATTTTCAGGGCGTTACAAAATTATCCTGAAAAAGTATATTCTAACACTCAGAGTCTAAAAAATGAAAGTTTTGGTAGTCTGTTTTGGGAAACTGAGCAAAGTGTGTAAATTCGAAGTGGTTTCTAGATTTTTCCAACTCAGTGCGAAAGTTGAAATTTCACAACTATAAATAGGACTTCCTCGGATGCTCCAAAGCATCTTCTAGGGTTTGGAAAGGTCTCAAGGAGCATAGCACAAGGGTGGAACAGTCGTCAAAGAGTTTTTCTTCTTCTTTAGTTTTTCATGCTTTGTTTAAGAGATTTGGTTTCAATCATGTCAATGGTTAGCTAAACCTCTTAGATAGGGCTATTGGGTGAAGCTTGTAGCGTGTTTGGATGATTACCTTGCTTTGATTATTATTCTTATTGAACCTCATTGATTTATAGTTTGATATTAAAAGAATATTTTCAGCTTTCTATAATTTATTGTGATTCAAATTACAATAAATGTTGTGATAGCTTTGAATATCTTCTTTTCATGTTTTGAGATTGTGAGATTGGTAAATCCTGTTGTTCAACATCGTTTCTTGAGCATGGTAGGGTGATGGAATCCCTTCTAATCATCACAATTCTTTTTTTTGTTAGCTTGTTAGTACACCCACTGTCAGTTCACACTTCACTGTTAGCCACCCCCCATTAGGGAATCGATACTAAGGCCTCAGTGTTGAAATGAGGTATCTGTCACTCAGTCTACCACTTGAGCTATGGACCAGGGTGTTTCCAATCATCACAATTCTCCTCCATTGAGAATTAGGTTAATGAAAAGTTCAGATTTGATTTAAATTACGTTATCTTCCAATTGGATATGATAGGACTTCAATTCCAATTGTGTTCCTTGAATCAAGGTAGCATCTTGATAGCTACAAGTGGATCTTTGGCACCGTAGTTCCCACCTTTAAATTCATAAGTTTTAATCAACATTATTCACTATTACTCTTGATTATTCAAATTTCAATTTAGATTTTTTTCTAGTTCTAGTTCTAGTTATTTTCAGAATACGTACAAGTTTAGTCCATGTGGATTCGACCTTTGTCTTACTGAGTTATTACTACATCGCAACCCTACACTTGGGATTGTGAACAATGAGAGTATGGTGTGTGTGGTCAGACTCGAGACTAAAATATTTTACTAATTCTTTTGCATATTTGGTCTAGCTAATGAATATCCCATTATGCAATTGCTTCACTTGTAATCCTAGAAAGAAGTTCAACTCACCTACCATTCTCAGTTCAAATTCAAATTGCATTAATTGAGCGAATTCATGAGTCATATCTTCACATGTGGAACCAAAGACAATGTCATCCACATAAATTTGGGCTATGAGTAAGGCTTTGCCGGTCTTTTGAGTAAAAAGGATCTTATCAACACCCCCCTAAAAAATTGGTCGTCTATCAAAAATTGAGTCGGTAGCTCATACCACGCACGAGGTTCTTGTTTCAAACTTTAGAGCACTTTCCTTAATCTGTATACTTGATGAGGATATTTGGGATCAACAAATCCCTGGGGTTGCTCAATGTATACTTCTTCCTCAAGTACACCATTGAGGAAGGCACTCTTTCATCCATATGAAAAAGTTTAAATTTCAGTGCACATGCTATGGACATAAGTATTCTTATAGACTCTAATCGTGCAACTGAGGCAAAAGTTTCGTCAAAATCTATGACCTTGATTTGTGAGTCTCCCTACACAACAAGTCTAGCCTTGTTTCTCATTACATTCCCAAATTCATCAAATTTGTTATTTAATATCCATTTGGTTTCGATGATATTTGTTTGTTGTGATCTCTTCCCACACTCATTCCTCTCAAATTACTACAGTTCCTCTTGCATAGCGGCAATCCAAAACTCATCTTGAAGTGCCTCTGTAACATTTTTTTTGTTCAATTGTTGAGGTGAAACATAGATGACCGTTTATAGTCTCAAGTTGTCATCGGATTTTCACCCCGGCTCACGAATCTCCAATTATTTGATTGAGAGACGATCATTGACAACAAGAATGTCCCCCAATAGTTGAGACTCACGTGGAGAAATGGGGTTTTCATCATATTTACCTATTATGCATGCTTCCACATTTTTATCCACATCAATGGCACGACCAACTTTGTCATGTGGTTGGTTATCAACAACCACATTAACAGTTTCTTATATGGAAAGTGTTCTAAAATTATAGACCCTATAAGCGTGATTGTTTAATGAATATGCCAAGAAAATACTTTTGCCACTCTTAGGGTCGAATTTTCCTAAGTTTTCCCAGTCTCTAAGAATGTAGCATTTACTACCAAATACCCGGAAATACTTAATGCTCGGTCGCTTCCCATGCCACATTTCATATGGAGTTTTATTCAGGCCTGCTCTAAGATATACGCGGTTAATTATGTAACAAGCAGTGTTAACTACTTCCGCTCAGAAATTTTAGAGTAGATTTTTACTATATAGCATAACCGAGCCCATCTATTGCAACACTCGATTTTAATTTTAAACTGCATGGCATTCTGGTTTCGATCGTTTCTGACCGAGACCCCAGATTTACATCTCAGTTTTGGAGGAGCATTCAGCAGGCGATGGGGGCTACTTTGTAGCTCAGCACCGCTTATCATCCCCAGACGGATGGGCAGACCGAAAGGGTCAACCAGATCCTTGAGGATATGCTCAGATCTTGTGTGATCGACTTCGCAAGTAGTTGGGATAAGCATTCACGCGTGGCCGAGTTCGCGTACAATAACAGTTATCAGGCGACCATTGGTATAGCTCCTTTTGAGGCACTATATGGCATACCGTGTAGATCTCCTAGCTGTTGGACTGAGGTTGGAGAGCGGCATCTCTTAGGTCCCAAGTTATGCAGCAGATGTCAGAGATTGTTGATACTATTAGGCAGAGAATGTACACAGCTTAAACCCGACAGAAGAGTTTTGTTGATCATCGGCGTCGACCCCTCAAGTTTGTAGTAGGAGACATGGTATATCTCAAGGTCTTGCCTATGAAGGGCGTGGTTCGGTTTGGAGCGAAGGGCAAGCTTGCCCCGAGATTTATTAAACCTTTTGAAATTACCGAGCATGTGAGCGTTGTGGCTTACAGGCTTGCCTTACCTTCAGAGTTATCCGAGATCCACGATGTATTTCATATATCGATGTTACGAAAGTGTGGGTCAGGTATCATTCCAGTGATTAATTGGTAACCCCTTGAGGTCTGTGAGGATGCTTCTTACATTAAGCAGCCTATTCGTATCCTTGATCAGAAGGAGCGGGTTCTCATGACCAAGGTCATTCCCCTAGTGAAGGTGCAGTGGGGTCATCATTTGGAAGCCAAGGCATCTTGGGAGCGCGAAGCAGAGATTTGAGAGGGTTATCCCTATTTATTTGTTGATTGATTGTTATATTGCTTTATGTATTGCCTTCTCCTATGATTGTTGATGATATGTATGATAATGTTTATACATTTCCTTTTTATCCCAGTTTTGACAATTTAGATGATGAAATTCTTTATTGGTGGGAAGAGCTGTAAGACCCTATCCCGAGTATCCATTTTGTTCCCCTAGGTCTCGCTGTCCTACCAGTAGAATTCCGGTGACCTGCAACCTGTGGATAGTGTTTGCGGTCATCCTTGAGTCGTGTTATGTAGACCCGACCTAGATCGACCTGAAACCTATGACATTGCATCCACATCGGCGCTGCTGCACCAACGTCGTATCTCATGCATAAATCCGACATGTACATCTCGTGATTTCAACCCGAGCATTTCTTGGCCATTTATAATGTGCTAGGGCCCACTTCCTAGCCCTACACATTTTTCAAGGTGGGCCCACCTAGTTACATTTTCCTAGAAAGCCTATACCTAGCCTCTACATAACCTAGCTACACCCATCATAGCCTAATTTAGGTTTGCTGTTCTAGAAGAGTAATCATTTGCCTTGATCCCCACCCCCAACACTACATCATGAGGTTTCTCTTCCCTGGCAAGGAGAGAAATCATGACATGGATATACCCTCCCTTCTCTCTCTGTCCTTCTTATTCATCCATTCTTCCACTCCTCCTTGTAAAAAAATGTTCAAACATTCTCCTCTCCTCCAACCCTTTCTTCCCCAATATCTCCCTCCATCTAGCCATTAACAACCTATCTACACCCTTCAACCATTTTCCTCTTGAAGTCTAGAACTTAGATCTTGGAGTTTTGAAGGCCTTCTTTAAGGTGGGTGCTCCATCAAGCTTATTCATCTCTTCTTCTTTTTCCCTTTCTTCTTTTCTTTTCCACATGCATGGAGGCATGTAAGACCCACCAATCTATGGTGGAGATCCTACATGGCTCCTAGGATGAGGCCATGGGCCTAGATCCTCCATATTTCCATCCATGATGGGCCATTCTCCATGGACCCACCATGATGCTTTCTCCTTCTCATTTCTTGAACCTCATGGGCCGTCTAGGCCTCGCATGCATGTGGGAAAAAGGATCCCTACCTTCCAACAAGTTTCTTTGATGTACTATAGCATGCATGTATCATACAACATAGTGGACGATGTGGATTTGGGTGTGGGAGGTCCATTAGTGGCGGGACCTTCCACCAATGGCCGATTTGCTTCTTCTCTCTCCCTTTCTCTCTAAAGTTATCCTGTGTATTCTAATGATGTGTGGCCTACCAAGGAGAGGTCAGCAACATCTCAGACCCTTAGCTAGATGGGACGTCCAAGCCCACCTTGATTGGACGTCCAAGCCTACCATGCATGCATGGCTTGGGTGGCCTTCAAAATGGCTTTTTCATGGAGGTCTGAGTGAACTCATGGGTCTAAAATTTTGTTAACCTATCAAGGTGGACCCCACATGTTGAACCAAGGCCATAAACCCTTTGATTAATTTGTATGGGCTGAAATATGGACATCCTATGTTGCTGTCCAGATTTCGGGCCCAATTGGAACATGAGTTTTGAGCTACCGTTTAGACCTATTTGAAGGTCTTTCTATCCCAAATTTCTTTAGGAGTTTTGTTGTGTGTGGATCCTATTTTGATGTAGAATGGGGCCCACACCCTATCTCCCATGATTGAGGCCCATGGGATGGGCCAAAGTAGCCTAACTGTCCAGAAATTTCTGGATAGTTCAACAACACATCAAGTTGGAAATGTACATGTTTACCTAATTTTCTGGAATAAGTGGGCCACCCTAGTGGATCCCACTTATTTTCCATGAGTATGAACACCATTCTCATAAATTTTCCAAGGGTTTGGGTAGGTTAGGCCCACTCCATGTGGTCTCAAACATAGGGACAGTAAGATTTCTACAACAACTAGATTTCTGTAACATGTATGGTTACCATTCTATTTTAAAAATACTTATCATGCTTATAAAAATCTAAAATTTATTCTTGAGGTGGCCCACCCTTGCTGGGACCCATTGGGACCATTTGGGCCACTGGTAATCAGAGTGTGGTGGCTGGATTGGCCCACCTGATTGGACATCCTTGGTGGTGATGTCCAACAAGGCTTGCCGTCCCCACCTATATGTGGCCCACCATGATGTGTGTTTTATCCACTTGTCCATCCATTATGGGACCCACTTGGATGTCGCCCACCTTGGTGTAGAACGTCTAAGGTGGGGACCCACCATGTGCATTGCATAGGGCTGGATGTCCAGCCCATTGGACCGCCCAGCCCATTGTGAGATGCCCCATGTGGGCTGTATGCTGGACCTTGGTCCAGCAGTATGGCCCACCTAATTCTTTGTGTCCCTTGGTATACTTCTATGTGGTGGGACCCTCTAGCCTGATTACTAGGCCACTTGGACTTAGGTCCCAATCAGATGAGCATTTTTTGGGCTCCAGCAGGCCCATAAAACTAGTGGAACAAAAATCAAGTAATATATTATAAATGTACATTGCCTTTGGGCTGAGATTTTTAGGAGTGAAGCCCACCATATTGTGAGGACCTTAGAGGGATTAATTCATGCCCTTAATCCCCTAATTTTGGGCTAAATTAATGCACCCTTGAGGCCGACTATAGTTGGGCTAATTGGGACCACGTATGCAGTTAGATTGTTGGACTCTTTAGGCCCAAATGGGCTGGAACCTTCTTGTTAGGCTCAGTAGACTCTTGGGCCATTTTCACCATAATGTTATGCTGGGTTAGTGGGCTGGATTACGTAAATGGTTGGGCTCTTAGTTGCCCATCAAATCAATTATATTACTAGGTTGGGTTGTGAGCCCAATTTACTTGACTAGAGCACGATTTTTTTTGCCCATGTGGTTTGAGTAATGGGTTGCCCACTAGGCCCACCATAATATATGGAATTGGTGACCTTTATGTTAGGCCCTAACCTTCCCTATGGGCCCATAGTATTGCATATGGGTTAGGCTATATGTGTTGTCCTTGGACCCATGTTTGAGTAGGCCTTGGGCCATCTACTTGAGGTCCAATATGGTATGTATGTGGAATGTTATGGCTGCCCTTCTCTTATTTATGGTGATGTGTGGGCCTTAGGCCCTGATACGTGAAAGATTATTGTTTAGGCCACCTTCTTGGGACAAATAGTGGTTGGATGTCCACATTTACGACCCTAGGCCCACTTGCCTCTATGAGTGGTTAAAGGTCCACCATAGACCTTTGCTAGGCTCTTTTCATTTATTTAGGCCCATGTCATTGTCCTTCCTTAGCCTTATGGGCTACCCCAGACTATTGGGCCTCCATTAAAGAATTTTTCTAAGTACCTAGAGATAGGAGGAATGTACTACATCGTTCATCGCCGCATGGCACATCTTGTTCATCCTCATGACCCATACGCATCATGGTGTGCTTGGTTAGCATTATGTGTAGTCATAGTTGAGCCATTGGGTAGATATGATGGCTTCCCAAAGGGATGGAGTTCCCCTCTTGAGCACGATGGATGCTTGGAGCTAGTGCATGATTGGTATGTGTGATCCATGCATCTGGCATCGCATTTCATGTATATTATTCACTCTTGCTTCATTAGGGTCGATGCCTCCACTGGTATGTCATGGATGTCCGTATTTGGACGCCGAAAATACCTCTTAAGCATATTAGAGCACTTAGGATGTCCTTAGGTGAAAGCCCCTAAACCTTAATGGTACTAAGAAAACGCCTCAACACCGAGACCAAGTGGAAAACATAAGCGCCCAAGTGCCTTATACCGTTAGGCCGCGTCTCCCACTATAGCATGGTCAGTTAAGATGGGGTATGGCCTTACCTGCCTGAGTGAGGGGGCAATAGCTAAGCTAAGTTTGACCAACTCGTTAATGGGTCCACTACCGTCGAGCCTTGCTGGTGATTAGCTATCCACAGGCAGGTAGTGAGGTCTCTTACGCTCGTTGGACTGTGCGGCTAGGAGAGCTGCAGTCGCCTAGTAGTGTATTTGACCCCAGTAGTTTCCCTATGGTGGAACTATACTGATATGTGGACTTGATATGAGGATTGGCATGTATTGTATTGCATTGGCATTAGCTATATATGCCTTTTGTGCATCACCTCGGTATGGCGCCCAATACTCATTATTTCTTTACATAGCCTTGGTACGGCTTGTTGCATTCATGATTGTCATAGCTTAGCCTTGGTATGGCTAGTGGCATTGATAGTGTTCATAGTTCATGTCGAGCTTCTGCATTCTCTGATATTTCCTTCCGGCACTGGTAATACATACACTTACACCACCCTCTAAGCTTTCTATAAGCTTATGCGTGATTGATGTGTGCAGGTGATTCTAGGCAACCGTAGTAGCCGAGGAGCTTTCGAAGCGTGTCAAGGACCGGTTGGAGTTTCCCTTATTCTGCTTATGTATTTCCCATTTGAGTCATGTACCTGTATATAAAGTTTTAATTCCTAGTGAATTTGTGATGTGTTCCTATGGTTACTATCTGTGGTTACTATGTTATGATCTTGGGGATGCTCTTATTAGATTCAGACTTATGGTATAGATCCTCCTTGTGGGATCCTAGGATCGGAACCTGGTGAATGGGTGCCAGGAGCCGAGAATGGGGCACCACGGAGGCCGTTGAAGCTGAAACCGGCTATCGGGTTTCTTGTGAGTCTGGTCACCGAGTCTGGGGCGTGATAGTAGAGACCTCTCATAATTAATTTTCCTATATGATCCGAGATCTCACACACTTCTTTAAAAATTTTGATAGAATTTATCGCAAATCTGTGATATGCTCAAGAGGTTATGTTTCATAACCTCAACACAAAGAACATCCTCAATCTTGTGCATGCTTGGCCCAACCACTATCCCTTGTCTAATGATCCTGGCAATGCTTCCATCTCGAAAGGTGATAAACCCACCATCAAATTCGGCATAGCTATAGAAATGGTTCCTATCACTTGTCATGTGCCTTAAGCAACCGACCAACTGCTATCTAGGTTCCATTTATCACTACGGCTTGCTTGAAATGTTTTATGTATGACATGACAGTTTTCTTTATTCTTAACAACCCACTTGGACACAACCTTCTTTGGAGATGCAGAAATCTTTTTGGATTCTCCTTTAGGTGCCCGGTTGTTCCTAGTGGATTTAGATTTAAGAACCAACTGATCATTCTCTAAATTTACCTGATTCATCATTTCTTTGGCCTTCTGATTCAGTTGGGTAACTTGTTTTAATAACTCCCCCATTCTTATGGTCATTTTAGGGGGAGTAGGGAACTTCCTCCTTTTAATTTGTTTTTGAGACTTTCCAGGACTCCTCTCATTTTGTAACATTCTTTCGGTTGGTTTGAATCTACTTATATAGTTCGCACCGGATGTGGTGCGGGAGTGTCTAAAGGCTAGACATTCAAATTTTAAGTGTCCAGCATCTTCACATGAATGACAAATGAGAGAAGTTTTTTTGTTGGTTACCTGAAGCCACCCATTTGTTAGGCATAGGTGTTGCAAGAGAATGGCTAGTCTTACTACTTTCATACCCTATGTAACACCCCAAACTTTTCAATACCCGAGTATTGAAAGTTCTCGAGTGTTACCATAAAATTTAACTTAGAATGTACATGCATATGATACCGATTTAGCCAATCATAACCTTACATTTATTCTCCAACATGAATCTAACCGTTGAGAATAGTCTTCATCCATAAATCAAGCCATCCGACCATTAATTTTAGGACAAGATAATCATATGTCCAAGTATTCCCACTTATCCATCATAACCAACTATTCAGTCATCTATCCACCGATAGGTAAAGATATTTGATCATCTACTTTGAGTTTGGACCACCTGATCATAGTAAACTAACTACTAGATATTTATGTCTGCTTGTACACATATCAAATTGAGATTATAATCTGTTCATCTTGTTCACCACCTATGAATATACTTAACCTACCATCAAAACTACAATTTGAGAAACTGATACATGTAAATAAGTCACTTGAATCTAACGGTATACATGTTCTGCCTCTTGATCACTCTAAAAACCCACTAGTGATCATCCATTTACAAAACCTGACTGTACATCCACTTGCATACATGGTCAGAGTACTAACCATCAAGTTCTACTATTTTTAACATGTCATCTAACCATCCATTATGTAGTTTAATATATGTACATTCCCGAATTAATTTGGTGAATAACTCTTTATTTATAATTATTTAAATATAAGTTCTTTTATAATAATTGCTTAGATACATGCCTATAACCATGTAGAACCATTAGATTTCCTAAAACTCTTATCTCAATAATAATTATGAAAATGCCATTAACACAAACCCTTGAATTATAGATCACATAGTTCCCATGATCTGTTTCATATAAAATTTCATTCCATACATATTAATCATAAATTAACCATACACGTCAAATTTTAGCCCTTAGATCATTGAAAAAGTGGCCTAATTGATAAATTAGCCCCGTAATTGTTGATTTTGGTGTCTATTGAGTGAAGAAATCTCGTGGGTAGTCTTAGTAGGATATTTTCCTTCATATGAACGACTTGGATTGCCCATAATATGGACCAAGTGTGAAATATGAAGACCCCACTTTGGTATGGTTTTCCTTAGGTGCGAAGTTATCCTGTAAAGCCTACCAACTCCTTATAAATCTGGATCTTTCGATTTAACCACTTTCTTTCATCCATCGTAACTCAAATTTGGACCACACTTTGATCTCATATGACTACAAGGTTATACAAAATTTAGGCCCCGATCTATGATCCTACACCATCGAAGGTTGAAGTCAGTTCCATCCTTTTGGTACAAAAGATGAAATTTTAAGTTAGGCTTTTTCCACTATCGATCAACCACCAAATTTTGTCCAACCATTTTTCTATCCTAATTACATATTTTTCCTAAAATTGGGCCCTGATCATTAAGTGTGAACCATTAATTGAGATTAAGTTCATTTTGGTCCCCATTAAGAGAATTTTCAAGATAGGTTAATCTAAATTTCGGATCACCAAGAAAATCATATACCCCGAATCTATTCGACGACCTTGACATAATGGATGAATTAGATTTAAAGAATGATTATTAGAAAAGAAAAAATTAGAGAAACTCAATCCAAGTGGGATGTGAAACACACCCCTCTCATGCGTCCACTCCTTTTAAAAAGAGGTGTGTGTTCCCCTCTCCACTCACATGCCCAATCTCCCAACACCCAGAGAGAGAAAAAGAAAAAGAAAAAAAAAAAAGAAAAGGAAAGAAAGAGAAAGAAAAAGAAAAATAGAAGGAGAAGCCTAGACGCCCTCTTTCTTGTCCATATGTATGGTGTCTCCCTCTTACTCAAGTGATGTCATGATTCATGTGGAAGCTTTTCATGTATAAGCTTTCCTACATAGATATCTACCTAGAGTTTAGATCTAAAGCTAAGGTAAAGGATTCCTTTAAGTTTATATTAATTTGGGTTGATATGATTTATTTCTTTTATATGCGTCCATATTACTTTGAATCCTCCCTGTAATTATTTGATTTACCATCATCAATTATTTATCCTTTGAAAATTATGGTTAAGGTATGAATTTAATTATGTGTGATCTTTATGAATTTATGTGAGGCTATAGATACAAGCCTTGCCCTTGTCCTTTACCAATTTTGTTGAGTTAGCCATTACTACTCTTCTCTTTTGTTGAGTTGATCATTGCTACTCTTCTCTTTTGTTGAGTTAGCCATTACTACTCTTATCTTTCATTGAATTAGCTTATTGATACTCTTTTCCTTTATAATGTTAGCCTTGTGCTACCTCCCTTTATGGCTTAGGCATATGTCTTGGAATTCCAAAACTCACATGATTCAGTTTATTCTCCTTTAGTGCAAGTGATCTGTTAGAGGTATCACAATTAGTGATTCAAATATTATTGTGGATGTAATGCACTCTGGGTAGTGACCCTCTTGGTCAACGCATAATTCCATAGGTTTGGGTAATGGTGCAAAAATTGATGTAATTCGTAATGCGTGTTACATCACTTCTAGAGTGGAGGTCGCAAATAGTCGCTCCATGAACAAATTGTATCACGTAATTCATCCGATTCATGTGTTATGCCGCCTCGAAGTGTTCACATAAATCCACAGTAGCGTTGGACACTATAAGTGCTATAATGTTTAAAGCACACTTTAGTTGTCAAATTTCATTTAGTCAAAACATCTTGTTAAGTGATCTTTAAGTATGGTTCAAGATCAACGTTCAAGCCTGTTCCAAGTTCTAGTAGGAGATCAAGCTCAAAATGAAGTCAATATCAACTGATGTTCTAGTAGAAGATCAAGCTCCAAAGAAAAGTTGAAGTCTCTAATCTACTTCAAGACAAAAGAAGTTTAGTCATTTCAGGTATTATAAACCCTAGAAAGACCTTAGGTTTAGGTGCTTTCAAAAACTATTTAATTTGGATTTTTATACTTGTGATTGCTTGTAATTCGACCACCCTAAGATTTGGTTCGACTAGTCTAAGTTTTTCTCGACCAGTCCTAGTACAAACTAAAGAAAATTTGTTTTTATGTTACAAATTCGACTAGTTGAATGGTCTATTCGACTAGTCGAAGGAGGATCTTCAATCAGCCCTAGGTTCTTGACTCGAAGTCCAGTAAGTAAATCAGTTCAGATTTTAGCATCTTCGGCCAGTCGAAGACCACCTTCGACCAGTCAAAGATTGGATAAATCTTATCCCACTCAAATTTAGAAATTCGTTGGAACGAAATCCGGTGCTAAGACTAGTCAAAGACTGTCTTAGGCCAGTCAAATATTCAACTTCTTTGCCTATAAATTGAGGTTCTCTCTCAATTCGAAATATCAATTATTATCATTTAAATTCTTCTGCAAGAGAGTGAGAAACTCCAGTTTTTCACAAGCTATTGAACAGTATTTATAAATTATTTTACAACTTTTGTTTAATTCCCTTAATCTTAAACTCTATCATTCTGATTCTAAAGAGAGTGAATACACTTCTTTCTTTGAGATTTAAGAGAATTAACTTAATAGCACCCTGAACCTTTTCTATATGATTAAACATTGAATATTTGACATTAAAGAAAAATAGTTCTTCTGCTACAGCTTCTTTTATGATGAAAATAAGTATACATTTATTTCTTTATTTGGTTTTTTTAGATAACCAGAAAATCTCAGTAAGGGTTTTTTTTGTGATAGCTCGGTAAAATCACAACTGCATCAGGTTTTAAGGTGACCATAGGAAAACTTTCTTCATAGTGAAAGCTAAGATTACGTGGAGAGTAATTTTGGGAGTGTAGTAGGTGTGGCTATTTGAGAACAGTTGTTGACACACCGAATCACTATAATTGTTTATGGTTGTGGTAAATGCTTTTATCTTTTATGTGGTGAATGATTATTGAATGATTATATTTTCATTTCAGTTGAAGTGGTGAATGATTGTAATATTTAATTTTATTTATCCTTGCAAAGTTTGAGATTTTGATTTTAATAGTATTCATGAAATAAGGTTGTCCTGCCTAAACTTTTTAGGTGAAGGTTGTCCTATGAATCAATTGAAATCAATGTTTCAATACTTAGGCAATTGAAATCTCTGATTTTTTTATTATTCAACACTTTATTCGATTATTTGGCATAATGCTATTCACCCTCCCTTTAAAACTTCTTAAGCTCTCCTTTTCAGACACGCTGACAAATCTCGGTAGTTATGGAATGCAGGGTGAGTCAGGTTTTATATAAATTATATTCCACATTAAGATGATCACTACGTATGATGAGTCGCACACACTTTGCTAGGCATGCATTTATATATATATATATATATATATATATATATATATATATATATATATATATATATATTGGTTACGCATACTGATACCACTCGTAGTGGCGAAGTATGAAATGTATCAGAATCCTTACATTATTCTTATGAATCTCTTAAACTATTGTTCATCTTAAAGGATAACCATCACTATGAGTAGGGCATTGACCCTCTCCAACCATATAGATGATGCAGGTGATATACAGATTGAAGATAAGGATGACAATCTCCCTAAAGAAGATTATTTTGAATAAAGGAGGAGACATTTTTATGTTTAGTTTTATTTATTTCCGCTACAAACTTTGATAATGTAATAAACTCCCATTGAGAGAGCGTTTGATAATTTGTTAAATTCTTTTAATCTAATGGAATAATAAATAGGGTTAATTTTACTCTTGTGAATGGTTACCTTTGTGAATGTAACTGGATGTGATCTAAATGAAAAGAAAATCAAGGAAAGATTTTGAAGCATCTAAATCTTTACATTATTAACACCCAGAATTCATGGGCATGAGTATATACTCGAGCCGCAAAAATTCGGGATGTTACACCCTAACCCTCTCTTATCCCTAGAGTTTTTGCCCAAACCCAAAAGTCATTCTAATTTTTCATCACTTTGGAAAAACTTATGACTAAGTTCAGCTTGATGTGTGGATTTTTCTATATCTAGTTTCAGATTTTGATTTTTTATTTTCAGTTTGTTAATTTCTGATTCTAGAAGTTCAATTCTTCTAGTCAATTTTTCTAACTTAAATCCACCATCTATAACTTCTCTTTCAAGTTTGGCATTTTCAACGTAGTAGTCTTATAGATCATTGGCCAAACGTTCATTTACAGCTAAGGCTTCATCTAGTTCTTTATTCGGCCTTTTATTCTCTTCATTTGCCTGACCAAGCTTTTTAAGGATACTCAAGCTATGGGTGTAAAGTTGGTCATAAGCATTTTGTATATTGTCATTTTCCTCTTGTTCTTGTTCTTCTTCTGATGAGATCTTTTCTTCTTCTTCTTCTTCTTTTATCTCCTCACTATCCCCTAAGTCTGGGATGACTACAGTGGTGGAAGCCATGAGAATTCTCAATAAGCCTCGATCTCCATCACTTTCAGACTCTTTAGATTCAAAATTTGAGTCTTCAGCACTGTCCTAAGTGGCTGCCATAGCCTTCCTTTTGGTTTTGTTCTTTGAGGGGAAATCAATAGTTAAATGCCCATATTTCCTACAATTGTAACATTGGGTCTCCTTTGAACTTTTTGGTGATTTTCCTATATGGCACTTTTGGTCAAGATACTTTCCCTTTTTGTTGAATGGTTTTCCTCGGTTCTTGTTGAAGAATTTTTTAAATTGTTTGGCCAACAAGGCCACTTCGTCATCATCATCATTTTCTTCACTATCCTCTTTAGATTCACATTTGGTTTTTAATGTTTTGAGGACAGTGTGTTTGAATTTTGTTAGGGTTTTGAAGTGTAGTTCAAATGTTTATAGGGAACCTATGAGTTCTTCTAATTTCATTTCGTTTATATTTCTATACTCCTCAATGGTGGTAACTTTCGAAGAGAAGCGCTCCAGTAGGGATCTTAAGATTTTTCTACATATTTTAAGCACCAGAACCTTTTCTCCTAGTCCTCACATGGAGTTATAAATATCACTAAGTTTGGCGTAAAACTCCGTAAATGTTTCATATTCCTCCATCCTAATATTCTTAAATTGAGTGGTGAGGAACTAAAGCTTAGACCGCTTTACCATGTTGGTTCCTTCATGGGTGGTTTCAAGTAAATCCCCTGCTTCCTTCAATATTTCATACATACATATGTGTTTAAATTCCTCTTATAAAACAGCACATTAAATGGAGTTCATAGCTTTAGCATCACAAGTTACCATTTGTTTCTCATAGTCCATCCAAAATGCTTTTTGTTTTGGTCGGGATGTGTTAACACCATCATTCGACACTATTTGTTCCATGGGTGTTGTCCACCCATTCTCGACTATGTCCCACATAGAATGGTCCAACAATTTCAGGAAAATATGCATTTTAGCGTTTCAGTAGGCATAGTTGGATCCATCAAACAATGGTGGTCGTGTGACTAAAGTTTTCTCTTTTTAGATATATTTCCAACTTCAGCAAAGATCTCCGTCTAGGTTGTTAAACCCTTCAAGAGGAACCCACTCTGATACCAATTGAAATTGCGGTTAAACCGCTACAAGCGAAGCTTGGAAGTATGTCTAATCGTCCTAGAAGAAGGTGAATATGACTTTTCAAATTTTAATTATACTTTTTGCAAGCACGTACTTCTAATCAATTAAGTAAAGAGGTTTAAGCAGGAATAAGTGTGCAAACAAAATTAAGACAATGATATATATATATATATATATATCGATGCTACATTTTATCAAACATGCAATGTCTAGAAAATGAAAAATGCATAGAGAACAATAAATCAACACAAAACATGAAGTAAGGCATTCTCCACAATACACAATGATATATATTAGTTCGGCTACATGCCTACTCCACTCCTGGCTAACCCACTCTCTCCTAGAGTGTCCTTTGATGTCATCGAATGTGACCTTCGAATGTTATCAGATAATGACTCGATGCAATTAGAATTTTTAGTAAAATGACTTGAGGTTGCTAGATAGATTTGGTCCATCGCCCAATCCTAATCAAGATGATGATGATGATGTCAATTTGATTAATATACCTGACTCTTCATCTAAATCAAACAATATTGAGCTAAGGTTAGTCCAAAACCATCCGACCAATCAAATACTTGGTAACCCTCACATTGGCGTTCAGATAAGAAGACAACTAGAAAATATATGTAATCATATCTACTTTACTTCTCAAATTGAACCGGGTAATGTAAATGAAGCACTCGCTGATGAAAGTTGGATTAATGTCATACAAGAAGAATTAAATCAATTCATTAGAAATAATTTATGGTATTTGGTTTCCAGACCTACTGATAAACATATGATTGGAACCAAGTGAATTTTAAAAAATAAAACTGATGAAATAAAAAACATCATAAGAAATAAGGCACGACTGGTCATACAAGGTAATACTCAAATAGAATGTATTGATTACGATGAAAATTTGCACCAGTTGCATGCCTTGAATCAATCAGATTATTTATTTCGATTGCATGTCATAAAAAAAATTAAATTTTATATCAAATGGATGTAAAAAAATATTATTTCTAAACGATGATTTGAATGAGGAAGTATATGTTGAACAACCAAAGGGTTTTAAAGTTCTCAAACTTCCAAATCATGTTTACCATTTAAAAAAGACTCTTTATGGTTTGAAACAAGCTCCTAAAGTGTGGTATGAGAAATTGACTAAATTCCTACTTAGTCATAATTTTGTTATGGGTAGTGTTGACAAAATTCTATTTGTCAAGAAATATGATGATCGTATCCTGATAGTTCAAATCTATGTTGATGATATTATTTATGGATCTATGTGCGCTAACTTATCTACTAAGTTTGCAGATCTAAATCCAAGTTTGAAATGAGTATAGTCAACGAACTAAACTATTTCCTTGGATTACAAGTCAAACAACTTGAAGATAGTATGTTCATCTCACAAACCAAATATGCATTGAACCTTATAAAATGGTTTGGCTTTGAGAATGGTAAGAATTTTGATATTCCAATCAATACGACTCTTAAACTCTCAAAAGATGAATTAAGTAAAAGTGTAGACCCTCGACTATATCGTAGTATGATCGGTAGTCTTCTGTACTTAATTACTAGTAGACCTGAAATTACATTTAGTGTTGTAATATGTGTTAGAAATCAATCTGATCTTAAAGAATCGCACTTAACTACTGTTAAACCAATAATCAGATATGTCGCAAGTTCTGTGAACTTAGGCCTATAGTATCCACATGATACATCTGAGATCCTGATCTTTTACAACATTGCTCGTATGCACATGTGTTTCAACTCACACCGTTGATAGACCATACACCACACCTAAGTACACTTAGAAAACTCACCCAATTGATTTATTCCGGATGACTTGAGACCTCTTTCATGTGGACCGCGTCGTCGTTACGATCGCAATGGTAAAAACCGCGCATCAATCCGATGATCCATCAGTGAGATATGACCCATCGAATGTAAGGCCTAAATTATGTATCTGGTAACACAAGCAACCTTTATTATGGTAGTGTAACGCCCTGAGAATTGGGGGTCGAGCAAGCTCATCTCCCAAGTTCCAATGTATCACTTATGCAACACAAATAATGATGATTATGATGAGAGCATTGAAACATGAATGGGATTATACCAAAACAGCATATCATACTTCAAAGACAGTTAAATTTACAAGCGGAAGACTATGATAGATATGTAAAATATATAAACTGTGGTGAGTCTCCAGAGTGTGATAAGGTTACCAGGTTAATTCATTACAAGTACAATTTCAAATTATACCCAAAGGTGTAGTATCATCTAGTCAATATCCCAGAAAGCCCCGTCGATCAGGACACGGCTCACAAGAACCTGCCTGAAACAGCATAACGGAGGAATCCTCCTCATTCTCATAAAAGTCTGGCTCCGCTTCGCAGCATCGCCATCATCTGAAACTCAAACAAGTCTGGTTGGTGTGTACAACACCGTCCCGTAACGTGGGAGTGAGTGATCAACTCAGTGGAACAATAAAGCATAGGTTAACATGTTATCAAAACAGTCAAGCAGTAATGATAAAGCAGTACAATCAACAATTCTAAATACTCTTATTAATGCAAGTATGAATGCAGTCATGATGCATGCCCTCACCAACATACTCTCTCATGCGACACCATCTTACGTTCGCGGCATGCTTGCATTCCTCAGTGCTCCACATCTTCTAGGCACAGGCAATACAATGATGAGCATGATTACCGAGTTGTTATTAGTCCATTTCAAACAGTAGGATTGGGAAACTAAGGTACCTCCCTTGTGTCATTCCCAAACATGATCCATTCTAGGGTTGTCAGTCCTAATTAATCTCATACGATGGTATGTTTCTAGGTCGCTGCCAGGGCTGTTACACGAAATAATTACACCACCCCCCATCACCCTTTTAACAGTTCATCACTAAATTGATACAGGCCTAGTTCATACTCTATTCACCGCCGTAAAACTCATCGCTTCACTGCAAATTTAGAGTATGCTCGAGGTCACTACAAAGGGTTGCCAGGGTTATTACACGTATTCATTGCACCACTCCCCCATCACCTTATCATTGTAGGCCGACAGCATGAATATAGTGTCCCATACCACCATAATCGTCTCACCCGTCTGGTTGCTCAATAGACACTACGGGGAGGCACATGGCCCCAGCGTAGGCCGACAGCTCGACCACGGTGTCCCATACCACCATGCCTGACTCATGAGTCTTAGCGGACCATGGTTAACGGGATTTCACTGATAAGTTTGGTACCCTAGGTTCAAACAGTGGCGTCTAAACATGGTGAACATACATTAGATAGATCGGGTTACTTGACGAGACAGACTAGCACGAGCGCACAACCAACTAAACGACATGAAGTGCATAAGCACTTCACGTGGCCTAACCACTGCTGCTAACCGAAGTACGACTCGGGTTCGTCAGACACATCCTATGTGGCGAAATTAATCTTAACCACGAACTCAAGTCTGTTACTGATTGTCTGGACTATAATCATAGTCCCAATCACTTTCAATTACAGAACAGTTAAAGCAGTAATGGATCAAGATTTCAAATCATATAATTAAATATCCAATATTGTCTGCTTAGGGCTGTTAGGGCTGTTGCACGGAAACGTTGCACCACTCCCCCATCACCCTTCACGGATTTATGAAATACAACTTAAACATGTGAAGTAATCGAGAGTAATTAAATAAACAAGTAATTCAAACATATTAACAAGCATGTTATAAAACACAATGCAAACAGGAAATCCAAACACATACGTTTCATGATACAGTAAGCGATTAAACTAAATAACTTACATGAAGGAAATCATACACATCACTAAGGTAGTTGAGAATCCATCTCAACACCTTTATACATTACAATTTACTAACTACTACTCATCCAGACATTTCAACAAACAATTTAGACTACATACATCAACATACACGACGTATGTTGCTCACATAAGTATTGGGCCAAATCCTTTCACTAGGGAGTTGTCCCAATTATTACTCATGTGCACCCACAACGGATAATCATGGCAAGCATGAATCCAAGTTCCATATTTATTTGAACATTTTCACAAACACTTGGGCTACACAATTTAACATGTTGTCCGTGGCGTGATTTAGGGCAAATCCTTTCGCCAAAGGGGTATCGCCAATACAACAATCAATATATTCATGACAATTAGTCATGGCGAGCACGAATGAGAATTCTATACTCATTCAGTCACTTTCACAAACACTTAGAATACACTATTTTTAACATACGTAGTGTATATTAGCAAAAACATGTATTAGGGCGAACCCTCTCGCCAAGTAAGTGTTATACACATATATAATATGTTCATACAGCAAACAATCATGGCAAACACATTTCCAAAATTTATATGTATACGGTACTTTCTACAAATACTTAGAATACACAAAATTCCATATTCTTCGTATTTAATCGAAATGGAAAACAAACAGCACTTTGTACACATGCAATTGCATGCAGATTATGAATCTATCATTATTTGACATTGAAATCGTTGAAAACCATAACCTATACATCTAAAGTCTGTACCTTTTGTCGTAGAACCGTAACGAATTCAATAGGTTTGCTAAACCTTCGCATATGGCAGTTTGGCCACCTATAGAACGAAATAGGTTAGCTATTTCATAACCTACAACTATCAAAACCCCCAAACAGGTTAGGGTTAGGGTTAGGGTTTCTTACCTAGAAATGACGCTGGAATCGGCAGGAAAGCGATTAGAAGGGAGCGATGGAGCTTGTAGAGTGGCAGGGTAAAGTAGCAGGGAGCTTGTAGAGTGGCAGGGTAAAGTAGCAGGGAGATTCTCCCACTTCTCTCTCACTCTCTCTCTTTTCTCTCTCTTTTCCTAGGGTTTTTCTCAAATTCGTATGGCTGAATGAGAGAGGGTTTTAAGGTCCTTATATAGCCTAGAAACTCTCCAAAATAGACTTCAAGTCAAGGTATACTTAAGTTCTGTCCAAAGGGAGACTGTTCCATCTCAACGGAGCACTTCTAGCGGCCCCTTTTCTGTGTGCGGTCGGACCTAAGCTCACTAACAGTGGATCTAGGTATGGCTAAGTTTTCATTTCAGTCGGAATTCCAGATCGCAAATGGCGGACCAATTTCAGTTCAACGGTCAGTGGATCTCGATCGGAGATTCCGAGTACATGGAAATGTTTAGAGAAGTATCCCTGATCCGATGGTGTAATTTGGCCTAATTCTGACGGTCACGTTGGTTAATACTGACCCGTAAGCGACAAGTCTCAGATTTATTTATTTTGAATTTAATTTAGAATTATTTTCACATTTCTCACACTCCTCGCTCCGAGCTCAAGCGATCAGTGCTGGGACATTATCTAGATTTGATTTCCGAGAAGGTTGTCAAGCCCAGTAAGGTGGTCCTAATTCCTTAACTTCGTGTTAATCAGACTTCCGACGTGCGTTCCATATCTGATACGGAGTTTCAATGTGCTCCCGAGAGCAACTGGGTAATGAGATTGATCCGAGATTTTAGGGTAACCTAGCGTCAATGATTCAACAAGTTTTGGGTCTTGCAGATTGTATTTAAAGTGGATCAAGTGGATTTCATGGCTAATCTAGTTTAGCACTTTGTTACTTTGTGAAGGATAAGGTAGTAAAAGTGAGATTTGTGAAGGAAATGGGTTAAGAAGCGATCTTAAACTGTGAGATTCAGTTCTGACAAGTTAATAAGGTGTTAAGAGCGACCCATTACCTAAGGACGTCTAATTCCAGATTGACAAAAATCTGGGATGTTACAATCTACCCCCCTTAAAACAAAATTTCGTCCCCGAAATTGCCTAAGGGTAATAAGGAAAGATTTACTTATTTCTTTTGCCTAAGTTTTATTGATTTTGAGTTTCTACACGTGGTAGGCTATATACTAACCTGGTTCATTTTAGTCTACTCCCCTTAAAACTTATTTCTTTATCCATTTCTCATATCCTGATGGTTTTCTACAATTTATTTCTTTACCTATTTGGAGTCTTGACGATGATTCCCAACAATTTAGAGTAAGATAGTTGTTTTCAATGTTTGACCAACACGGAGAGACAGTTATAGTGGGCTTGATCCCGATACATCGAACATCCACCTGACCAAGGTAGAAGGCTCATCGTATCCCTACCTAGTCCTGGTAGATCTTGGTCTTCTGCTCGGTCAAGCAATGAGCCCATTAGTAGTCGCCCAGGATTGAGAATTGGGTCAAGCCGTGAATGTTTCGCAGTTGTATATTTCAATAACTCCGTAGTCCGATCACTCTAAAAAACTTAGAGAATGCCCATCACAGAAAGGTTTAAATTGTCTATTTCTAAGGTTGCCCTTTAGGTCTTAGTCTAAGAGGGTCCTCGTTATTATCTATGTCTAAGGAAATGGTAAATCAAATCTTACTAGATCATCCTAAAATGGTTTCTCATGGTAGAACTTGCTAGGGCTTCTATAATGTTCGTATTCAATAAGCGCAGTTTCGATCCTAGGCCAGTGGGGCAAGGGTCCACCACGCTTCCACTGCGCCACCCAGATCAAAGAAGTATAGACTGACTTAACTAGATTAGGCTCTTAACGTTCTACCCCTCTTAAAAATTTATTTCTACCCCAGGGTTCAAGATCTATGTCCTGATCTATATGTCGGAACAAGGTGTAATTTAGGACCTATCCTTGACATGAAATGGGAAACAATCCCCCAATACAATGGTCTTCCTTTCATCGATGATGAGTATTATGGCATTGGTACCTATGATTATAGAAAGGAGCTAAAGATGATGGGTATTGTGGTTGATTGCAGGGGCAGGTGTGAGTTTGAGGCAAGATGCGTAATTTCACCAAGGAGTTTTGCCACGGTCCAGACTTATCCTATTCAATCATGTCTAGCTTAACAGGCAGGCTATTTTTTTACGTTCATATGCACAATATGTATGCCGACATGGCATATAATTTGGGACCTAATTCCTAACCGTCTGTTGCCCATTTGGGAAATTCCTTTGGCCTAAAAGACAAAATCTCTATCGGCTATATACTCCTAATACTTCTCAAAGACGAAGTTATAAACTTTTAGTTGTAAGTGGTTGGGCCAACACGGAAGGAAAGTTGTGTAGTGGGTCTGAGTCGGATACATGGACCTTCTGCCTAGCTAGGACAGAAAATTGTCATATCATTTCTTAATCCTAGTCGATCCCGACCTTCTGCTTGATCAGAGCATAGGGTTCATTGGTCACTACCAGGATTGAGAATTCGATTCAAACCGCGAATACCTCGCTTATATGTAGTTTCTCTGCTCCATGTTCCTGATTATACTAAGTCTTTGAGAAGGCGATTCTAAGGGGTGTATAGATTTGACCTAACATTAAATCCCAGAAATATATAAGTTCTTCCTCTGCATGATTGGTTTCTAATCAAACAACCTTCCTAAGAGTTATTAAAGAAGTTTATGAGTACCGAGGAGATTCAACAACGGAATGGAGTCTCGTTCCAACCTAATCAAGCCAACTAACGAAATTGTTCACGTTATTAAATTATTCACTTTCCCATACTATTAGGTCTTTCGAAATATAGGAGCACCACTCTAGGTCCAAAACTCCAAGGGCCTATTTGGCCAGTGGTCTTAAGTTGTATGTAATGGGCTTGCATTACTAATCCCTCCTCGGGATTGGGAGTGACATGGTTGGTAGGAGGGTGGGTGGGGATTAATTTTATAGGCTTTGAAAAATGAGTCTTGTGTGGGAAAGCATGAGATGGGAGTTCCAGATCCCAGGATGAGGAATTTCTAAGTGTAATAGGAAAACCCGGGATATACTTTTCATTGCATACATTCCAAACATGGCATTGGAAAACATGGGATACACCCAATCTAGGGGTCATACCTTATATATACATTTATTATTACTTATACAATTCTATCCACCTAACTCACCTAATGCGACAAATTGGTTAATCAGACCTAAACGTTCTCAAACATCTAAAACATTCTACCAACTACTACACCCTTCAACATGAAAATAAAAACATCCAAAGACGGTAACCCATGCAAACTACAAGACAACAGTATGGATGATTAGGCCCCCAAGAAAATGGCCGTACAAGCTCGGATAGAGCCATGGAAACGTGAAGAAAAAGTGATTGAGAGAGAGAGAGAGAAAAGGCTGGAGGTCAGGTTTTCCACGGATTGAAGCCTCAACAGATATTGTAGAGGCCTAAAGGATAGTGATTTGAGAAGGAAAATGGAGAGATGGGTTGGGTTGAGAGGTGTGTACAATCTTGAGCCACAAATGGGAGTGTAAGAGCTCAAATGTGAGACAACAGAGAGGGTAGGGAGGTAGGGATTGCTATAACTGATGGAGGGATATGTTGTGACCGAAAATGGCAGATTGGGTGATTGGAAGAGAGGTTTGGGAGAAAAAAAATGAAATTTGAGGGAAAGGGAGAGCTTGGAGGGTGTTTTGAGAGAGAGGGGGCAAAAAGGACATGAAATAGGGGCTCCCATGTAATTTCACGGGCCCCACACATGTCCAGGGGTCGGGCTGACCCTGACCAGCACCGGCCTGACCAGCCCGGCCCAACGTGACCGCGGTCGACCGCGGTGACTGCGGTTCCGCCGTGGTCCACCGGACCAACTGCGGCGCCTCCGCGGTAGGGCGGTGTTCACCACCCTCCCAAGGTGCCAAAGACACCCTGGGTCCACCGTGGGTCCCCCCGGATTTTATAGTGTGGCCCCCGACTCCTTTGAAGGCGTTTTTGGGGCCAATTTGCAAACCGGAATGAGTTTATACGACATGTGGCATATGATTTTAGGGTAGGAGGAGCTAATCTATCCAACTAACCTATTTATTTGGTTAGATTCTAAAAGGTTAAGGGTCAAAAGTCCAATTTATACATATATTTACTATTTATAGTAACTTTTTGTTTAAGTATTATTCTTCATCATTTATATATTAGAATTTATATCTGGTATGAAAGGATTTAGAAAAATAATAAAGAATGAAGTGGTGCAAGGAGAGATTTTGAAGGAATTGGATACAAAGGGGTTCTAGGCTTTGAGATGAAGCGTAAGGTGTTTTGGTTAACCTACAACCTAAGGACATTCGTTTGTAGAGAACGACTCAAACCCGTCGACTGACGGCCTAGAAGTGATTCGGGATCGTTTCGCGTAACCATGAGTGTGTACAGGCCCAATCTCAGCGGTCAATTTCGGTTGGTTTCGCCGTTCGGCGAATTTGGAAAATCCTAAGTTGGTTTCTACGTTCCGTCGCTCCCTCCTAAGTCAGAGTGCATCAGAGTGCGTCGTGTGACCATAACCCAGGTCCGGTTTAATCATGCTCTGATACCATCTTGTAACGCCCTGAAAATCGGGGCTCGAGCAAGCTCAGCTCCTGAGTTCCAACGCATCACTTATGCAACACAGATAATGATGATTATGATGAGAGCATTGAAACATGAATGGGATTATACCAAAACAGCATATCATACTCCAGAGACAGTTAAATTTACAAGCGGAAGACTATGATAGATATGTAAAATATATGAACTATGGTGAGTCTCCATAGTGTGATAAGGTTACCAGGTTAGTTCATTACAAGTACAATTTCAAATTATACCCAAAGGTGTAGTGTCATCTAGTCAATATCCCAGAAAGCCCCGTCGATCAGGACACGGCTCACAAGAACCTGCCTGAAACAGCATAACGGAGGAATCCTCCTCATCCTCATAAAAGTCTGGCTCCGCTTCGCAGCATCACCATCATCTGAAACTCAAACAAGTCTGGTTGGTGTGTACAACACCGTCCCGTAACGTGGGAGTGAGTGATCAACTCAGTGGAACAATAAAGCATAGGTTAACATGTTATCAAAACAGTCAAGCAGTAATGATAAAGCAGTACAATCAACAATTCTAAATACTCTTATTAATGCAAGTATGAATGCAGTCATGATGCATACCCTCACCAACATACTCCCTCATGCGACACCATCTTACGTTCGGGGTATGCTTACATTCCTCAGTGCTCCACATCTTTCAGGCATATGCAATGCGATGATGAGCATGATTACCGAGTTGTTATTAGTCCATTTCAAGCAGTAGGATTGGGAAACTAAGGTACCTCTCTTGTATCATTCCCAAACATGATCCATTCTAGGGTCGTATTTCTAGGTCGCTGCAAGGGCTGTCAGGGCTGTTACACGGAACCGTTACACCATTCCCCCATCACCTTTTTAACGGTTCATTACTAAATTGATACAGGCCTAGTTCATACTCTATTCACCGCGGCAAAACTCGTCGCCTCACCGCAAATTCAAAGTATACTCGAGGTCACTATAAAGGGCTGTCAGGGCTGTTACACACATTCGTTACACCACTCCCCCATCACCTTATCAATGTAGGCCGACAGCACGAATATAGTATCCCATACCACCATAATCGGCTCACCAGTTTGGTTGCTCAATGGACACTGCGGGGAGGCACATGGCCCCAGCATAGGCCGACACCTCAACCACGGTGTCTCATACCACCATACCCGGCTCATAAGTCTTAGTGGATCGAGGTACCATGGTTAACGAGATTTCACTGGTAAGTTTGGTACCCTAGGTTCAAACAGTGGCGTCCAAACATGGTGAACATACATTAGACAGATCGGGTTACTTGACGAACCAGACTAGCACGAGCTCACAACCAACTGAATGACATGAAGTGCATAAGCACTTTGCGTGGCCTAACCACTGTCGCCAACCGAAGTACGACTCGGGTTCGTCAGACACATCCTACGTGGCAAAACGAATCTCAACCACGAACTCAAGTCAGTTACCGATTGTCTGGACTATAATCATAGTCTCAATCACATTCAATTACAGAACAATTAAAGCAGTAATGGATCAAGATTTTAAATCATACAATCAAATATCCAATATTGTCCGCTTAGGGTTGCGGTATTGCGCACTAAACGTTGCACCACTCCCCCATCACCCTTCACGGATTTATGGAATACAACTTAAACATGTGAAGTAATCAGAGCAGAATTAAACAAACAAGTAATTCAAACATATTAACAAGCATGTTATAAAACACAATGCAAACAGGAAATCCAAACACATGCATTTCATGATACAGTAAGCAATTAAACTAAATAACTTACATGAAGGAAATCATACACATCACTAAGGTAGTTGAGAATCTTATCTCAACACCTTTATACATTACAATTTACTAACTACTACTCATCCAGACATTTCAACAAACAATTTAGACTACATACATCAACATACACGACGTATGTTGCTCACATAAGTATTAGGCCAAATCCTTTCACTAGGGAGTTGCCCCAATTATTACTCGTGTGCACCCACAATGGATAATCATGGCAAGCATGAATCCAAGTTCCATATTCATTTGAATATTTTCACAAACACTTGGGCTACACAATTTAACATGTTGTCCATGGCGTGATTTAGGGCAAATCCTTTCGCCAAAGGGGTATCGCCAATACAACAATCAATATATCCATGACAATTAGTCATGGCGAGCACGAATGAGAATTCTATACTCATTCAGTCATTTTCACAAACACTTAGAATACATTATTTTTAACATACGTAGTGTATATTAACAAAAACATGTATTAGGGTGAACCCTCTCACCAAGTAAGTGTTATACACATATATAATATGTTCATACAGCAAATAATCATGGCAAACACATTTCCAAAATTTATACATATACGGTACTTTCTACAAATACTTAGAATACACAAAATTCCATATTCTTTGTATTTAATCAAAACGGAAAACAGACAGCACTTTGTACATGTGCAATTGCATGCAGATCATGAATCTATTATTATTTGACATTGAAAGCATTGAAAACCATAACCTATACATCTAAAGTTCGCACCTTTTGTCATAGAACCGTAACGAATTAAATAGGTTTGCTAAACCTTCGCATATGGCAGTTTGGCCACCTATAGAATGAAATAGGTTAGCTATTTCATAACCTACAACTATCAAAACCCCCAAATAGGTTAGGGTTAGGGTTTCTTATCTAGAAATGATGCCGGAATCGTCGGGAAAGCGATTAGAAGGAAGCGGTGGAGCTTGTAGAGTGGCAAGGTAAAGTAGCAGGGAGATTCTCCCACTTCTCTCTCACTTTCTCTCTCTTTTCTCTCTCTTTTCCTAGGGTTTTTCTCAAATTCATATGGCTGAATGAGAGAGGGTTTTAAGGTCCTTATATAGCCTAGAAACTCTCCAACAGAGACTTCAGGTCAAGGTATACTTAAGTTATGTCCAAAGGGAGACTGTTTCATCTCAACGGAGCACTTCTGGCGGCCCCTTTTCTGTGTGCGGTCGGACCTAAGCTCACTAACACTGGTTCTAGGTATGGCTAAGTTTCAGTTCTGTCGGGATTCCAGATCGCAAATGGCGAACCAGTTTCAGTTCAACGGTCAGTGGATTTCGATCGGAGATTCCGAGTACATGGATATGTTTGGGGAAATATCCCTGATTCGAGGGTGTAATTTGGCCTGATTCTGACGGTCAGGTTGCTTAATACTGACCCGCAAGCGACAAGTCTCAGATTTATTTATTTTGAATTTAATTTAGAATTATTTTCACATTTCTCACACTCCCCGCTCCGAGCTCAAGCGAATAGCGCTGGGACATTATCTGGATTTGATTTCTAAGAAGGTTGTCAAGCCTAGGAAGGTGGTCCTAATTCTTTAACTTCATGTTAATCGAACTTCCAACGTGCGGTCCAGATCTGATACGGAATTTCAATGTGCTCCCGAGAGCAAATGGGTAATGAGATTGATCCGAGATTTTAGGGTAACCTAACATCAATGATTCTACAAGTTTTGGGTCTTGCAGATCGTATTTAAAGTGGATCAAGCATATTTCATGGCTAATCTAGTTTAGCACTTAGTTACTTTGTGAAGGATAAGGTAGTGAAAGTGAGATTTGTAAAGGAAATGGGTTAAGAAGCGATCTTAGACTGTGGGATTCAGTTCTAACAAGTTAATAAGGTGTTAGGAGTGACCCATTGCCTAAGGATGTCTAATTCCAGATTGGTAAAAATCTGGGATGTTACAGGTAGGCCCATTGGATTTGAGCCCATGTGAGCCTAAAGCCCACTTTTAGAACATGAAAATTACCAACAAATAGAACAATTGCTACATGACAAAAATATGAGCTACCACATATAAGACAAGCACTATAAGACAAAATTGGATTCTATCCCAAAACTCATCATTAGCTCTCTTCCTATGCCTTAGAAACTAATCGTGTCCCATGTCCACCTCATCCTATACATGCGTTCAATGCATATCTTGATTTGTGCCATATCACTTCAAACAACTAATTACAATACTCCACTTCATCATCCACCATGCATCACCTATAGCTCACAACCCTTATCCATCCATTAGCCAATGCATGTTTAGATTTCTTCCACCTTGGGCATTGCATGCTTAGCACCATCCACCTCATCCATCCACTACCCATATCATACATCACATTCCACCTCACTTTTAGCACCAATGAGATCCCATAAGCTTGCCACATCATCTTGCTACCTTAACCCCCAATTCCCTATATAAGAGTAAGAGCTCTCTTGCACTTTTTCTTTTCTTATACTAAGAAAAATTCTTAAATTTTAAGAGAGTGAGAGAGAGAGAGGGGCCAAGGTGTAGCCCACCATCAATCCAAGAGGGAGTGAACCACACATCATCATCCATCCATCCATTTGAGGTGAGTCTACACCCCTCCTTCCATCTTCCTCATCCTCCTCGTTCTTCCTCTTTTTATTTTCTTGATTTGTGTGGGCCCCACTGGTGTGAAGTTCTTGTCTGCATGTATTTACTAGCCAGGATGGTCAGTAAACTGGCCCATGTCAATATGGTCCACTATGATGAACATCATATTTACACCCTTCATATGTAATCCTGTTTTTGTTTCTGGACAGCAAGTTCTAAAAATTATATAAAATCAATCGTGCTAGTTGAAACTTGGGAATAATATGAACCACAATATGATCTAACTCTAGGCCAAATTTCATATCCATCCAACGGTCCAATCATCCGTAACATCAAGTTTACTTGGCTGTTGTCCAGCAGCACATATAGGATTCCGATTTGCCTAAAACGGACCTATTCTTGACTCCTTTTAATGAATGTATTAAAAATATATGTTTTGTTAGATTCATAGAAAATCGAACTAGCTTTCCAATAGTATATAATAAGCCCCAATCGGAGTTCAGACGGCTGAGATCTTGGCCTTATACGAAAGTGTATTTAGGGGCTTGTTATGACCATTTTTGTGTGGTCGATATCCGTGATTCCAATGGTCAGATGCATTTGATATTTGTTCTTAACTTACTTGAGATAGTTAATAATCATATGTACGGTCCCTATGGTTAGATTCTTTCATGGTAGAATTTAAGAAATTCTGGACCTTCAGATACTTCTGCAAGGATAAATCTTGAATTTTTATGTGTGGTCCGGATGGATCCAAGGCTCTATATGGTTGGAAACCTATAAATGGCCTGAATGACTTATTCCCAAACCATTTATTAGATCGAATTTTCCAATAGAGAATCTGATTATAGAGATTTGATCAATATATTTCATGTGTTAATAGATGTGTATGTTGGATATATGTTGTACATAACATTCATCCTCTAATTGACCCACTTGGGTGTGGGATCACTTGTGATTTATGCATTTTACTAGTTCATCCAATCTGAAAACCCATGTATATTTTTGTGTGTCTCTTATCTATGGTTTGCTAGCATGTGGGCCCCATTTGTCATTGGATCTATTTCATTTCCTTTCCACTTTCTGTTTGCTGAAAATTTTCTAAGTACTTAACTATATTACTCGTAGGCCTCTTTGACACCTTGTGGTGAACTCCACACTCTGTAGTTAAGGGTCCCACTTTTGGGGATGTTTAATCCATATATAAGTGAGCTGGGATAACCCACCTTTTTGTCAGGAATGATTCCCTAAGTATTTGAAAATTGGGCCCTAAGTTGTGACAGACACTATTTCTAAAAAAATGTCTGATTATTTGTGTTTTGTACCAACTTTGGGCCTCTGTAGTGGACCACACACTAGAGGTTTGAGTAGGCCACCACTCGGAACCTCTAACCTACATTAATGAATAGATAAATAATATTTTAATTGAGCTAAATCAGACCCCACATGATCAGGGAGTTGATCCCAAAATGGGGCAAGGCATGGTTGTGCATAAAATCAAAGTACCTATGTTTGGCCCTACACCAAATATTATGTGTGCACAACCAGTTGATCACAGCTTATAGTTTTTGAAGTACATATATAGTAAAACCAAGGGCACTTGATGGGACACTGAAAGGTGGTCCCCCGTGATCATGGGACGTACTCAAGATCGGGCCAAAACTAATTTTGTACTGTGTTTCCTGCACATTTCCTCCAAGTACCCATATTTGGGACATCACCGTAAATTGTACTCACCCAAACAATGAGGCTTGCCTTATAATTTGTAAAGCCCATACATAAAGCTACCAAGTGGTTATTTTCTTTCACCATATGTAGGCCCCACATGATCATGAATCTGACTCTAAAATGACTCAGAAGCAACGCTGCGCCAAAAGTCTTTTTTACATAGAATTTATGTGGGGCCACATCGGTAGGGTTCGCCACCTTCCCAAAGCATTTAATGTAGCATCTAAACTCTAAAAAATAACTCTCAGTTATTATTGGGCTTAAAAACCTTAAGCGGGCCATCTAGTACGGGCCTTACCTTTCATGTAATGAGGTCCACCTGGCATGTTTTGTAAATGGGTGTTGTATAACTTGTAAAATATTTAGTGGATAGATCTTGTTGTCCAAATGTTCTCTTAAGATATAGGTGGCATTGGGCCCATTTAAATGATGCAACCCTAAGGCCCGCCAACACTAAGAGAAATCGTTAAGGAATGAGAAACCCACGATGGCAATCTTCCTTGAGCTTGTTGGGCAGGCCCATTGCCTACTAGGGCAGCGTGCCTTTCATAATACCTTTAGTCAAGTGGACCATGCTTAGAGAGACCTATTTTACAATACATAAACTGGATAATTAGGCTTTTTCTTGGTTTGTTGTGTATGTGGCTAGTGGGCCCAATATGATATGTGACATGAAAGATGTTAGCATGTTATCCTTTTTGTTTAAGATCGTGTATTATTTCTAGTTGGTGGAATGTGTGGGGCCCACTTAGTTGTGGAACTAGATTCACACCATTGAAAACATTATGGTTGGACATTTATGCCCTTAGGTTGGCCTATTAGTTCACCAAGTGGGACTCACACTTGACCTGTACGACCCCACGCCTTGTATGTAGTTCAAGTCCAGTGTGGAAGTCACACTAGGTAGGACGCACTTAGTGATGGATAAGATGATGATACACGTATGGTAACATGATAATGATGATTGTGAGTTATTGGTTGAAATGATAGAAATGATTTAATGGATGGTTGTTAGAACATATGCATTGATGATGAATGAGTAATTATTTATAACACTTATGACATTGTTTATGTCAATCATGAAGTGAAAATGATCCTCATGATAATGATGATGATGATGATATATATATATATATATATATATGCATGATGACAAAACATGCTAGTTGACCACCATGCTTGATATCCAAGTGATAATAATGCATGTATTGATTGTCGTGATGATAATGTGGATAAGAAAACCATATTTTACTTGATACATGGATAATGATAAATAAATGATGTTGGTGGACGTAAGGATAACCTTATGCATGATAGACAACTAATGCCTAGGGCATGTATAATGATAATATTGGACAATGGCCATGATATTAACGATGCATGTGAATCCCTATATGCTATGTACTATATGCACATGATTGCATAATACATGTTATGAGGATAAATTTGATGTTGAATGATGTCTATGATAATAATGATACATGTTAGAACTTGTGTACCACCATAACCTATGCACCTTATGTATGTGCATGTTATAGGAGCCCTGGTGGCCATTTGTTAAGTATTCACAAGAAGTATAGGGCCTCAGTGTGCTATTGAAGACACTTAAATATATTGACCCTCATGTCACATTGGTTATTCTTGTGTTTAGGCCGATTATTGTTTATATCTGATAGTCATGCTAGTGTACCTATTCTAGTAGGACACACTGAGAATATGCTTAGTATAGCATCATGTGTATGCTTGTTATGAGGAGTGATTGATCATAACATGTGCCATTGGGTAGATTGTTATGTGGCTCCCTGGGAGATGGAGTTGTCCCACATGAGCGCGCGATATGCACAGGATTACTTCATGACTGAATAGTGTGACGCATGCATCTCACATTTGTGTGACATGATCACTACTGTACGTCATAACGACATCAAGGCTGTGGCCTCCACAGGCATATCGTGGATGGCAGGATTGGATACTAAAAATACTTGTTCTAGCATGAGGGCATCATAGATGTCCCAGGGTGAAAGTCCTCAAACCCTTATGATACTGGAGGATGCTCCAACGTCGAGACCGAGTGGATACATGAGCACCCGAGTGCCGAATACTAGTAGGTTGCGTGTCCCACTGTGTCGTGGTCGGTTGGAAGGGGGTGTGGCCTTATCCACCCGAGGGTATAGGGCAAAGCTAAGTTGAGTTTGACCAGCTCGTACATGGGTTCACTATCGATGATCCAGGTAAATATTGGCAGACTACTGGTTAGGCGGGTAGTGTGGTCTTTTCCACTCACATGGTTGCGCATCCAGTTGGGGCGGCAATCTGGTGTAGAGTTTACTAGACTCCAATGATATCCAGAGAGGAACTATACTAATATGTGGATCTTGATGAGGACTAACATACTTACATTGCATCTTGCATGACATCGGCCACGTAGGCCTTACCCGCATAGCCTTAGTATGGCTGATAGCTTTATATTAGACCCCGATGATGATCTCAGAGATGTACAGTACTGATATGTGGACTTACTGAGCAAAAGTTGCATACTCAGTATTTGACTCATTCATTCATTCATTCACAATCCACTCGGGCTGGTGGTGCGTAACCAAATCATTATATGTACCTTCGCAATGGCCAAGATTTCGGTTGGGCGTGCAACCAACCTGAGATCAGAAGTTTACCACATTATGTTTAGCTATCCAAATTTAAGTATGGGACTGGTTTGGATAGAAGTCTCTTGTGATGAACCCTACAGCTTACGATACCATGTACTATCATCCCGACTACACACTCTAGCTTTTGTCATTTCTCTTACATTGCATACTGCATTATATTCTTTACATATGACATATTGCGACACCCTATCATTGTGGTCACATGTGGGCGGCCACACGTGGGCGGACACTGATGTGGGCCGGGCCTAGCAGGCCTGGCCGAGCTACCAATGGTTAGCAGGCTACTGTGCACACAATGGAGGCAGAACCTTGTCTCATATATTTGTGGATTTGTCAGAATTTGTATATTGCATTGCATCCTCAGCATATGACATTTGGTTTATTATATCCTTGTACTCGAACGATTACACGTCAATCTTGTCATTACCTTTCCATCATATGCCATATAGTAGAAAATGGAATTTGATTATTTGTTCATGATGATTGGTTATTCTAATGGTTCATGGTCGCTTGTTGAGTGATATGCCTATTGTTGATGTCATGTTCATGATAACCTGTATAATTATACGACATGCTTGATTGATAACTTACTCACCTATGATAACATGATTGGTTAATAACATGCCTATGGTTGTTTTAAATGTCTTTACAGAGAGCACCCTAATAAGACGTGTTTTACTCTTAGCACACAGTAGACTCACGAGCTATGGTTTCCTCATACGTATGACTTACACTTTTTCAGGATGCATACAAGAGTTGTTGGAGTTTGCTAATGTTTCCTTCATTACTGTTGAGCTGGTGCACCATATTATGTGTGACATGTCGAACAAGTTTGTCATACGTATAGTTTGCTCATATGTATGACTTACACTTTTTCAGAATACGTACAAGAGTTGTTGGAGTTTGCTAATGTTTCCTTCATTACTGTTGAGCTGGTGCACCATATTATGTGTGACATGTTGAACAAGTTTGTCTCTTTGATATGCGTTGATACCATGTAGAAAATGTATAACCACCTAAACAGATTAACCGTTAAAAAAAATTATACTGAAAATCCTCATTGTAGGACCCCAGGATCGGAATTTGACATATGGGTGCCGGGAGCCAAGAATGGGATATTACAGAGGTTGTCAGCGCCGAATTCAGCGATCGAAAATTTTATGAGTCTGGTTTTCGAGTTTGGGACGTAACAATACATCCGTACAAATCGCAGGCTATACAGATGCAGACTAGGTAGGAAATGTTGATGATAGAACATCTACTAGTGGTGGATGTTTCTATGTTGGAAATTGCTTAGTATCTTCCCTTAGAAAGAAATAAAATTTTGTATCTCTTTCTACTGCCGAAGCTGAATATATTACAGTAGGAAATGTTTGCACTTAACTAATATGGATGAAAAGAATGCTAGCTAACTATGAGATTACGCAGGATACGATGACATTATATTGTGATAATTTTAGTGCAATAAATATATCTAAAAATTCAATTCAACATACTTATACAAAGCATATTGACATACACTATCATTATATTCGAGAATTAGTTGAAGACAAAATTATCATGATGGAATATATTCAAACTGAGAAGCAGCTTGTAGATATACTGACTAAGCCACTTGACAAAGTTAAGTTTTCGACTTTTTGGTCTGGCTTAAAAGATTTTCAAAGAATGTTCTTGTCATGAAACATTTTCATCATGTCCTTGTATATCCTAAAATTCTCATATGCATTATTTCATATTTCTTCAAGTTCATTCAATTGTAATTTGCGTAGCGAGCCGACATTGTTAAGATTAAAGTTGAAATTCTTTATAACCTAATACGCTTTATGCTCCAACTCCACAGGTAAATGGCAAGTCTTTCTATAAAGTCTAAAGGAAGACATCCCGATATGGGTCTTATGTGCAGTACGGCAAGCCTACAATGCATCAATAAGTCTAAGTGACCAATCTTTGTGATTTGGGTTAACCGTTTTTTCAAGAATTTGTTTGATTTTTCTATTCAAAATTTCAGCTTGACCGCTTGTATGAGATGATAAGGGGTGCTCATTTTATGAGAAATACCATATTTCTTCATCGAAACTTCATGGTCGATTATGAAAGTGAGATCCTCCATCACTTATAATGACTCGAGGTGTTCCGAACCTGAATAAGATGTTTTCTTTTTAAAGCTTAATGACCATATGATGGTCATTATTCCAGCACGGAATTGCCTCGACCCACTTAGACACATAATTAACAACGAGTAAAATATATATATTTCTAAAGGATTGGGGGAATGATCCCGTGAAACCTATGCCCCAACAATTAAATGCTTCGATGATAAGAATGTGATTTAGAGGCATCATATTTCTACGGGATAATTCTCCCAATTTCTGATGATGCTCGCAAGCTTTGCAAAATTTGTGTGTATCCTTAAACATAGTGGGCCAGTAAAAACCATATTACAGAATTTTCATTATGGTCTTCTTAGCCGAAAAGTGGTTACCATAAGCGTGAGAATGGCAAAAGGAGATGATGTTGTGATGTTCATTATCAAGAACACATCTCCTAATGATTTGATTTGGGCAATATTTGAATAAATATGTATTATCCCAAATAAACTTGCGTACCTCGGTGATTTTTTATTTTTTATTTTAATCTTATGCAGTCAAATGAATAAGCGTGATATCTGTGGCAAGATAATTAGCAATGTCAATATACCAAGGCAATTGAGAGATTCTAAATAGTTATTCATTAGGGAACATGCCATTAATATGAGTCGTCTCCATGAAATCTGATGAAACAAACCTAGAGAGATAGTTGACCACTATTTTTCTATTCCTTTCTTATATCGTATTTTTATATCAAAATCTTAGAGAAGAATGATCCATTTTAACAAATGGAGCTTAGCATCCTTTTAGAAAGAAGGTATTTCAATGCCACATGGGTAGTGAACACAATGATCTTAGATCCTATCAAGTAGAACCTAAACTTATTTGAAGCAAACACTACAGCTAGAGTTTATTTTCCGTAGTGGAATAGTTCACTTGGGCTGAATTTAAAGTTCTACTTACGTAATAGATAACATAGGGCTTTTTTTTTCTTCTTCTTCTTCTTTTTTTTACTCTAGCCTAACACCACCCCAATAGCATAGTCACTCATATCACACATAATCTTAGAAGGTAAACTCTAGTCTGGTAATTACATAATAGGTGCGCTTGTCAACTTACCTTTAAGCTTAGTGAAAGATTCCAGGCATTTTTCATTCCACTCAAAGGGAGTATTTGCACAAAGAATGAAAGATAAGACTGAAGTCTTTTACGAACCCTTTATAAAATTCAGCGTGTCCTAAGTAAGATTGCACCTTGCATATGCTCATGGGCGGAGGTATGTTATAGATTAAATCGATTTTGGCTTTATCTACCTCAATTCCATTATATATGGTATGTTTAAGGACTATTCCATTTTGAACCATGAAAATAACATTTTCCCCTATTTAATGTAAGGTTTTTTTTCTTCACATATTTTCGGCACAAGTTTAAGATTGTTTAAGCATTTGTGAAAGATGTACCAAAAACTGTTAAATCATCGATGAAAACCTCTAAGAATTACCCCCACCAAGTTTAAAAAAAATGCTCAACATGCATTGTGAATGTGACAAATCTTAAAGCAAATAGTCCTTGATGTTGTCATTGTTGTCCTAACAAATGATTGTCATTGTTGTCATTGAGATTTTTATTCAATAACAAGACTCCACCAAATCCACGGTTGGGATCATGAGGAAAAAAAAAAAAAACTACTTTTTCCGTAAGGAATTGCACGTAACATCCATGCACCTGCATAGCAGCATTCTTGTCAAAAAAATTTTGAAACTCAATTTTCCCGGGCCGCGCTTCGGTGGATCCCTGACTGTGGGGCCACCATGATGTATGTGGCTTAAATCCACGCCGTCCATCCGTTCTGGAAGCTCGTTTAGGGAATGATCTAAAGAAATGAAGCAGATCCAAATCTCAGGTAGAACACACCACAGGAAACAGTGGTGACTGACCATTAAAAACTTTTGGTGGGCCACCGAAGTTTTGGATCAAGATGATTTTTGTGAGGTCCATTCATCCAGGTCCTTTTGACCTATCAACAGGTTGGATAGAAAATAAACATTTTTGTGGCCCCTAAGAAGTTTTTAATGGTTGTCATTCAAATGCCATTGTTTCCTGTAGTGTAGACGACCTAAGATTTGGATCTTCTTAATTTTTTGTATAATGCTCAAGAATGATCTGTTAAAGTGGATGGACGGTGTGGATTTAAGGAAAATACATCATGGTGGGCCCCACAGCCAGGGATCCATCCACCTTGGTTGATCTAGGGATCCACCGAAGCCGCGCCCAAATTTCTGTCTCTTCCGTATGTATGACTTCGGTATCTTTGGCTCCTTCCTCATCAGTAGGGGAAAAGAAGAAGAAGAAGATGAGGGGAGATGCCGTCTTCCTCTCCAACAGCCCCTCACAAAATTCCTTACGGTAAATTTTCAAAGACGAAAAAAACTCTCCAATTCCGCCATTCTTCATCATTTCCATCCTTACTCCTCAAAAACTCTTTCCTCCTCCTTTATCAGGTCATTAGAGAACGAGATCTCGCTTCCTTCTGACCCCATCTACCCATGGATCTGGTACCTCTTTCTGTCTCTTTCTATCATTCTCTATTTCTTTATTCTCTTTCTGGGGTTTCAATGTTAGGGATTTTCTGTCTAGCTCCATCACGACCGCTGCTGATGATTACTGCCAAAATCCTCAATCTGGCGTGCATCTCCACGAGCTTTTGGAGGAATGCATAAACTGCTTTGAGAATGAAGATCGGTACAGAGACGATGCTAGATTCCTCAACGTTTGGCTCCTCTATGTATGCAGTCTCTCCTCTCTATGCAACATTTGGCTACTTCCCAGCAATTTTTAGATTTCAGGCTGGCATTCCTTACCGGTGGGCCCATTTCTTCAGTGATCAAGATCGTCCATCTTGCTAGCCCTATTGCGAGTATATGGTAGACTGGTGATCTCCTCTGCCCTTGCCATCCCGTGCGAGGGGTTCTTGACCTGAATATGGATGTTGGCTATTCTTTGTTTTTCAAATTGTATTTACTGGTGCTTCTGCAGCATCAAACACTCATGGGGTAGCCCACCCTAATTGTCCGGATTACTGAAACATGGGCTTCACCTGTTGGGAAGACACTGTTGATCTGGGGGAAGAAGTCTGTATATTGCTTTACTCGTTATTTTCAAAGGTGTTTTCTGCCGCTTGCTTTTTTCAGGCCGACGCGATTCAAGATTTTGGAAAGGTTTTTAGAAAATTGGAGGAAAAGAAGATCTGCCAGACTTATTCCCGACTTTATGGGATCTATGCTCTGTTTCTTGAAGTTAAGGGACAGTTGGCAGAAGCCAATGCCATGTATAAGTTGGGCATTTCAAGGTTTGTTCTTGCCCTCGCCTATTTTATTGTCGGAAGTGTCATATGGCATTGATGTCATTATTTATTTATTTTTTCACACACACGCACACCCCGCATGGGCACTCGAACCCATTACCTCAGTGTTGAAACACACTTTGTCTACCTCTAAGCCATGGACTTGAACCCTTGATCTTTGCTGTTTATCTGGTGGCACACACCATGGATTGGACATGGACCAAAACATCATCCATCGGACAATCCTAACAGTCAATGGTGGACTTCCTTCTGTTTCATATGAGCTGGTGGATATAGGAGTTTTAGCCATCAATTTGCAAGCCAACAATCAGATTGCAGCATCACCCATCTAGGACAGGGCCCACCAGATCGCCATCTGGATCACTGAGTAATGGCTTCTTGCATGTTATGCTTATCCACTAAAACCCAACCCGTTCAGGTTGATCATTGCATGATTCCACTTTTGTTTTAAAGTGAGTACCATCTTTGGTCCTTTGTTAACTTTCCTGAAAATTTTTGTGTAATAGGAATGCGGAGCCGCTAGAAAACCTGCAAAGAATGCATGCCTCATTCCTGAACAGAATGCGTGGAATTGTGAATGCATGCTCGCTTCAGAAGGTAGTGTGAATGAATCCCATACCTGGAACGCAATAGAGTTTCTGCTCTCAATCATGTTAGCCCTTTGACCGGGGATAAGAATTACTAGCTGTTGATTGCCCTAGCTCTTCCCTCAACTGATTGCAATTATTAATATTGGTGAACCTAGTAATGCTGGAGCTATTGACTTTATATCAGCTGGAACTAATATCTGATGCATTGAAATGTTAATTTGAGTTGCTAGGGCACGTTTAGTTGCTCAAATGGAACAAAGGCTTTCCAGACATTTCCGAGTGGAAAAACACCTTTTGTTTTCTAAGTAAAACTTAGACAATGCACACCACACTAATTGCCATTATTTCAACAAGTCAAAGGTGATACAAATAGTAGACACCACACTTGGGTTTTGCCAGACATCCACATGTCAATGTCTTATTATTTCTGAATAATAGTAGTTTGATTTAGAGTTGGTTTTGTACTTCTACTATTCTCCATTGATTAGATATTTCTGGAAGTGGATCTATAGTTATTCGTTTCTATTTCCAATTTCATCACTCATGGTTTTCTCTACAAGGGCATCAAGGCCAAAGACTCACTTTGGAAGGAATTCTAAAATAACATTTAGCTCCATTTCATGGGCCAGAGAATTGAGCTTAAAAAAAGGTGCTGTTTGGGATTAAATATTGTCACGCCCCTAAATTTAGAACTCGAGTACAATGATCTTGATTTCGAGTTATAGGGTGTGAACTAATATTTCATGCGTTCATTCATCACATTTACATTCAATTTATCATACATCCAAACCAAACCATAATTAAATTATCCAATCCATAATAATTAAACTTAAAATTTAAATTCAAATTCCACTCTGCTACTACTATTATCAACTTTCACTTAATAGTCTCTCAACCTAACGTATTACAATTTGTCCAGAAAACAATAAATAAATCAAAACTCAATTAGAGGTGGTGTTTTAGTAAAAGTAATCATCTAAGTACTCGGCTTCCGCTGCTCCTTTATCTTCCCATTAACTTGTAAGAGTTATTAAATTTGGGTGAGCTAGAAGATCATATCCACCGCAATTGAATTCCAGTAGATACATGATACGAATTAATTCAATAACTGACAGAACCGGACATGATATTAATAGAATAACGTAATTGATGAAAGTCATACAAGATGTCATGAATGAACCATGATGTCATGATGTCATGAATGCAGTGGTGTTGTAATAGTATATTCAATTAAAACAGATATCCATGAACTCACATGGATTTGACACTAGGAACCTGCCGCAAATCAATTATGCTCACCTAACTGGTCCAACAAGTCATGTGCAGTAACTAGGATCTCGTACAACTTTAACATTAGAAACTTGTCGCAAATTAACCATGCTCATCTAACCTGTTCGACGAGGCGGCAAATCAACCATGGACGTTGATGAGCAAATCAACCATGCTCACTGATCCAACCGAGCAAATCAACGACAAGATCTTGCATGGCTCTGACATTAGGAACCAGTCGCAAATCAACTACGCTCACCTAACTAGTCCAGCAAGGCGGCAAATCAACCATGCACGCTGATGAGAAAATCAACCATACTCATCGATCTGTCGTCCATCCAGAAAGTAATTCCAAACAAAGTAAGAGTATGAATTCCATGATGATGAAAGCAATTCTCAAGCACTTATAATGCAATTAATAGTTCAATTTCAAGCACACCATGATCATGATGTATGCAATGTTCATGAATAGACAATTCAACAATTGATCCATAAATTATTAGTGATTCAGAGGAGTAATTAATAACGCCACATAAGTGATAGAAAGAAAGGCAAGCGTTCAACATTAGAGTTATCCTACAAGAGGATTATTCCAAGGGAAACAGGCAATGTGAGGGCATACTCAAATCTTCGGAAATCAAGTCTTGGTAGCCAAGGGAAGCCCTTGAGTAAAAAAGAATGGAAAATGGTTATTCTAGAAGTGAAAGGGCTAAGTTCGAAGCAAAAGGGTTAGATTCGAGGCAAAAGGTGAATTCAATGTATATCAAAATCCAACTTAGGAGAGAAACAAAAAAAAGATCCCTTATTTAGGATCTTAGATCACATAGAAGGGAAAAAAAACTCTGCAAACTGGGATTGAAGGAGGAGCATTACAATGTTAACACAATTTAAGAATTTCAACAAACCGAAAGAAATTCAAAGAGGATCGCTCACCTATTATATTGAACTCTTCCTGAATTGACCATGACTCAGTTTTGACTCGTCTGTGACTCAGTGAGTCAAAAACTCGATTGAGTCGGTTCTTTCCTTCTCTCTCCCTTCCTCTCTTTCCTTTATTTCTCTTTATCTCCTTCTCCTCCCTCCCTTCCTCTCTCTCTCTCTCTCTCTCTCTCTCTCTCTCTCTCTCTCTCTCTCTCTCTACTGAAATCAACTAGACTCTCAGCTTGACTTGATGAGTCAACGATTCAAAATCGGCCTTCTCTCTCTGTCAAATTCTCTCTTGTTTTTATTTTATTTTATTTTATTTCTGATGTGTTCTCTTTCTCATGTTCGAATGGTTTTTATAACCTATTTTCATGTCTCTTGATGGTTTTGTAAGACGTTTTGGAAAAGGATTCGTGACGAGTTTCTTACACATGGAAATTTCTAGCGAGTCACCCGATGCTGGTTTTATGGTTTCACTATGCTCCACACAATGCTTTGATCTTGGATGTGATTTGATATTGTTACGTTGATCATATGAGCCTTATAATGATCAGATCAGATCTTGTATCAGTGTTCTTTCAAGAAATCATCTTTAATGGTAAATCTTCACTTGTTATGAATTTTGATGTTCCACTACACATGGACAGTCTAGATTGATCAAAAGAAGCTCGGGGATGTCGATTTTTGAAGCTCCAATGAAATTTGCCTGTTGGGTTTCGAGTTTGAACGGCTTCAACTATAAATGCTTGCTGTCAACAAATCCGGAAAGAAATTGTGTGCGAATCCAGTTTCTCCAGTAGCATTTGGTGTTGAAGCGTGGCAATGGATCCCACAACAATGAACAGATAGGATTTCGTGAAGATCAGTAACCCTTTTGCAAACGGTCTCTTGCCAATTGTGGAATGTTGAAGATTTGTGGAGAGGTAACTTTTGCTTTGTTAGCGTGCACCGAAGATGGTTGAATGGATGACTACGATCCGTCTTGGATGGTTCTTGTGGCTTGTATTTGGATTAGGTTTCCAATTTGAAGATGGAGAGAGATTATTTGCTATAAACGCTGATCATGCTTGCGGGAAGAAGTTTTCAATTATTTCATGCACTCACACGTGCTAACACATGTGGCTTGATTTGCACGTGTGATCAACCAGGGTTTGTTCGACCGTTAATGCAAGGCTACAATGTGTAGTGGCCACCAATATATGGTTTGAATTCATTGAGTATCGATCTGCGATTTGTTATTCTTGATGGTGTGACTAGAAGTGATTTAATTTGAATTTAGTGGTTGGATCATCTTTAAAATCATCGATCGAGTGGTTCACGAAGTCCTTTAAGGTGTTAAGGTGTAAATGTGGGGTTAGTTTCATCAATACATGGTCAGATTGTGGTTTATTGGGTGGAGGTTGCATGATGTAGGATGCACATGCAACTTACTGAATCCATTGATTTTAGAAAGGGTAGAATCCGTAGGATTTTTCCTTGATGATTTGGGGACTCTGTATATAGGTCCAGTGTTCAGGCATGGCCCGATGTGTAAACTAAATCGGTAGATTTGTTGGGTGTCACCTATAAATGACAGTCAACAAAAGGAGTGCACAACGACCTTGTTGAAGAGGCTCAATCTAATTTTCTTGCCCTCAAACATGAATTTACAAATATTCGAGCGACTAAATATTGTAACGTCCAAGTCAAATAACCAGGGCCTACCCAATATGATGTGGCCGACATCCATGCAAACTACATCGCACCACAATGAATCCTTATACGACCCAAACTAGATAGGGATACAACATCGCTGTGAGACCGGAATGGAGGACTCATTAACTCATGACACTCTGTAGGGCTGAGGGTGAGACTCGACTTTTAAGCTCAGTCGACTCACGGTGCTAGTAGAGACCACGTTGGCACAATTGCCACTGTCCACGATCACCTTACAATTCTTTTCTCAACACTTGGTATAAGTGTAAAAGATCGTGTTCCTGCACCAATCATCATTTTCTTTAGCTTGGGCAAAGGCGCATCTGACTACCGCAAGAGTGTGGGTCTCTTGATCATCAAACTTTTCATCACTAGCACCAATATCAGGCTCATGTTCCTTTACATCGCAATTGTCCTTGTCATCCTCACCTGCCTCACTATCATAAGCAGGGTGTCCCAAATCGGTTACGTATCGGCCGTAACGGCCGATCATGCGATAACAAGAGCTTTACGATCTTTCGGCCGATGCCCGATTTTGTTGTCAACCAGTTCCTCGGTTGCGAGATGACCAAACTATCTGAACGCTCTGGTACGTGCTCACTTTTTATGAAAAAATATGGATTAAATCCAGAATATTCTAAGCATTCCAAATATGCATTCATTTATAAATTGGAACATATTTATGGTGGTGTAACTTCTTTGGTGAGAAGTTGTATCGGTTGTCGATGAATTTATGAACCGAGTTAACCTGAATTTGACTACAAAATTCATATATTTAATTTTCTAAATATCTAATTTATATATTTAACAACTTGATATTATTTCTCCCAATAGTTCTTTAAAAAAATTAAATTAAATTAAATTCAGGTAGATGGCGTTGCCAATTTAGTAGTGACTTGGAGGACCTATACACCAAATCACCTCAAATTCATGCAATTTATTGTCATTATTCCAGAATTGGTGGACATTTATTGGATAGTGAATCATGAAAAAATTCAAAAGGCCTTATTTTAAAAAATAAAAGTCCACAAATTAACAATTAAAACTATTTAAACAATTTAATTTTGGCATTGTTTAGCAATTGGCTCCATAATTTAATTGCTGCAACCGTGTACAATTTTTAAGGCTTGAATTAAGCCGGACTTGGATCATGAGACCCAATGAATGTGTTATATCCGCTTCATTTTGCCAAATAATTTTAGGGTATGAGCCCAAAAATGAGGTATCGTTTCAGTGGACAGCTATAAGAAACAACAATAATTAAACTTCACCATTAAAAATTTATTGGGGGCTATAAAAGTTTTAGATCAGGCCTCCTCAGTGTACCAACATCATGGGGAAAATTTTATGAGCTCATTCTATAATCTCGGGCGCATGCCCATGGTCCAAATAAAATGATTTTTGGTGTGGTCCTGATGATCAGGGTAGTACTCTAAAATGATCACAAAAGATGAACGGTGTAGATGTAATCATCGACATCACATCACATCATGTACTTGAATCTCTTGATGTAATCCGATACAAACATCGACATTTGCCTTAAGGACTGCCACTGGTCCAAAAGGCGATCACAGTAGGAGAGCGGGACGTATTTTTCTTTAAGTTCTTTCATCTCAACCCATGATGTAATGGGTTCATCTCTATGCCGCTCCGCCTTTTGTTTTGTACTGGTCTAGAACAACTTGGCTTGACCCCGTGGCTTGACCCGTCAACTTTATCTTAGCAAACCTCGCTCAACGGTGATTTGACATACATGCTACTCAAAGAAGTAGTCCATGTCAGCTAGCCAATTAAGGAAATGCTTCGGGTTTAAGCGACCATTAAAACTGGGAGCATTGACTTTGAAATTTTTCATAACCTTTTCCTCAGGGTTGTAATGATCACGCAACTCTGTACGTGGCGCACTTTTACATGACCTGCTCCCTGACCAAAGTTCCTATTACGACCCCTAATGGGAATGGACCTTGCTTAACTAGGTCTTCATCCGCTGACTCTCTTGCTTGGGATTGGTGGTCTGCCTTGGTGATAGGGGGTACTGTGAGATGTAGCCTCTAGCCGCGTGATACGCTGGTTGTTGGTAGTCAATTGTGCGACAGTGGTCTTATTGTGCGTCTCAATGGCCATTAAATGGCAGTTAATCTTTTCGAGAGGCTCGACAATCTGATCCGGGTTCATGGTGGGGAATAGACTAAAATCACGACTTGTTCGCATTTGTATATATTAAACAACCCTAATGAGAGACAACCTAGCTGAATGTCTACTATATGATGAATGCAGTGCAAAAATCGGATTTGACGACGCTCAATGTGATGTTATATGATGCACATGTATTTGATGTATGATGACACTTAGTACCTTAAACCTTATGGACAACCTTAGAATTATTCAAATAAAGCTAAAACTGAAAATTCAACAACTATGTGTGTTAAAGTCAGTAAATTTGAAAGTTTCACAAGATAGGACTTTAAAAGTACCCAATCAGAAAATTCGGCAAGCCAAATCAGAAAATTCAGCAAGTTACTTGCGACCTATACGCTCTACTATGGGTATAAGAATTTTATCTAACACCTACCCTACGCTAGACTTAAGCTTTGATACCAAATTTGATGTAGGATGATGGAAACTATCACAGGATGTAAGTTGGGAGATCAATTACACATTAATTTCAGCAATCAACATGTAAAATCAAGCATATCCACATAATAGATTCAGAAATTCAGATTTATAACATGAAGATCCTAGGTTATCACATATGCGGTGCTCGAAAATATAAAATAATTCAAGAGTGGCCAGTGTGGGTAGTGCAACAACCACGTGGATAGATAATGGTGTAAGCAAAATTCTAGTTTGTTTTGGATTCATGGATAGAGATTTAGGATTGAGGTTTTTAGGGATTCAAAGGATCTAGGGATTAGGGAAGTTTGAAGGGAAATCAAAGAGGGAAAACCCAAAACAGGGGCCACACGTGGCTGCACGTATGAATGCACGTTTGTGTGCTTGTGCACGTGCGGGTCCACACGTGGCTAGGTAAAAGGAATGAAAGAGAGGGAGGGTTGGGTAGGGTTTTGATGGATTGAGAAGGTTGTAAGGGATGGGTAAGGAGGAAGACAAGAGAAGAAGAAGAATAGCTTTTTGAGAAGAGAAAAAGGAAGGATGCACCTTAAGGAATCCACCACCAAACAATCCTCTATCCTTCCACAATTTAATTGGAAGTGAGGGTTTCTCATAAACTTTAAAATACAAGGAGGAAAATTCCTTCATACAAGAGAGCTTCTCTTTGTTTTTTTTTTTTTTTCTTCTCAATAACTTCACTAGGGTTGGATGTCCATCCCTCGTGCTTTTATAATGAAACTTAAAACTAATTACAATTATGCCACTCACTTAAGTGAAATGATACATCATTCAAAATAAGGAAACTAAAGCACCTATTATCAATCTCAACAGTAAAATAAACCCTAAAAATAACAAAAAACATAAAGCGAACAAGATTAGAGTCCAAGGGGCTTAGATTTGGAAGATCTAGTGGCTTGATAGCCTGATTGACAAGATCCAACGGTTGGATCGACACAAAATAAAAATCCTATGACTAAAATGGTCTCTTAAGTAGCCCACATGCATCATCCTAAAGCGGGGTCTTCTTGATGCACCTCCAATGCATGTGGGTCTTCAAGATGGCCCGGTGGGCGCCATCTAGATCTCCTCTCCCATCCACAGAGAAAGCTGTGCTAATGTGGGTGGTCGCCTCCGTCTTTGGTACACTCGGGTGGGGTCCTCTGATGTCCCTAGTACAATATCTACAATATCGTTCAATACAGATCAATACGAGCTAATTCAACCCAAAAGCTTTGGGATGTGCCGATTCAGCCGTGTATCATGTATCGTGTCTGCACAATATGGATTCGGTATGGTCCTATTGGCCGTTACGATACTAATAGTCAACTTTGTGATTAAGTTGGGAGGAAAAAGCAAAACAACCAAGAAATCGTATCCACTAAGTTATGGTTCTTAGTGGAATATGGCTGGCTTCTAATGAGTTGGAAGGATTGATTCGTGTTTGTAACTGTAAAGAGGAAGATCCCTCGTTCAGTTTAGGAGGAAATCATTGGCTTGTGAAAGCTTATAAGGATTTATTCTCATTGCTCATCATTCTATTACCCAAAAGAAACAACTCTAGTTTCATACAACTCTCCGTGAATCATATTCTGGGCTGAGGTCAACCATAGGCCTGGCCAATTGATAATGCTAGTTGTGATGGTGGGGTGGAGGTAGGTGAAGGTTCATGGTGGCACAAAGGTAGTTGTGGAGGTGGAACGTCCCTTCTTCTTCCATCCTCTTCTTCTTTCTTTCATTTTTTCTTCAATAAAAAAATGACTGAAAAAGTATGCTAATTTCTTGGGAAATGATTTATGAGTACTGACATCCAAACATAAAAACAAGAGATTAAAGTCATTTATGGTCTCTATGAAAAAAGTCTTCATGAGTTTTTTGGCTGGTATTCAAACATGCCCAAAACAATTCCGATTCTCCAGATATTCCCCCTTTTATGTAAACAGGTAGCTGATTATATTTACTGTTGTGATTGATATGAAATTGTTCTTCTAAATTTTCTTGTGTAGATTGATACCGATGAAACCGTTAATCATGGAATCAATTTTGTAAGCCCATGGTCCATGTCAACCACTAACGATCTATTGAAGAAGATAGATACTCAAATCATGAAGTATAAAGTAAGATACTTTCGTTGAGTTCACTCATTTGCTTTTACCTTGAACCTACAAACCAATGGAAGTCTTTTTGGATATCAATTTCAGGGATACTATAAGAGTGCTAAAGTCTATTCTGGAAAGGTCTCCATATCTTCTTTGCGGAATTCTTCTAGGAATAAGGTCATTGAGTTAGGTGATGTTCTTTCCTGCTCATGAATCTGATAGGTTCTCATTTTTTTTGGGGGTTTCTTAATGTTCTTTTATAATTTTTTTCTTGCTTTTGACATTCTTATTTCTTAGTATGTATACCATGATTATCATTCTTATTTCTTAGTATGTATACCATGATTATCATTCTTATTTCTTAGTATGTGTACCATGGTGGTAAACTCACAAAGAAACAGGGACAGTCTAGCGATTACATAAATAACTTTTATAGAAAATTAAGAAATTAGATGTCTGTCTTGTCCCCTTCAAGGAAATGTGTGTATATTCAGCTTGCTAAAAATTCAGAAGCAATCTTCATTTGATAGCGTCGTCATGAGAGAAATTTAAAACTTCTTTAGAGGGGTAAAAATAGCTGGTTTTGATCTCTTTGTACTGATCTTATTTGTTAAATAATGTTCTTTCACCTCAATGTGCTTCAATTGTTTGTGAAAAATTGGAATTGTTATGTTGATAACATTTCGATTGTTGTGCAATGCATAATTAGAGGTTTTAATGCAACTATGCAAGAAAAAAATATTCTCAAAATGCAAGGTCATCCTCCCAAGTACTTGGGTATTTCTCTCTTAGATTTGAGATGTAAATAGGTTGGCCCCACTACTTGGGCTTTCAGGCCCTGCCTGCCAAGATACGAGTTTGGGCTTGGCTAATGGGCCTACGTGATATTCTTGGGATTGAAAGTTATAAACCAATTCCTAATTGGGCTGTGCCTGGGCCCACTCAACCATTGGGGCCATTTAGATATGGTTAATTGGGCTGGGATCTGTCCTAGTCTCTGACCCTACCTCGAATACCAAACTAAATGATAAAATTATAGTGTCTCCCACTCTTTAGATGAGCTGGACAGTGTAACGTGTGTGAATGATCCAGGGTTCAATCCTTGGGATTGTTACCTTAAAAAAAGATAAAATCATAATCCTTTATTTTTAATATAAAAATCCTTCTGCTTCGCTTGTGCTTTTTAGGTTCAATACAGTTTGGGCCTAGGTCCAAAATGGCTTGGGTCTTTGTCATGTATATTGGGCCAGATTCTGACTGGGCAAGGAGCCCATTGATTGCCCTATCTTGGATGGACTTGTGAGATCTCATTTTCTTTTGTTGGTAAATAACTTCCCAGAACTTGAGTGATGGAAATGAAACCATCTACCTATTAGAGAGAGGCTTTTATGAAACAGTCTTGTTCGGCATTGATAGATTTTGCCACAACAAATTTTTTAATCCTGAGAATTATTGGAGGGGATCTAGAATTAATGTAGTTTAAAGATCTAACAAATGTTAAAACTACAAACCATGTAAGATTGTCTGGAGATTGCAAGACAAAAATATGGAGCCTTGGGCATTTGGAAAAAAAAAACTTGAAGACATGAATGATGCATGACTTACGAACTTACCTGAAAAGCCATGAAGTTCTACTTGCATGATTGAGTAAAATTTAAATATTTGGATGACTTCCCCATCTAGCCGATTAGTCGTGGAATTGACAACTATGATAGCTCTAGTATAGACCAAGATAATTCATTAATTGTGACAATTGACTTAGGACAATCCCCCAAGCCCAACTAAACCCATATCCAAATTAGTGTCAAGTTTATAAAGTGAAATAATTTACCGTTATTCAGGATTAACTGACGAGATTGTCTTACCATATGCACCAAGTGCTTCCTATTATATTTTTGTAAATGCATGCTTGTAGGTGTGGCGGCTGTGCCTACTGTAGGGTGATTTTCAATGTGTATATAAAAAAATTTATGTGGGACGTCTCTATCAAGAAGTAATTGTGCAGTGTCTTCGACTGCTGATGTATTGAAAAAAGACAATGCAAATAAAAAAGTTGGTGATTAGATGCGTGTAGAAGAAGAATTCAATGGCTACAAGTGGATTTTTTATTTTTTATTTTTTTTGTGTGTGTGTGTGTGTGTGTGTGTGTGTGTGTGAGAGAGAGAGAGAGAGAGAGAGAGAGAGAGAGAGAGAGAGAGAGAGAGAGAGAGAGAGAGAGAGAGAGAGAGAGAGAGAGAGAGAGAGAGAGAGAGAGAGAGAGAGAGAGAGAGAGAGAGAGAGAGAGAGAGAGAGAGAGAGAGAGAGAGAGAGAGAGAGAGAGAGAGAGAGAGAGAGAGAGAGAGAGAGAGAGAGAGAGAGACCCATTAAAGATGGGTTTATGGAAAGTTCATAATTCCGAGGAAGTTTGCTATTGAAGTGATTTAGTGGCTTTTTTTTTTCCTCTTCATATTCTGAACTCTGATCTGTTGAAAGAAAGAATTGGCGGAAGTTGGAGTTGCAGAACCAATGATAAAGCATTGTATTTTCCCTCTTGTTGTGCTCTTTTCGTTTGTGTGTTTGCGCTTGCGTGCGTGTGTGAAGGGTTGTTGAGAACGTTACCAAGAATCATGAGTTGCTGAGATGTGGTTCTTTGATTGGAACATTATAAACAATAAAAAAGAGATAAAAAAATATCTATACTAAAGGGCAGGGATGGTATTCTCCTACTTGACTAGTGCTTCCAAGCGCCCCAATGGCTATATTGGTTACACATTCTTGTCACGAGATTAGACTCTGGATGACTTGTGCCCCTTTATATGAGTTACAATTCACTTTCCTGCATCTATTGGTTGAGACAAAACAAGAAAGACAATACCATATGACAAAATATTCTAACAGTTCAATTGGATTCACTCCACCTCAAACTCAACATGTTGTTATCTCAGATCTTCAATTGCAGCTTGTCTTTATATTGAGCTTCAATAGTCCATTGACCTTTCAAATAGTAGGCAGTTACTGAACTCGACAACCATTGACTTAACAAGCTGTCATTGACATGCAAAAAATCCTCTCCGAGCAACATTGCAACATTGCAATGGTGTTGAGAGGTGACAGTGGAATGTGAGGGCACATGAGCAACACCACACACCTATGTGAGTGAACTACATAACAATAAATAATACAAACCTAATAAATGAAGTGAAATTAGTGGAAAATCAAAGCTCTAGTGCCAATTGAATCCTTCATGCCTGGTTGGGTCGAGCAATGCATCAAACATTTTGCATGCGTTGGTCCATATCATTGAAACTCCATTAGATATGAATCAAGGAACTCTGTAGAAACCATTCGGAATCAAAGATAGTAGTAATTTTAACCGCTTATTAACCTAAGTAGTCCAAACCGCTGCATCTTCTTTTGTAGGCATTTCATCGAACAATTGTTGCACACGACCCACACTTTTGCTTTGGCATTTGATTGAGTGGAAGAGGGATCACCCCCAACTCCATGGTGGAAGCTCCACTACATCAACCACACTGCCGAGGAATGGGGACATTGAAGAAACGAAGCATGGTGGAAAACATTGAAAATTGGGTAAAAGATAGTGGTGGACATATCCACCATGAAGACGGTCTTCTCTAACAACTACAGTGACCATGTTTGCGACGATGACATGCTTCTTGCCAACGGTCGTGGCTTGAATTCTGATTAGGATGAGAATGTTGGGTGCGTCAATTGTTGAATCAAGGATATAGAAGAAGTAATTGATCATAGATTATTTCTGATGGCCACGTGGATGGATTGGATGGATCTTGAAGGAAAGGGCACTCCTACTCGATTAGAGGTCCCAGGTGCCCAATTGGCTAGGTCAGAGTTACAAATTGCATTTCCACAACTACTTGATGTGGTACAGAACAATAAAGAATACAATAAGATGACACCTATTGACTGTTGAATCTGTATCTTAGGATTTAGTTGCATTTACTATTATGATTTTATGATGCATGCAAATCCACTTAAAAAGATTCTATCTCAAATAGAGAGTCACTTTGATTAAAGGCCTGTTTGTTTTCCAGGAGTTATATTTTATTTTTCCTGCATAACAACAATCCCCTTATCTCTTTTGTTTTTGTAAAAAAATAGTTTTAGGAGCTCCAATTATACGACCTCTCATAGGTGCCAAGACATAGCACCTACGACTAATCTGAAACGACCAGTGGAAAGATCTCATTAGGACACAATCCCATATAGAGATCTAAATCATACAAACTATCATTGGGCCAAAAAGTGTGGTGCATTTCTCATTGTTGAAGTGCCATCTGAAGCTCACCTTACAGCCTGTTGACACCTTTATGAGTTGTTGGTGCTCGGTAAGGCACGATTAGGGAAATAACAAAAAATAAATATAAACTCCCAGCAACCAAATGGGCACGACAATATAAAAGCTAACTTCTTTTCAACATTGCCATGTTGGATTTCATTTCCTGTGCATAATGTAAATAAATGGATGCTCTCAACATTAAGAGATTCAAGATTAATCTTCTCCCTTCTTTTGCATCAATTTTTATTGCTAGAAATTTCCATTTAGAAGTTTGAAATTTTCTCATGCTATCAATTCTATTTCAATATTCAATATTTGCTTGTTAGAAATTTCAATTTAGAAGTTTGAAATTTTCTCATGCTAGCAAATTCTATTTTAATATTTGCAAGTGGACATCGACTTCATACAACTATGACTTTCCTTAATATTGTGATTTTTTTTAGGTGGCTTAAAGTACCAAATCAAAGGTTGCTCTGGACAAGGTGCATTTGCCCAAGTATTCAAAGCACATGTGGACAATAACCCCGATGATGTTGTTGCACTGAAGGTACCTTTCCCTAATAGCCCTGTTGCTAACTCCAAGTTCATTCTAGGGAGATGGGTGAAATGAAACATACCCCCGTGTAGGATTATCAGACCAAACTCCCTATTTTAATTTTGACTCTAATAAACGTGATATGTTGGGAAATCCTTCCTTTAACAAAACTTTTATTATTATTATTATTCTTACACGCTCACACCCACGCACTCACACCATAGTGGGATTTCACCACAATGGGTTTTCGGACCCATGACCTCGTGTTGAAACTCTAGTGAGTCTACCATTGAGCCATGTTGGGAAATCCCTCTAACAAACTTAAAATTAAGGAAAATGGCTAGGGTTTATTAGTCTTTTGTCATCTCCCCTACAAGCAAACACTAGTAAAGAAAAAAAAAAAACCCCAATTTTGGATATCCCTTCAGTACTTTTTATCTTTCTCCTACACAAAGTCAACCCTCTTTCTCACTCTGCATGAGATTAAATGTATTATACAATGCTTATGCTAAATGGTTTTATAGTTCTGCATTGTTTTTTGGTTTGTTCTACCCATGTTTCAGTGAAAAAATGTCATCCCTGTGGATGGCTGATGAGCAAAGAGTTCCTCAATATTAGAAGATCCTATTTGTATAATATTTGGCCTTGGTTGAATGTGAAATATTCATGTATTTTGTAAGTTCCTCAATATTGGAAGATCCTATTTGTATAATATTTGGCCTTGGTTGAATGTGAAATATTTGTGTATTTTGTTTTTAACTAGCTTATTATTGGCCACCTAATGAAGGGTTGGTATTCTTCTGATTTGAGTTTTTTTTTTTCCCTGAATATTCATAGTGGGTCCTGTAATATCAATTCAGATCTTTGAACTAAGGGTGCTAATTGCCCCTTGTACAAATCAAAATATGAATGGTACTGCACCACCTTTTGCCCCAGGCAATGCGTAATACCTCTTGAGATTGTTAGTCTTTTTTTGGCAAATCACGCATGAGAACATTGAACTCGTGTTGTGATCGAAACCATTTGTTGAGATATGTGTTAGAATTTAGAAAGGGCTTTTATGTAATATAGGATAAAATAGGTTCCTATTGGTAATTTTCTAAAGTTCTCTTTTATATATAAGAAAAGGTGCTAGAATGCATTTGAATTTTTCTCTCTTGAAACATTAGAGCTGTACACGAGTCGAGCTTGGCCAAGCTCGGCTCAGCTCGACCCCACCATGACCTAAGCTCGAGCTCAACTCGACTCGGTCTTCGAGCTCACCCCTCTAGCTCAACTCGGCTCGCTGGTTCGAGTCAAGTCGAGCTGGGATCGAGTTAGGTCGAGTGAGCTATTTGATTTGAGTTAATATTATTTTACAAATTATTATAAAATAATTAAAATGATAAAAAAATCAAGATTTTTAGAACTGAGACAGGTGCAATGGCAGTGCATAACAAGTTAATACAAGCTAACAAATAACAATATGAGAATGTTATAAGAAAACCATAAACTCACTCAAAATTCATCGGCATCTTGTTAATATGGTCCATGTGAGGAACGCCTTCCTGACTGACGGATAAGAGAGTAATCACTTATTCACCTTCATCTAAATCCAATCCATCAACATCGCTTTCGTCATTCCATTCACTTGAAGCGTTTTTAGTTTCATCGATGACAAGAAATATGTTTGCAGATCCAGATGTGTTATCTTCTCTTAGGTAATTGTTTACTTCTTCTGAATCAGAAGGTGGTGAAACCAATGTTGCCATGTGCAATCGCACGTTCACATATGCAATCACACATTCGCATATGTGCACACATGTGCACAGATCGCATATGCGACAGTGGCATATGCAATCACTGCACATATGCGATCGCATATGCCACATGTGCGATGATATGCGATCGCATAGTTGCCAATGGTCAGAAACCTGACTGTTTTCTGACAGTTGGATTTTTTATTTTTTTATTTTTATTATTTATTTATTTTTTTTAATCTTGATTTTTTTCTCTATAAAAAGGGATTCTAAGCACTCTTACATGCACTCAAAGCTCAAACTTTCTCTATCTCTATTTTACTCTCTTACACTCTCTTATATAATTCCAAGCCCCAAGCTCCACTCTTCCATCCATATTTCTTTCAAGATTGAAGTTTCAATCAAGGGACAAGTACATACATCTACAAGGAATCAAGATTCAAGAGACAAGAGACAAGACAACCAAACTCTCCATCCATTGAATTGAACTCTCTTTCTAGTTTCTAATTTTTCCAAGTTATAATCATATTTACACAACACACACACCACTCTCTCTTTCTATCTCATTCTCTCTTAAAGTTTCATAATCATATCCAAGTTCTAAGTTTTTTAACAACTTCTAACAATTTTTTTTTTTTTTTTTTAGTTTGTTATTTTGTTACAAGTTACAAGTTAGTGTTGTGTTAGTGACTTGGTGTTACAACTTACAACAACACAACTTTACAAGTCTACATTCTACATAATTCTAGAATCAAGATCAAGACTTAAGGTAAAAGCGAAGACAACTTAGACAAGAAGTGAAGATTGAAGAATTTGGAACCTCTTTTTAAATTTGTAATTGTAATTTTGTTTGTGTTGTGTGTAAATCTCTCTCTCCCCCTCTCTTTTACTACAAGTGTAACTCAATTCTCTCTCTCTCTCTCTTTCTCCTTTTCTTTTCCCTCTTCTTCTTCCTTTTGACAAGTGTAACTCACGTCTCTCTCTCTCTATCTCCTTTTCTTTTCCCTCTCCCTTTCTAGTTTCTACTACTAGTCTACTACTAGTGTAAGTGTGTGTGTGTAACTCTCATGGTATGCCAAAGCAGTTCACGTATGTAACTCTCTCTCTTCTCTCTCTTTTGTACCCCGGCCGATCTGGTCCCTCTCCCAAGTTCCATCTAATTTTTTGGCCCTTTTTTGAGTTCTCATTTTTTAATGATTCTTTTGCTGTTTTAATGATGCCATATGATGTGTTAATCATAGTAGAACATTTTAATGTGCATTTTTTTTGGGTGCCATTTTATATTTTTTAATATTTTTTCTATTTACTATGAATTTTGGCCCCTTTTTTAAAATTCGAAAAATCAATTTTTAATAGTTGTTTTGCTGTTTTAATCATGCCATATGATGTGTTAATCATAGTAGAACATGTTAATGTGCATTTTACAGATTTGGGTGCCATTTTATATTTATATTTTTTCTATTTACGCATTTATTTTGGCCCTTTTTTTGAAAATTCAAAAATCATTTTTTAATGATTCTTTTGCTGTTTTAATGATGCCATATGATGTGTTAATCATAGTAGAACATGTTAATGTGCATTTTACAGATTTTGGGTGCCATTTTATATATTTTTTATATTTTTTCTATTTACGCAAAATTTTGGCCCCTTTTTTAAAATTCGAAAAATCAATTTTTAATAGTTGTTTTGCTGTTTTAATCATGCCATATGATGTGTTAATCATAGTAGAACATGTAAATGTGCATTTTACAGATTTGGGGTGCCATTTTATATTTTTTTATATTTTTTCTATTTAAGCATTTATTTTGGCCCTTTTTTGAAAATTCGAAAAATCATTTTTTAATGATTCTTTTGCTGTTTTAATGATGCCATATGATGTGTTAATCATAGTAGAACATGTTAATGTGCATTTTACAGATTTTGGGTGCCATTTTATATTTTTATATTTTTTTCTATTTACGCATGAATTTTGGCCCTTTTTTGAAAATTCGAAAAATCAATTTTTAATAGTTGTTTTGCTGTTTTAATCATGCCATATGATGTGTTAATCATAGTAGAATATGTTAATGTGCATCTTACAGATTTGGGGTGCCATTTTATATTTTTTAATATTTTTTCTATTTACGCATGAATTTTGGCCTTTTTTTTGAAATTTTGAAAAATCATTTTTTAATGATTCTTTTGCTGTTTTAATGATGTCATATGATGTGTTAATCATAGTAGAACACGTTAATGTGCATTTTACATATTTGGGGTGCCATTTTATATTTTTTTAAATATTTTTTTCTATTTACGCATTTATTTTGGCCCTTTTTTTGAAAATTCGAAAAATCATTTCTTAATGATTCTTTTGCTGTTTTAATGATGCCATATGATGTGTTAATCATAGTAGAACATGTTAATGTGCATTTTACATATTTGGGGTGCCATTTTATATTTTTTATTTTTTTCTATTTACGCATGAATTTTGGCCCTCAAAAATAATTGCAAACACCTAAATGTAAGATATTTTCATATTACATTCATTCTAATATATCTATCATTAATAGTAAGTTAGAAAATTAAATATATGAATTTTGTAGTCAAATTTAGGTTATCTAGTTCATAAATTCATCGATCAGTGCAACTTCTCACCAAAGAGTGGACCGTTACACCACCATAAACATGTTCCAATTTATAAATGAATGCATATTTGGAATGCTTAGAATATTCCGGATTTAATCATATTTTTCATATTTTTGGCAAAAAAAAATTTTTTTCTTGTCGCTACACGTTACGCCCAGATATCGCCGTTACGCTTCGTGTCCGATCGGTTTCGGAGGGCACCGTTACGCCAACCGATACCGATACGGGACACCTTGGTAACTCTCTCCCTCTCTCTCTCTCTCTCTCCCCCTCTCCCAAGTTCCATCTCTTTAGTCTCTTTACTCTTAGTCTCTTATTTTACTTTATTTTTTTACTTTTTAGTTTACTTTCTAGTTACTTTTCAGTACTAGGCTACTAGCAATCAATACACACACACCACCAACATAATGTCTTCTTCACAATCTTCCTCTTTGAAACCCAAGTCGAATGACCTGGGTTGGAAGTATGGGCACTGCTGTAGTGTTTTGGATAAGACTCACATAGTATGTGAGTTATGTGGGTATGTGGGTTCTGGTGGCATTGCAAGGCACAAGCAACACCTTATACATTTACTGGGGTCAAATGCAAAAGCATGCGACAAAATTACTCTAGAAATCTGAAGGGAGATTATAGTATATGGAAAAACAGTCAAGAAAGAGATGCGATAGTGCCCTACGTCAGGAGGAATATTTGGAACAAGATGCATATGAAGATATAAACGTAGTTAATGTAGATGAAGCTAGTCTCACTCCCCTTACTTTGACAGGCCGATCTAGACCACAAGTACAATTGACGGTCTTGAAAAGAGCCCGAGGGCATGGGCCCATGGATAGATGGTGTAGACCACACCTTGAGGATGTGATCGATCAAAGGGGTTGAGGCAAAGGGCCAGCTCAAACAACTTTAGAGAACCGGTATAAAAAAAAAGATAGGAAAACCACTATTCAATATATTGCTAAGTGGTTTCAACAAACCGACATTGCTTTTAATGCCGTTAAATCGAGAAGCTTCAAAGTAATGGTTGAGGCTATAGGTCAATTTGGACTTGGGCTTAAACTTCCTTCATATCATGAGATGAGGGAGACATGCGTGAAAACTAAAGTTGAATATACACAATCCTTCATAAGTGAATATAATGAATCGTGGAAAACATATGGGTGTTTACTAACGGCCGATGGATTGACCGATAGATCTGGTCGGTCTCTCATTAACTTTTTGGTAAATTGTCCAGCTGGGACAATGTTCTTGAAGTCCGTGGATGCATCGGGCCATTCACACACAAGAGAATACTCGTTTAGCTTATTAGATAATGTAGTCGAGGAAATAGGTAAGGAATATGTTATACAAGTAATTACAGACAACGTAGCCTTGTATGTAATGGCCAGACATCTTCTTATGAAGAAGAGGTGTCGTTTATTTTGGACCCCTTATGGAACCCATTGTGTTGATCTTATGTTAGAAGATATAGGTAGGTTATTTATAAGCGTGATTGGAAGGGCTATAAGAATCACAGTCTTTATGTACAAACACGCCCTTCTTCTTAGTTGAATGAGAAAACACATTGGGGGTAACTTGCTACGTCCATTAGTCACCTATTTCGCTACAACCTTTTTAACACTACAAAGATTACATGCAAAAAAATCAGAACTTAGAAGCTTTGTAGTGTTAGCCGATTTTACAAGTGGGCCTTGGTCAAAGAAGGTTAAAGGGAAGTGGGTTCAGCAAACAATCCTTTCGCAAAGTTTTTGGACACAAGTGATAAAGGCGCTAAAAGCATCTGAGCCCGTAGTCGTTGTGTTGCGATTGGTGGACGGGGATGTGAAGCCTGCAATGGGCTACATATATGATGCGATGGAGATGACAAAAAATAAGATCATGGGCCATTTTAACTATAGAGACCGTGATTACAAGCCAATTATATATATTATAGATAGAAGATGGGGAAACCAAATGTCATCTCCATTGTATTTGGCTGCTTACATCCTTAACCCAGCCTGTTTATTCACTTTTGTTGATCCAGCAAAATCACTTACTATGCATATGGTTGAATTTATTGATGTCTTGGAAGGAATGATTCCAGATAGAGAAGAATAAGACAAGACTCAACTTTGCTGGACTTCTATAGAAAGAGTGAGGGAATATTCTCAAGGGATATCGTAATAAGGCATCGGACAATGAAATTATTCAGTAAGTACTAATGTACTACTATGAATGACAGTCTTAGTATCTTACAAATAGTTTTTCTACCAAGTGTCTCTAACCTACTTAAATTGTTTTTCTCAGCTGACTGGTGGGCTGCTTATGGAGTGGACCCGAACAGGAAAGATCCAGCTCTAAAGAAGCTGGCTATGAGGATTCTTGGACTCACGTGTTCTGCCAGTGGTTGCGAGCGCAATTGAAGCATGTTCGAGGCGGTATGTTTAGTAATTGTAAACTTCAATTTTTTAGTGTAAGGCCTAAGCTAAATTAATTACCTAAATAGCTAATGTCAAATGCTCTTACTTTCATGTAGATTCATACCAAGAAAAGGAATCACCTTGAGCGAAAAAAGCTCAACGACTTGGTTTTCGTTCAATACAATAAAAAATTGCTAGAACGATTCCAAACTCAGAAAGAAAAGCCTGGTTTCTTTGACTTTATCTACTTAGATGAGTTGGATGCAGATAACGAGTGGCTCGTAGAGACGAAGGACTCGGTATTTGCTGGATAGGATCTGACATGGGCACAAATTGAAGATGCCGCATACGGATCGACACCTGGTGAAGGTACCACTCGAAGACAAAGGATGAGGGGGAGCCGGGGGGCGAGTATTAGCCATCAACCCGTTGAAGAGATTGAGGAGATGGAAGAAGGAGATGGTGATAATGATCAAGCTGAAGATCCACCTTTGGATGTTGATGAAGTATTAGTACATACAGATGATGAAGAAACGAAAGAAGAAGAAATGTATATGGAAGAAGGAGATGACTCGGATGATGATGGTGGTGGTGATATGCTACAATGACAAATAGATCAATGTATATAGTATATGATTAGATGAATAATAAATAAATAACTTCTTTATTTTGTTTCCTAAGGGCATGTTTGGACGGGCCCATCCCATGTGATTAGATTGTATTAGGGTGGATGACAGGTAATGATGGCTGTGTCAATGGATTGCTGGCAATCCCACGGGATTGCTATATCCAGGGAATCTACCACCGCATATGTTTGGCTTGCCTGGCCAATCTCGGGGTTACGCCCGACCAATCCCTTCCCAATCCGTCCACCCAAACATTTCCCAGGCAAAATAGATGGGATTAGGAGGGATTGGGTGGATTTCAAGGTAATGATGGTGATGTCAGTGGATTGCTGGCAATCCCATGGGATTGCTCCAATCCAGGCAGAAGTTCAACGTGCCTGTTTGGTACGCCCGACCAATCCTGGGATTGCTCCGTCCAATCCCTTCCAATACAATCTAATCCCATCCAATCTGCCCGGCTAAACGGGCCCTAAGTGTGTTAATGTAATGATGTTGATTGTTGATGTAGTGCTGAATGTTGATATTTCATATTTGTTAAATGTTAACTATATTGTAGAATGTAGAATTGTTGATGAATGATGACTTAATATTTAATTCATTATGTAATTGGTTTTATTTTCTTAAATTAAATACATTGCAAGTGCCAATGGCATATAATAATTTATTCATTTTTTTCTTAATTTATCCCTATTTTTCTTTTTAAAAAAAAAATTGAAAATTTTATATATTAAAAAAGTGCGGTTGCATATGCGATTGTGTGATCACATATGCGCACAGGCATATGCAATCGCACATGATCGCATATGCGATTTAACAACATTGGGTGAAACTTCACCATCATGTTCCTGTATAGATTTAGCTAACTTTTTCAGTCATTCTTTATGAGCCGATTTATAAGGAGTTCCCAACATCTTATAAAATGATGAGAACCTGGAGAGAAACTTTGATGTTTTGTGGCTCTTCTTTGTTTTCATGCTCGGCCTTGCCTCGATGTCATGTTGTCTTGGAGGACATCGATATCTACATGCCTCCGCCCCTTCCCTACTTATCTTCAAGGTAAGTTTCAGTTATTCTTCTTTTAGAGCTTTTAAATTGGCATTTTCCTCTTCTTCTTTCTTACTAATTTGTTGCACTCTCTATTTCTGAATCTTCATCTATTATAATAGGCTTGTTATGATATTTTTTGTGCCTAGTTGAATTTGGTGGAGGGGGTGAGAGTTTTCTTATTTGAGTCTAAGAGAGCCTAGAATAGAATTCGTACTTCCTGTAAGGCATTAGGACATGGTTTTGCGTCTCCTCCCCGACTAGATAAGTGTATTGTTAGCCGATTTGTTTTGTTGACGAATTTGTCTCTACACAAACGGCATTTAATCTTCATTCTTCCAGATGTTGGGGAGTAGACTTGGGTACCGTAATCCCAAATGTCGGCGGATGGGTCATTAGACGACATTTCTGTACAAGGACTTTTGATAATAAAGAATAACAGTTTTAGGAGAAGTCATGAAGCCAATATAATTTTCAAGAAATAAATTAGAGTACGTTCAAAATTTCAATGTCAATGTCAAGTACTCTACTCCAAAAATAACATAAATTAAAGTCTTACAGAACAAGTAATAAGATCAAGATGTCCAAAATATTTAAAACAATGTTTAAACTTTAAACATATGAAGGTGCAGTGCCAGTCTCATCTAGACTCTCGGTCTCGTCCTCTTCATCATTCTCTTCATCAAATGAACTGCCACCTCAAACTGGACGTAACCAATCTTGCATAGAAACGAGTGCTTCAATTGTTATAGGTGCAAGAGAGCTTCTATACTTGTTCACCACTCTACTACCGGTGCTAAATGTAGACTTTGATGCCACTATTGTTATCGGAATTGATAAAATATCTTGAGCCATCAACGATAGTGTAGGGTATTTTCCTTCACGAACTCTAGTCTTCTACCAATCTAAACGTCGAAGTCTTGGCTGGAGACCTTCATGGCTGGCTCCTTGAGATATACATCTAATTCTGACTCATTTGTTTGCTGACTCGCTTCATCTTGTTCTAAGGCTGAAAAGTACTCATCGAGAAAATTGTCATCACCTATAGACGAACTAGAGCCACATTTATGCATAAGTTGTGTGTCCTGACTTTACCCACATAAGAAAGTACAATTCGTCAATTGCCACACGAACATTAGATGTTTCAACTGTTGCCTTGTCAAACAGATAAATCTTCTTATAAATGTATCTAACCAGTCCCATTTTGCAGCGAGGATCAAGTACAACAGCTAAAGCCATCAATAGGTGACATTCGCTCCAGTGCTTTTCAAAGTCCACTTGCATGCTTAACGCCATATTTTGAATATAATCTGGACCTGTTGTTACACTTCTTTGAAGAGCATCCTTAATCTTCCAAAGCTTTGGAAGAACAGATTTGCCGTTGGATATTTATTTTCGGAAAATAACTTCGTGCAATCATAGTAAACTCAAAGAAAACTACGGACATCTTTAGCTCTTCTCCAATCATCTTCACTGGGTAACCAAGCATATGCTTTATCATAAACTGCAAATTCTAGGAATGCAATTTTCAACTCAACTGCTGCATCCAACATTGCATATGTTGAATTCCAATGGGCGCACACATCTAACTTCAATGTTTTTTGAGTTCCAACATTTAAACGTTGGAGTATGTCATTCCAGATACTAAGTCTTGATGGTGACACCCATATATACTTCACGCTCTCTCTCATGTTCTCAATCGTGCCGTCAATTATTTTTAGCTCTTGCACAATTAGATTTAAAATGTGAGCATAACATCTCACTTGGAAAATTTCCCCCCCAAAATAAAGATTCCCTACTGTCTTGAATTGGCTCCGTAAAAAAGAAATCACGGCATCATTTGTAGATGCATTATTTAGCGTGATTGAAGATATCTTACTTTCGATGCCCCACTTCTGAAGACAATTGTATACGCGGTTTGAAATAACCAAACCGGTATGAAGGGGAGGAAGGTGATAAAAGTTTAAAATTGTCTTACGTAGATTCCAATCTGTATCCACATAGTGTGCCGTTAGCGACATGTACCCCTTCCTTTGGTTCGATGCCGTCCACAAGTCTGAAGTAAGACTAATACGTGAGACTGATGACAGAATGACTTTCATATTTGTCTTCTCATTCATATACATTTTCATGCATTCTCTTTTCACCGTAACTCGCGAACACCTATCAAAATTTGGATTGAAGTATCTGCTGTATTCGCTAAAAAATTTGCTCTCTATAAATCTAAATGCTTTCTCCTCAACAATAACTATTCTTGCAAACCACTCTTTTAGTTTGTATTTTTCAAATTTATGAGTGATGAGAGTAGCTTGCATGTCGGAGTCGCTTCCTTCAGATGAGGCAAATGAGAGCAATTGTTGGCCTGAACGTGTGATTTTTGGACTCTTAACACAAGTAATAGTATGTCTGCGATAATGTGAAGTTGATCCCCCAAATTGCTTTGCGAATGTTGACTAGCAATGCTTACATCTAACCTTCATAACACGGTTCGAACCTTCTTTCACCTCAACCTCTTCAAAATTGTCCCAAACTGCTGATATATATTTTTTTCCTTTATTCGATGTATCTGAATTTAAGTTTCTCTTATCTCGTTCAACATCAACAACTGGAGGGGATGTGGCAGATGCACCAACACCAGGGGTAGCAAGCACATCCTCACTAGCCATCTTTAAATATGAAAATAAGAAAACATGCGTAAGATATGTGAAGTTTGAAGCTATGATTGTAATATGTGATCTGTAAGTAGGCATTTTCTAACGTCTCCTACTTTTAATTTCACTTTTTATCCCATTCAGTAATATATCATGTACTCTAATCACACAATTTACATGCAAGTTAAAAATTCGGCAGCGTCTCCCCATAATTCTCCAAATATATGTAAAAATTATCTACTATTTGAGTGTCATCACCATTATCTGTTATTCACAGATGGGAGGCAGTCAACCAGTTGAGAACCATATATTCAGAGAATAAATTGGGTTGATACACCGAATCTCGAACTCTGTGTAAATTTTGTAAGCAACAATAAGGTACATGATATATTACCAAACTGTCCAACTTGGACAATTTAAGAATTCATATATATATATATATATATATATATATATATATATATATATATATATATATATATATATATATAACCAATAATTGATTTGAATACAATTTATTATATATGAATTCTTAAACGGGTCAGTAGATTGTTAAATTCATCTCTCAAGTGTCAAGTGAAGTTACTCTAAAACTAATTGATTTGTGTTTAATTGAAGTATACAATTATAAATCATATATTTAATATATGATTTATAGTTGAATACTTGAATTTAGCATAAATCAAATTAAAATAATCAAATACGGGTATACACAAGTTTAGAATTTCTCAAGTAATCTCAAATTCAACCATTCAAGTAATCAAGAATCATATCCAAGTAAATTACTTCAATAAAACACAAATAAAAAACTTAAAGTCAAGAGTCAAATACAAGTCCACACAAGTTTAGTATCCAACTATTGAAATTCAACTGTTGAAGTAATAAAAAATCAAAGCAACCCAACTCTGACCCAACCCCACCCTGACTCAACCCCGACGCAACCCAACCCTAACTTGGAGCTGAACCGAGCTTGGCCTAGCTCGACTCGTGTACAACTCTACCCTGACCCAACCCACTGCCCACACCCTGACCCAACTCGACGTTGACCCAACTCGAACTCGACTCGTGTACAACTCTACCTTGACCCAACCCGACACAACCCAACCCACTGCCCATGCCCTGACCCAACCCGACGCTGACCCAACTCGAACTCGACTCGTGTACAACTCTACCTTGACCCAACCCGACGCTGACCCAACTCGACTTAACCCAACCCACACCCTAAACCATTTTGACGCTGACCCAACCCGACGTAACCCTGACCCAACTCAATTGCATCATTAAAAGAAAAAAAGAAAAGAAAAGTGTTTACCTGTCTTGAAGGATTGAAGGAGAGGAGAGACTTGAGAGTAGGGTGTCCCGTATCGGTTACGATACAAGCGTATTGGCCGTTACGTATCGGTAACGGCTGTGTCCGTTACGTGATATGGGGCTGTAATGGGCACCCCACCGATTTCGTAGCCGTAATGGCCGTTACGGGGAGTAACGGCCGTTACTGCCCAGTAACGGTCAGAAAACGGTCACTTTTTTTTGGGGGGGGCTTTTTAAGGTCTGTTTTTTCACTTTTTTTGAACCTTCTTTCTTCCAAACTCCCCTAAATCATTCTATTGCTATTTTCGACCAATCTTAGCTTGATATTTCAGATAAAAACAACTTATATTAAGGATTTTCTTGTTTCGAAGCTCCGTGGGCCATTTTCTAGAAATTCCTCAAAAATAGGTATTTATACTTTTTATTGAATATTTTACTGTTTTAATGGTAGAATATGATGTGTTAATCATAATAGAAGATATTAATGTCCATTTTACAGATTGTTGATGTCATTTTATATTTTTATATAATTTTTTTCTATTTACGCACTAATTTTGGCCTTTTTTTAAAAAAAAAAAAATTTGAAAAATCAATTTTCATTGAATGGTTTGCTGTTTTAATGGTAGAATATGATTTGTTAATCATAGTAGAACATGTTAATATGCATTTTACAGATTGTTGATGTCATTTTATATTTTTTTATAATTTTTTTCTATTTACGCACTATTTTCGGCCCCTTTTTTTTTTAATTCGAAAAATTAATTTTTATTGAATGTTTTGCTGTTTTAATGGTAGAATATGATGTGTTAATCATAGTAGAACATGTTAATGTGCATTTTACAGATTGTTGATGTCATTTTATATATATATATATATATTTTAATTTTTTTCTATTTACACACTATTTTCGGCCCTTTTTTTAAAAAAAAATAATTCGAAAAAATCATTTTTTATTGAATGTTTTGTTTTTTTAATGATAGAATATGATGTGTTAATCATAGTAGAACATGTTAATGTGCATTTTACAGATTGTTGATGTCATTTTATATTTTTTTTATAATTCTTTTTCTATTTACGCACTATTTTCGGCCCTTTTTTTAAAAAAAAATTCGAAAAATCAATTTTTATTTAATGTTTTGTTGTTTTAATGATAGAATATGATGTGTTAATCATAGTAGAACATGTTAATGTGCATTTTACAGATTGTTAATGTCATTTTATATTTTTTTTTATAATTTCTATTTACGCACTATTTTCGGCCATTTTTTAAAAAAAATTGAAAAATCAATTTTTATTGAATGTTTTGTGGTTTTAATGGTAGAATATGATGTGTTAATCATAGTAGAACAGGTTAATGTGCATTTTACAGATTGTTGATGTCATTTATATTTTTTAATAATTTTTTTCTATTTATGCACTATTTTCGGTTTTTTTTTTTTTTAATTCGAAAAATCAATTTTTATTGAATGTTTTGCTGTTTTAATGATAGAATATGATGTATTAATCATAGTAGAACATGTTAATGTGCATTTTTTATTTTTTTATAAAATTTTTTCTATTTTCGAATTAGCGACTTTATGTTTTTATTTTCTTATATTGGATAGGTTTTGGAGCTTCGTAGGGTTTACAACATAAAATCATCTTTATTGATTAGATTCTGAAACTGTATATAAATTTAGAATAGCGAGTGCCGAGTAGACTGGACTCACAATCTCACATAGACATAGGTCATACACTCATATCTAATCTATATCTAATTATCTAGTATCTATCTAAACGTAAAAAATGTCTGGGTCTAGCCAACAAGTAAGGATATTGGATGGCAACATTGTTAGAGGGTTGGTAGTACTAGGTACCAAATGAAGTGCAACTTTTGTGATAGACTAGTGATTGGTGGAATTACCCGTCTCAAACAACATTTGACACATTGAAAGAGTTAAGTTGCGGGATGTACTAGAGTACCGAAAGAGATAATGATTTTAATGCAAGCTAGTCTGGATGAGTCGAAGGGTAAACGGGGGAGATTTTGGATGCAACTCGACAGGAGGTGTTTGGTCCTGAATATATGGGGTATTCGTGATGAAGATATTGTTGATTCTGACGAAGATTCAGATCGGGAATTAACTATAGCTAGGAGAGAGAGCTTGTGTCTAGCTGGTGAAGAAGAAGAATGTCGCCGTATGTTTGGTGCATGGGTCAATACGTGATACGCGGGGGGGGGGGGGGGAGTTGTAAGTTTGGTGGGTTACGACGTGTGTTTGGGAGCCGACGACAGACATCTTCACGATGCCCTTATACGTTTGGATGAAGAAGTAAAATGAGCCTAGGAGACCCTCTATTGATCCAATCCTGTTTAGGAAAGAATCAACTAAACAAAAGAAGATAAAACAAATGTGGAGTAGAACTTCGAACTTCCATTGAGAAGCTAGATAGAGCAGCAACAAAGTTATTTATATATGCTAACATACCTCCTAACGCGGCCAATTCTCCATATTGGCAGGTGGTAATTGATGCAGCAGCAAAAGCGGGTAAAGAAATAAAAGCTCCCACGACTAAGGAGATTAGGGGGAAATAGACAGATGCAGAGTATACGGATGTGAAAACATACATGACTGCCTTTAAACCTGTATGACAAGCCAGAGGATGCACGATCATGTGTGATGGTTGGACTGGCTCAACCAGATGCAACATGATTAACTTCATGGTATACTGCCACTTAGGAACTATATACCACAAGTCAATTGATGTCTCAGAGGTAACAAAAGATTCTAATTATATTAATGGACTAATGGATAAAGTTGTGGAAGAGATTGGAGAGGAGAATGCAGTGCAGATTGTGACAGATAATGAAGCATCATATAAGCTTGCAGGACATAAGTTGATAAATAAGAGACGACATCTTTTTTGGTCACCATGTGCTGCCCATTGTATCGATCTTATATTTGAGGATATTGGGAAAAAAAAGAATGTTAAGGAAATGGTTGAAAGGGCAAGAGAAGTGACGACGTTTATTTATAACCATAATTAAGTAGTCGCAATAATGAGAAAGTTCACGAAAGGATGAGAGTTGTTGAGGCTTGCGGCGACTAGATTCGCAACAAACTTTATAATATTAAAGAGTTTAGTCCAGCATAAGGGAGAGTTGAGTGAGATGTTCGCTTCCCAAGAATGGCTCAACACAAAACATGGGCAGAAGACATCAGGGACACCGGTTGAAGTTGCGAACACCATACGGGACAATAAATATTGGAAGAGGGTCCAGTCGATCCTAAAGGTGATGGAGCCACTAATGAGGGTATTTCGTCTTGTTGAAACCGACGAAGCACCTATCATGGGCTTCCTATACGATGCCATGGATAAGGCAAAGTTGGCAATTCAACGTGATTGTAGAAGCTGAGAGTCTTATTGGAAGATGATCGACAAGAGATAGACAAAACAACTCCATTATGATTTTCATGCAGCAGGTTACTACCTAAATCCTAGGTACAGATATGCCCAATCATTTGTTGCAGATGCTGAAGTTCGTGTTGGGCTAAAGAATGTGATAAAGAGATTAGAGCCTGACTTAGATATGCAAATAAAGGTGTTGAATGAATTAGATACATTTGGAAATCGCCTAGGTAGCTTTGGAGATGCTCCTGCACAGCATGCGGCATCCAGGTTGCAACCGGCCGAATGGTGGATTAATTTCAGAGAGAGTACGAAGGCTCTCCAAAAAATTGTAGTAAAAGTTTTGATCCAGACAACATCTTCTTCTAGCTGCGAAAGGAATTGGAGTTGTTTTGTGCTTATTCATTCAAAGAATAGGAATAGATTGCAGACTAAGACATTAGATAAACTTATCTTCATGCACTACAATATAAAACTAAGAATGCGACGACATTATAGGAGCATTACAGCCGTCGATGACGTAGACTACTGTCCAATAAACGTGGACAATATTTATGATGAGGAAGACCCGCTTCTACCTTAGTTGGAAACATGGGAAAAACAAATTGAAGAGGATAGTGAAGAATTGGAAACTGATGACCCAGAAATACGCACAACGCAACAAGAGAGTCGTGCACAGGTGTTGGACCCAGTAAGAGGGGCAGCGTTTATGACAAGTACGACTCAAGATCAATAAAAGAGTACGAGCAGTGGTAGCATGACCGTGTCGGATGATGGTGATGATGACTCCCTTGCCCCTGGTGCTGACACTTCTGGTGTTGCTCAGCACCCTATATAGTCGTCTACAGATTGCGATGCCAATGAACATCGACAAGGTAGTTGTAACGCCCTGAAAATCGGGGGTTGAATAGGAGCTCAACTCCCGAGTTCCAACTCATTACTTATGCAACATAGATAACGATGATTAAATGTTGTCCGTATTAGCACAATAAACATGAATAAGATTAAACCAAAACAGCATATCATACTCCAGAGACGATTAAGTTAAGCAAGCGGAAGACTATGATAGATATATAAAACGTATAAGTAATCGTAGGTCTCTTGCGTATGATCATGTTACCAGGTCAATAATTTACATGTAAAGTTTTAAAATATACAAAATGTGTAATGTCATCTAATCAGCAACCTTGTAAGCCTCGTCGATCAGGACACGACTCACATGAACCCGCTTGATAACTGTATATAGGAGAACACCTCCTCATCGTCCTCGAAATCTGGCTCCGCCTCGTAGGCATCGCCATCACCTGCAGCTAAGACAGAGTCTGTTTGCTGTTTAAAACACTGTCCCAGAACGTGGGAGTGAGTGATCAACTCAGTGGAGCTATAAAGCAAAGGTTAACATGTTATTAATTCAGTCACGCAGTAATGATAAGGCAATACAATTAAGCATTCCTAAGTACTCTTGTTAATGCAAGGATGATATGTATTAATGATGTATGCCCTCGCCTGCACTCCCTCTGCGAACTTCATCTCACGGTCGCGGCATGCACCCCTTCCACAATGCTAAACTTCAACGCCAAAGGCAATGTGGTGCATGAACGTGATTACCGAGTTCTTATTAGACCTTTTCATACAACAGGGTTGGGAAGCTAAGGTACTTCCCTTATATCATTCCCCAAACAATGATATATTCTAGGGTCGTCAGTCCTAGTAAATATCATACGATGTTGCAGTTCTAGGTCACTACAAAGGGCTCGTCACCTGATCAGTGTAGGCCTAATTTATACTCTAGTCACTACAGAAAGGCTCGTCGCCTCAACGCAGTCTCAGAGTATGCTCGAGGTCACTACAAAGGGCTTGTCACCTGATCAGTGTAGGCTGACAACTCGAATACAGTGTCTCATACCACCGTATTTGGCTCACGAGGCGGTGTTGCTTACTGGTCACTACGGGGAGGCTCGTCGCCCCAGTGTAGGCTGATAACTCGACTACGGTGTCCCATACCCAAGGAATGCCAAATCGGTTACGTATCGGCCGTATCGGCCGATGCGTCCAGAACAGCTGACTCGGCCGATCGCGATTCGGTCGTATCGGCCGTTACTGTTTTGTACCCGTATCGGCCGATCGGGGACCGTTCGGCGTAACGGCCGTTACGCTACCCCGTTACGGGCCCATGCTCGGTACATTAACTTTTTTTAATGGTTGTTTTGTTGTATTAATCATGTCATATGATGTGTTAATCATAGTAGAACATGTTAATGTGCATTTCTGATTTGGGGTGCCATTTTATATTTTTTTATATTTTTTCTATTTACGCATTTATTTTGGCGTTTTTTTGAAAATTCGAAAAATCATTTTTTAATGATTCTTTTGCTGTTTTAATGATGCCATATGATGTGTTAATCATAGTAGAACATGTTAATGTGCATTTTACAGATTTGGGGTGCTATTTTATATTTTTTTCTATTTACGCATTTATTTTGGGCCTTTTTTTGAAAAATCAAAAAATCATTTTTTAATGATTCTTTTGCTGTTTTAATGATGTCATATGATGTGTTAATCATAGTAGAACAAGTTAATGTGCATTTTACAGATTTGGGGTGCCATTTTATATTTTTTTAATATTTTTTTCTATTTACGCATTTATTTTGACCCTTTTTTTGAAAATTCGAAAAATCATTTTTTAATAATTCTTTTGCTGTTTTAATGATGCCATATGATGTGTTAATCATAGTAGAACATGTTAATGTGCATTTTACATATTTGGGGTGCCATTTTATATTTTTTAAATATTTTTTTCTATTTACGCATGAATTTTGGCCCCTTTTTTTAAAATTCGAAAAATCAATTTTTAATAGTTGTTTTGCTGTTTTAATGATGCCATATGATGTGTTAATCATAGTAGAACATGTTAATGTGCATTTTATAGATTTGGGTGCTATTTTATATTTTTTTATATTTTTTTCTATTTACGCATTTATTTTGGGCCTTTTTTTGAAAATTCGAAAAATCATTTTTTAATGATTCTTTTGTTGTTTTAATGATGCCATATGATGTGTTAATCATAGTAGAACATGTTAATGTGCATTTTACATATTTGGGGTGCAATTTTATTTTATTTTTTTATTTTTTTTTCGATTTATGCATTTATTTTGGCCCTTTTTTGAAAATTCGAAAAATCATTTTTTAATGATTCTTTTGCTGTTTTAATGATGCCATATGATGTGTTAATTATAGTAGAACATGTTAATGTGTATTTTACATATTTGGGTACCATTTTATATTTTTTAAATATTTTTTTCTATTTACACATGAATTTTGGCCTTCAAAAATAATTGCAAATACCTAAATGTAAGATATTTTCATATTACATTCATTGTAATATATCTATCATTGATAGTAGATAGTTAGAAAATGAAATATATGAATTTTGTAGTCAAATTCAGGTTATCTTTCATAAATTCATCGACAATCCGATCAACTTCTCACCAAAGAGTGGACCGTTACACCACCATAAACATGTTCCATTTATAAATGAATGCATATTTGGAATGCTTATAATATTCCGGATTTAATCCATATTTTTCATATTTTTTGGCAAAAAATTTTTTCTTGTACAGCCGTTCTGAGCCGTTACTCCCCCGTATCACCGTTACGCCCCCGTATCCGTATCGGTTTTGGAGGGCACCGTTACGCCAACCGATACCGATACGGGACACTTGGCCCATACCACCATGTCCGGCTCATGAGTCTTAGCGGATCGAGGTACCAAGGTTAACGGGGTTTCCCTGGTGAGTTTGGTATCTTAGATTCAAATAGTAGCGTCCGTAAATGGTGAACATACATTAGGCCAATCGGGTTGCTTGACGAGCTTGACTGGTACGAGCGTACGTCGAGTTGATCGACATAAAGTGCGTAAGCACTCCGTGTGGCCTAACCGCTGTCGATAACCAAAGTACGGCTCAGATTCATCGAACATGTCCTGTGTGGCGAAACAACCTCAGCCACCAAATCAGTTATAAATCATTAGCCGACATTGAAAGCCTTGAAAACCATAACCTAAATGTTTATAGTCCACACCTTTCGCCGGTAAACAAGTATCGAACTCGGTTTGTATACTGAGTCTTTGTCTACGACACAACGACAACCTACAGTATGAAATAGGTTAGCAATTTCATCCCTTACATTATTTGGAACTCTAAAACAGATTAGGGTTAGGATTTCTTACCCAAGAACGGAGTCGAAATCGCCGGGATAGCGATTTAGAAAGGCTGATTCAGCCCGTGGAGCGGCAGGGATGAATCCCTACAACAAACCCTCACTCTCACTTCTCCTCACTTTCTTCTTCTCTTTTCTCTACTCTCTCTTAGGGTTTCCCAAATTCGTATGGAATGAGAGAGAGGGTTTAAGGCCCTTATATAAGCCCGAAACTGATGGGAATAGCCCCAGGGTCATGGTATACTTAGGTTATAGCCAAATAGGGGCTGTTTCGATCCAACGGAGCACTTCTGGAGGCTCTTTTTCTGTGTGCGGTCGGACTTAAGCCTCCTGACGTTGGATCTAAGTCGAGTTAGGTTTTCGGTCCGGTCGGATTTACAGATCGACCGTGGCAGACCAGTTTCTGTTCAACGGTCACCGATACTTGATCAGGGCCACAAGTATACTGACACGTGTATGAAATTTTCCCTGATCTGAGGGTGCAATTGGGTCAGATTCTGACGGTCTGAAACCTTAGATTTGGCTCGCAACCGAACGACTCAATTCACTTAAATCTGAGTACGTTTTCCAAAGATATTCGCGTTTCTCACACACTTTGCTCTGGGCTCAAGTTGTCAGTTTCTGGATACTATCTGGATTTGATTTCCGAGATGGTTGTCAAACCCAGTAAATCGGTCATAAGCGTATAGTTTCGTGGTCAACGGACTTTCGACGCGCGGTCCAGGTCCGATACGAAGTTTTAGTGTGCTCCCGAGAGCAACTGGGTTTAGAGATTAATCCTAGGTTTCAGGGTAATGTAGCGTCAATGATTCTGCAAGTTTTGGGTCTTGCAATTCGTATTTAAAGTGATTAGTGCTAATTTCACAGGTAATCTAGTTTAACACTTAGTTAATTTCGTCTAATTTCTAAAGGATTTGGTCCTGAGTGATTTTTGCCTGAGGTGGTACTCGGGCCTTTGTACGAATTTTTCCGAGACGTTACAGTAGTAGACGAGGTCGGACTTATGAGTGTACCGAGTCATGATACAGCCAGCAGGAGGAGGGTACGTCTAGTGGTGCATCGGGTCCTGGAGGTCCGGAACATCAGCAGGCTCATGGTCCTGGTTATTATGATGGATATTCTTATAGTCAATTGGATTATAATTATGGTGGTTATACTGAGCCTGTTCCATCACATTCATGTTGGAGTTGTCCTCTCGATCAATATCCATATGATTATAGATATCCAGATCCAAATCCAAGTTACTCATCACAACAGACGCACTCTCAATCTCAAGATTCTCAACAGGCTGAGTACGAGCACCAATATGGCTATTTGACGGGCACTGGTGGATATCCTTACTTGGGGTCGAAGTCGTTGCCTAGTCAGGATCAGTTATCCTCTAGTTTTGTTGATCTAGTATTTCCTTCTGGCACTAGATATTATGGATATACAACACCTCCACCTATTAGACAGCCTCAGCCTGATGATGGCGATGACGATGATGTGGTGGTCGAGCAACCACAAAAAAGCAGATTTTCATTTTGGTGGTGACTTGTGATTCCAAGTATATATTTGTATTAAGGTAAGTATTTGCAGCAGACAGCTCACAACAGTATTAAGCACACACTTGAGTCCTTGACACTACCGAACTTGTATTTAAAATAGCTCCCCTGACAACCAATCAAGTAATCCTTAATCAAGTTGTAGGGGAGTATATTAGACACTACTAATTTTTTTATATATAATATTCTTGACTTGAGGATGACAAGTCACTGACAGGAATCACAGTCACAGTCACAACCATAGGTATGTTCCAGAAATTCCTCAAAAATAATTGCAAACACCTACACATGTAAGATATTTTCATATTACATTCATTCTAATATATCTATCATTGATAGTAGATGGTTAGAAAATTAAATATATGAATTTTGTAGTCAAATTCAGGTTATTTGGTTCATAAATTTATCAGACAGTCCGATACAACTTCTCACCAAAGAGTGGATCGTTACACCACCATAAACATGTTCCAATTTATAAATGAATGCATATTTGGAATGCTTAGAATATTCCGGATTTAATCCATATTTTTTCATATTTTTTTGGCAAAAAAAAAATTGCATCGTTATGCTGCCGTATCCCCGTTACGCCCCCGTATTCGTATCGGTATCGGAGGGCACTGTTACGCCAACCGATATAGATACGGGATACCTTGCTTGAGAGTAGAGAGTAGAGAGACTATCGTTTGCCACTTGGTCGCACCGTCGGACTCGGTGGTGGGCGGGCTCTGCCGGACTGCCATCTGCCAGCTGCTCACTCATAGTCAGTCACACTTGGCTCGGGTAGGGTAAAACGAAAAGAGGGAAAGGGAGGGGAATGGTTTAGGGTTTTTACTTTTTACTTTTACTTAAAAAAAACTTATATATATATATATATTATAAATAATATATATAATTTATTTTGAGCGAGTCGAGTTCGAGTCGAGTCGAGTCGATTCGAGCCTGACCAAGCTCGAACTCGGCTCGATTTTATTTGAGCTAAGGTTATTGGTGCTCGGCCTGACCTGAACCATACTGCAAGTCAAGTCGGAACGAGCTTAACCGAGTCGATTCGAGCAAGTTTCTTGAGCTAGCTCGACTCGTGTTCAACTCTATGAAACATTCTTTTCCCCTCCTTTTCTTTGTACCTTTCTATCTAAGATCCATCTTTATTTTCTACTTGGTACTAGAGATAAGATTCCCGCATTGAGTGAAGGTTTCTTAGGAGGGGATCTGATGAGGACATCCACTCGTTTAAAGTTTATCATCGACGGAAGCGAGCCTCGCAAGTCTCACTATGGATAGGATGAGATTGAAGATCAAGAGAAGCTTGTTGCATAAATTTTTATTTTTAGAAGTTCCTATTTTTGGAAATTTCTATTTTTAGAAATTGCTATTTTTAGATATTTCTATTTTTAGAAATTTGTTTTTTAGTTAGTTTCTTGATTTTTAGAAAATTCTATTATTAAGGAATTTATATTTTTGTTAGTTTCATACTTGGGTTGTTTCTAAACTAAGACTTTTGTTAGTTTCCTGTTTAGGTTGTTTCTAATCTAAGTGATTAGGGGTTTTTTGGTATTTTTCTTTTATTTGCAAGTTTTATTTAAAGGGAGTTATGCCCTAAACATTGAGGTTGATTCATTTGGAGAAAAGAATAAAGCTACAGAGCTCCACAGTCAGGTGTGAGACATTCCTCTTCCTCATTCTATTCCTCCAACTTTGTTTCTCTAGTTAATCATTCTAATCTTTTTCTTATTTATTCTTTCTTCCATTTAGTTTATTTGCAAAAATCTGGAATTCTATTTGTGAATTTCCTACTTCTTGGATCTATTCAAACGTCCTCAACTGATAATTCTATTTGATCTAACAATTCGTTAAATGATTAGATCATCACGTTGAATTGACCATTGTGAGACATGAAACTCCCATCTTATGTAGGATCTACTTTTCATATTTAAATCTTTAGTACTACATGATTGTAATGGATGGCCATGATCATTGATGAGTTTTCTTTCAGATAAGTTTTATTTATGATGAATAACCACACCGAAAATTGATTGTTTATTTTGTGTTATCGTAAATTCTAATTCCGCACATCTAAGGTAGATCATGTTGTCCTACATCATATTTTTGGTATCAGAGCTTTGGATCTTCCATAGGGTCATTTAGTTTGATTTTCCATCATTCCATCATCTCATAGATCTAGCATACATGATTTGTGTCCATTTTTAGGTTTTTTTTCAGATTTAGAAAGTTTCCTAATTTAGAGACTTTTCTTTTTCAGAAAGTTTCCATATTTCGAAAAATTTCAAATTTAGGATTTTAATTCCAGATTTAGTAGTCTCCTGGTTTGGCAATTTTCGAAATTTACTATTTTTTTGAAAGTTTCCGAATTTAGAAAATTTTTAAATTTAGAAATTCCTATTTTTGGAAAGTCTAGATTTAGTAAGTGTCAAGTTTAGAAAAGTCCATTCTTATTGTAGTGGCTAAGTCTAGCATTGTAGCAGAGTACAGGGTTGTGGCTCATGGTGTTGTAGAGTTATTGTGGCTGAAAATTATATTATGTGATTTTTGAATCAAGGTGAATGCTCCTATGAAGCTATTTTGGGGTAACAAGGTAGCCATTAACATGACACAAAATCCGATTCAACGCGACTGTACCCAACATATTGAAGTTGATAGATACTTCATTCGTGAGCAGGTTCTCTCTCAAGATCTTTGTTTACTATATGTAATAATTGAGATTCAGCTCGGCGATGTTTTTCACTGAGGGAGATTAAGTCAAATTTGGAACCTGTTCTTAGCAAGCTGGGCATGTACCTAGCTTGAGGGGGAGTCTTGAGATATGTGTTAGAAATGGCTTTTACGTAATATGGGATAGTATAAGGGCCTATTGGTAATTTTCTAAATTTCTTTTTTATATATATTGAGAAATATGCAGGAACGCACCTACGTTTTTCTCTCTTGAAATAGTGTCTTTTCCTCTCCTTTCTTCTTCTTTTTCTCTTCTTCTACTTTTCTTTCTGCCTTTCCATCTAAGATCAATCCCTATTTTCTACTTCATTCATTTACGTGCCGATAAGGTCCATACTCTTTTTTTTTTTAAAAATTAAATTCTTTTTTTTTTGTACACACGCACACACCCCACACACTTATGCTAGTGGAATTTCACCACCTATGGGTACTCGAACCCTTGACTGGGAGTTGAAACTCCTGAGAGTCTACCACCCGAGCAAGAGCAAGGACCCATGCCCTGATTAGGTGTGGGACACATGCATGTTGAATGCGATTGTTAGTTATATTATTGTTATCTTATTCTTCTCATGTTTGTGTACCCACCAAATGAGTGGACCAATTTGATATTTGGGTTAGGGCATGCTCATGGTGGGCCCTATATAATGAATGGACCTATAGCGCATCAAGAATGCAAATGGTGGTCCTCACATATGCCAATCATACTCATGGTATGCTAGGGATTCTAATAAGGGAGTATTTTGCTGGTGCACTAAGTGAGTGCACATGTGCCAACATGCGATGTCCAAGCCTCTCACTAGGTGGCCCCTAGCTGGTAGGTTTCCTGGGCCAAAAAATGGTTGGTCTGCACATCTACTGAGCAAGATATGCAAAAAAGAAACTGACAATTAAAAGAAATCAGCTAACAATCTACATTCAATGTTCTGTGGCCTAGAAGATTAGCATACAGGAATAATTTTAACTTTCAATATTGTAAATGGGCCCACGTGATTGCTCATGGATCTCCATTTTGGCACGTGTTGTCCTTCACTAACAAGGTACTTCATGGTGCACTTGCATTTCTTAAAGAGGAAAGGGGCAATGGTTCTTAGGTCTGTTGCCATTTGAAATGGGCAAAATTGAAGAAAGAAAACATAAAAATTAAGGGTCTGTTTAAATTTCATTACAATTTTGTATAATTGGAAAATAACAAAATTTTGATTTAACAAAAAAATTGTCCAGTTTTTTTTACATTTTATTGAATGTTTGGCCATCTTATCTTAAATCACAAATTTATTAATTGTTAGCATTGTGAATGTTTGGGATGCTTTATAACAATTAAAAGTTAGCAATTCTTTAGAGGCAAAGAGAATCAAATGTAAGGCCGTCATGATGACAAATTAAATAAGTTCTTTGTATCTACTATCTTCCATCATGTGGCCTGTGGGGCCAACCTTTGATTGTTTGTTCCTCTTAAAAGTCAGTTAGATTGGATGATCCTACGACATCGTTCAATACCTAGGATGAGGGATGGTCCATATTGGTTATGGAGAGGGTTTGATCATTAATTTGGACCATCTATTGTGCATGGTGCACCTTTGATTGAATGTCCCTCCCAAAAGATTGCTTGGATTGGACCATCATCATCATCATGATGATCATCATCATCTAGGCCTTATCCCAACTAATTGGGTTGGGTGCATGAATCCTTTTCCTTAGGATACATGTTGGAGGTTATCGCATAAGGTTGACGCCAGTTGCCAACTTGACGCAATCCTCCTCCTTTATTTGGGCTGGGGACTAGACCAACAATGAGATCGTAAAACTCCCACAAGCACAATTTAATAGACTAGTACATGGGTTGATTACAATCAAGCAATATCTAATAGTCTATTACATTGGTTGCTTACAATCATCTAGTCAATTAACTGATAATGAGTTATTGCTTGGATTGCATGACCCTAACTATTCAATTAATGGGTTAATGGATGGCTCATATTGATTATAATAGAGGTCCAATCATTGATCTGGACCATCCATCGTGTGAGGCCCCGCCCACCATTGATCACTTGACCCTCTTAAAAGTCACTTTGATCAAATGATTGTAGCCATTTAACCAATGGCTATGAAAATGGATAGCCATATTGATTGTAAGAGAGTGTTCATTCATTGATTTGGGCCATCCCTTATGTGGGGCCCACCTTTGATTGCTTTTCCTCTTAAATTTGGTTTGATCAGATGATCCCAGCCATCTGTTCAATGGGTAGGACAAAGGAAGTTTCATATTGATTATAATGTAGAAGGTCCAATCACTGATTTGGACCATCCTTCTTGTGGGGCCTACTTTTAATTGACCATCCCTCCTAAAAGATCACTTTGATTGGGTGAGCCTATGGCTAGTAAAATGGAAAGATAATATTGATTACCATAGAGGTCCAATCATTCACATGGACCATCCATTTTGTGTGGCCACCCTTGATTGCCCATCTCTCTTTAAAGTCACTTTGATAAGATAATCGTAACCGCTTGATCGATATCTAGGAAGATGGACAGTCCATGTTGACTATAATAGGGAAGGTGCGATCATTGATTTGGACAGTCCATCGTATGAGCCACCTTAGATTACCAGTCCTTGTCACTTTTCTCTAACAAAGGGGGCTTAAACGAATTTCCAAAGAAGAAGGTATGATGGAATAAAAATGGAAGGGATGTTTGTTTGTGAAAGTCTTACTGCCGGGGTCTTAAGTCATTTTTGATTTACTTAATCTTGGCAAAAGCACATTTGGATGTGATTCACATGAGATTTTCGTTTGTTGAAATTTTTGGCAGATACAAATGCCTGCTTTCCCTTGGGAGTTCTACATGTATCGACAACTTGATAAGCGCATTCCAGATGAGGAAGTATGCATTCACGAGAAATTGTTATTATATAATGGGTTCAAAATTGATATTTAAATGTTGCCTATTTGACTTCTCATTTTGCCAGAGATCAAGCTTTGGGCTTGCTTATAAAGCACATATCTATTCAGATTGTAGCATCCTAGTTTGTGAGTATTTAGATCATGGAACACTTCAGGCAGGTGCATCATATCTTCGTGTATTGATTGCATAATTTACATCTAGTTGTCAAATTTAATCTTCACACAAGTACCTTATACAGGATGCTATAAATTCCTACTTGGTGATTGGCCAAACCATGGAAGAAGTGCTATGCATATATTATTCTATAGAGATGTTGCGCATTCTAGAAACATTGCATAATGTTGGAATCATTCATGGTGATTTCAAGCCCGACAATTTGCTTGTTCGCAATTCTAGGTAATCTCTATTTTGTTAATGTTGCTAGTCATCTTTTAGATTTATTTATTTATTTATTATTATTTTTTTTTTTAAAAGAGGATTCATTCAGAACAACATATGAAAATCATGCTTTATACTGCTTGCCTACCTACCTGTACTAAAATTACTGGAATACTTCTAAGAATTCCATTTTTTCTCTCTTGTTGCTGCTTCTAGTTCTAGTACGAAGGTATTCACAGACCCTTTTGGTGGTCTTTTATTTGCAACACATCTATTTGCAACCCTTGTATTGACATCTTCCCCCTCCACTACCTCTTCTCCATCTTTGAAATTTGATATTATCATCGATTTTCTTTTTTCTATATTCACTATACAAGGTCATTTTGTATGCAACAAAGCAGTTTTGAATTAAACTTGATTATCTGGATCAGTTTTGTTTCAAGATGGAAAAAGCCATGAAATCTATTCGGGAAAGGGCAGCACCCCTCGGGTATAAACACGAGCTTTTATATTTTTATGTTTATTGTCTTGTGAGTAGTGTAGTTAAAGGCACTAGGTGCATCCTAAGCAAACCTGCTCTTGTAGCGCGCCCGAAATGCCTTGGTATGCCTAGGTGCACGCCTAGAGATTCTAGGCACAATTTTTAATTTTATATGAATAAATACTATTTAACGATTTATAGATGGAAGTTGATTTTTTTTTTTTAAAATGATCAAAGTCCTAATTTTATATGAATAAATACTATTTAACTATTTATAGAATTCGTGGGAAATATCATTTCCTACTTCCTATCTTTGTTGGAAAAGAAACTAATTTATTTTTCCATTGCCACACCTAAGAAAGTTTCTCAAGGGTTAAGCCCAAATGTGTTGCCATCCATCTTCAATTGCTTCACTTGTGCCGGCTGAGGCATCATCCATCTTCAAATACACCCTACGCGTGCCACCTTGCCACTGTGCCACATTTGTCACCATCCATCTTCTCATTTGCCCAATATGTGTAAAGCATCCCACATGTGCTAAATTGTCATGTGATACTGGCCATCTTCTCTTATCGCCACATGTGCTAATGTGTCACATGTACCCTATTCATCTTCTCTTGCACCATCCATCTTCAATCCCTTCACTTGTGCCACATCTGCCAATGTGTTGACTGAGGCATCATCCATCTTCAAATACACCCCACACGTGCCACCTTGGCACTGTGCCACATGTGCCAATGTGCCACATTTGGCACCATCCATCTTCTCATTCGCCCTAAATGTGTAAAGCATCCCACATGTGCTAAATTGCCATGTGATACTGTCCATCTTCTCTTGTCGCCACATGTGCTAATGTGCCACATGTACCACTATTCATCTTCTCTTGCACCCCACATATGCAAAGCACTCCACATGTGCCAATGTGCCATTGACCATTGCCCATCTTCAATTGCTCTAGTTGTGCCACATGCTAATGGTGCCAATTTGCAGACGTGTTGTGGTGTAGCTAGCGAATGAGACTCATCAACCGCACGCAGTTGTATCAAACCCTCGGACTAAGTCATGCCCAAATACACCCAATTCAAGAATAGAGATTCTTCCACCTGAATAGAAAGGGAAAAATGATGCAATTACCAGCATATCATATGCCCCCACATGTGAAAACATGCAATTGCACAAACTTTAGCCCAAGGCTTGTAGAGAAGATAAAAATGTCCCAAAAGCTGCTGCAAATTTTGTGCTTATTGAGTTTTTATATGAAGAGAAACAAAAGAAAAGCCTTAACACTAATTTGGGCCTTTCATCAAGAATAAACTATGGGCTAGATGTTATAATCTCAGTCGTACAATCTTATTATTATTATAAAGAAAAGACTAAAATAACTCTACTTAAGTGAGATATAATCACATAAGCACACACAAAAAAAAGAAAAAAAAAAAAGAAAAAAGAATTGAAATCATCCAAAAATAAACCAAAATTCGCAACTTAAGGGAAATGCCACCCAAAGACTCTTTTGCAGACTAAAAAATGTACCACGAGTGCTACAATGCGTGGTCCATTGATGGGCTTATGGATTTGGCCCATTATGGAAGATATTTGGGCCCCTTTTGATGCTTGAATCCATCCCAAAACTCCTTGGCAAGTACATCAACCCGATCCATAACATTGGATAATCCATGTCCTCATCATCCTTCTCGGGTTAGGAAGGACTTGACCTCAAGTCTGATCTATTGACTGTTGCCTTGTATGGATTGAACACATTAGAAGTGTTCATTCCAAGTGGTAGCTCAATGCGATAATTGTTGTCATTAATCTGCTTCAAGATCTTGCACGAGCCAACCTTTTTTTGCTTCAACTTGTTGTAAGTGCCTGCTCCAAACCTTTCATTCCACGTGTTGACCCACACTAGATCTCCCTCGTCGAAAATCACCTAACGTAGTCTATCTGCCGTAAACCTTGCATGGGATAGAAGACTAACGTCCCTCGTGGTTGCGGGTTTTGTTCGGATTCTCTTTCATGGGTTTCAATACTATTTTCTAATTATCTTTAAAGGTGTATGTATTTTTTCCAACCATTGTGAATGGTTCACCGGTCGAACTGCCATGGTCGACCCAATAATATGTGGCACATGTCTATCCTTTGAACTACGTCGCACCACATATTGTCATGAATCTCATGATAGGTTTTACCAACCATGAATGAAACTAAGCAACGACAAGAAACCTTTACCTTGCTACCTCGCTTAAACCAAACAAGTTTATAAGGAATTGGATTCTTCTCGTTATTCAATTGGAGTCTCTACTACCTCTTTCGAGATGTCATTTTCACGGTTGTCCTCATATGCCTCTAGAATTTTGTATTTGTCCTCTAAAATCTCCCCTTTAGTTTGATTGTTATACAACATCATCACAATGGTGATGATAATGCTGCATATCAATCACACTGCGGGGAGATTTTTATAGGACAATCATCAGACCAACCATGTTTTATGGACAAAATTTTGGGTAGTCAGGGAACAACACATTTTTTTTTCCTTTATAAAGAAAAGGAATAATACATTTATAGGATGAGTGCGATTGAATTGAGAATGTTGAGATGGATGAGTGGAAAAACTGGGAAGGATAGAATTAGAAATTAATGCATTTGAGGGAACTTATATGTAGTACTAATAGTTACTAAGATGAGGGAAAGTAGACTGGTTTGGCCATTGTACCAGAGACAAGGTATTTAAAAACGGTTATGTAACAGCCATTATGTAATGGTAATGGTGGGAGCTATTACACATTACAGGGCCGTAATGGTTGTTACAGAAAAAAATGGCCCGTAACGGCCGTTATGGGATTGATACCCCCCTTTTTTTTAATAAATAAAATAAAAACAGGTCGTAATGGCCATTATGCGGGTCGTAATACCGGCGGTAGCTGTTATGGCCACCATTACCATTATTGGATACCTTGATCGGTGACTTAGATTTGGACTAGTTAGCAGTGAATTAATTCAAGTCAAAGGCTTATAAATAGGAGAGGAGGTCCAAAAAGATGATGGTGGACGTAGTGAGAAAAGATTTGATGGCTTATGATTTCACTGAGGATATGGTCCTTAATAGTGTGGAATGGTGGACCATAGATTTGTGTAGTTGACCCCATTTAGTTGGGATACGGCTTAGATGATGATGATGATGTGAGGTGCAATATAAATCAATTTTTTAGTGAGTGCTGGGTTTTTTTTTTTTTTTTTCAAAATATATCATATTGTATTGATAGGCGCAAAATTTTTACATGAGAGCTTCGGGCGGACCAATCAACCCAAAAAGGAGGCGAGGTTTGCCTATCGTAAGGAAGACAAAAGGAGAATAAACAAAATCTAGAGTTCCCTCAGATTTCCCAATCCCATCCTGTCTAGGAATAAGAGACCTTTGGTGATCTGGGGCAGGTCCATCGCAAATAGAAAGAGTGTCCGGGACTGGGCAACGCTTCCTCTTCTAGCCAGATCATCAGCAACTACATTTGCTTCTCTAGGGATGTGGGAGATTGAGATTTCCAAGTCAGTCGAGATTCTCTTGACTCTGGCCCACTAGTAGCTCATGACCCATGAGGGAGACGAGTTCCTCGTAAGGATATTCACAATCGCTTTAGAATCACTTTCCACCTCTACTTTGGGGTAGCCCAAATTCACACAGTAGGAGAGGCCCTCCCAGATCGCCCTGATTTCTGCTCTTGAGTTAGAGCCAAAGCTGAAACCAGTGTTCATAATATCGATACTATCAGTCGATATGTCAGCCGATATTATTGTTATCGCTTGCTAGCGATATGAAACTCAGCAATACTCAACTTAGAAATGAAAAAAAAAAAAAAAAGGAAATTCTCGATATCGCACTATATATCCCAAGATATCGCAAAATATTGTGCAATATCACCAATATTGACGATATATCACAAGATATTGTGAAATATCATGCGATGTCGACAATAAAGCCGATAAAGTAGCCATCATTTTCAGCAATATGAGACAAAATCCTCGCTGCTACCACACGAATTTGAAAAAAAAAAAAAAAAATCTCTCTTACCTCAAAGATCTATTAGGTAATCGTCTTCGACTGAATTTGGTAGGCCAAATGTCGAGTGCGCTGGATCAGGCACAAAAAACTTAAAACCCTTCTTCTTTTTTTCTTCCGGAGAGAAATTCTTTGGAAAAAAAAAAAAAATTAGATTTCTATTGAGGTTATGGGGATTTTGGGAGGGATTTGGAAAAGGGATGGAATTTGGGCGAGATTTTTGGGCTTTCGAAAGGGTTCAAAATCGCGATACCTTACGAATCCTACGGAGAAGAAAACTGGGTGATGGTATTGTCGACTCTCTCCTTTAACTAAGGAGTAGATTCGGTGTGACTCCGATGTATTTGATACGGTACAACCCTTACAATGGGGCCCACCTTGATGTATATATTTTATATCCATTTCGTCCATACGTTTTTAGGTATCAATTTAGGTCACGAGACAAATAATGAGGTAGATCTAAAGGTCAAGTGGACCCATCACAGAAAACAGTGTGGATTGATCGCTTACCATTAAAAACTTCTCGAGGGCCACAGAAGTTTTCGATCACGTTGATATTTGTTTTTTCCCTTAGTCCATCTCTTCCTAGACTTATGAACAGATTAGATCACAAATAAACATTATGATGGGCCCTAGGAAGGTTTCAAGTTTCAATGGTGGGCAGACTGTCCTAGTTGTTTTCTGTGGTGAGGTTCACTTTGAGCTTTGGATCGGCCTCTTTCTTTGGCTGATGCACTAAAATGATCTATCCAAATGGATGGATGGTGTGGATACAACACATACATCATGGTGGGGCCCACGGTGAAGGTCACACTCACATCGCTCGTCCGTGTGCAGCGGACTGAGAGCGGATTAGTTGTTACCCCAAGAATAGCTAAGTGGGTGTTACTCTAACCGTGTGGGGCCCATCTTGATGTGTGTGTGTGTGTGTGTGTATCCATGCCATCCATATGTTTTTTCATCCCATTTTAGGACATGATACCAAACCCCAAGAAGATCTAAATCTCAAATGGACCATACCACTTGAAGTAGTGATGAATGGGATGAATGACCATTATTAAGGAGTGGGGGCCACAGTTTTGGAACAAGCTGATCTTTATATTTTCCCTTCATCCAGATCTTCTTGGCATTATCAACAAGTTCAATTGCAAATGAACCTTACGATGGGGTCTTTGGAATTTTTAATGGTGGGGCACTCAATTATCACGGTTTTTTGTGGTATGGTCCACCTGAGATTTGGATCTGCATAATTTTTGAAACCCCATCCTCAAATGATCTGTAGAAATGGACGGACAATGTGAATGTACAAAAATATCACCCATGTGGGCCACACGTTAGGTGTAACACTCACTAAGCTATTCCTCCCGGGCGGATTGGGGGACTACCCCAACTCGGGCGGATGCGGACTCGGAGTTCCCGCGCTGGGAAGCTATGTGGGGCCCATTGTGAATGTTGTGATGAATCCATGCCATCCTTCCATTTTGCGTGATCATTTTAGGACAAGTGGCCAAAAATGAGATAGATCTAAGAGTCAAGTGGGTCATAAGAGGTAAAATTGGGGAAAGAAATTCCTATCGTTGAAACCTTTCTGGGCTCCAGCTTGATGCGTATATGACATCCAAACTGTTTCTAAGGTCATTCCCGCTGGGATGAATTCAAAACACTAAAATCTTAGCCCGATACAAAACTTTTGTGGCCATACGAATGTTTATGGTAGTTGCTCAATCCTCGTTGTTTCCTCTCATGTAGCCCACCTAGCTCTTAAATCAAGCTCAACTTTGGTTGCATGTCCTAAAATGATCAAGCCAAACGTATGGACGGGGTGGATTCATCAAAAACATCACGGTGGGCCCCATCTAGGTTCTTAGCACATAAACTTCCTGGGAAAGGTTTTCAGCAGTAAATCTGCGTCCACTTTGTGGGTGCTGTTTTGGTGGATCCCTATTTGTGGACTCATTGTAATGTATGTGCCTTAAATCCACACCGTCCATCCATTTTGAAAGCTCATTTTCAAGCATGATCCCAAAAATGAAGTAGGTGTAAGTCTTAGGTGGACCATAACACAGTTAACAGTAGTAATTGAATCCCAACCATTAAAACTTCTTGGGGTCCACTGGAATTTTTATTTGCCATCCAACTTGTTGGTAAGGTCATAAAGACCTTGATGAAGAGACCACACAAATATCAGCTTGATCCAAAGCTTTTGTGGCCCATGAAAAGTTTATAATGATTGATTACCAATATTTCCTGTATTATGGTCCACCTGAGCGAATTATTAAAATATTATTTTTTTTAATTTTTACAATATCCTTTGCTTTTGAATGCATTGGTTGTGTTTTCATAAATGTCCCGATACATTTATAAATGTTATGCATCATATTTGAATATAATTGCCTCTTCTTTTTTTTTTTTTTTTTTTTTTTTTCAGTCAGACAACGCATGGTTTAGGGCCTTATACAAAGGAAACCTATTATGTGCACTTCTTTTTTGAGATTTTATGATTTAAAAGTGTTTATTAAGGTCTTTTTTAATAATCCCCGAAGTTTCATTGAAAAATTCAACCATTTTTTCCAATGTTTCCCCATGTTTCCCAAAAAGTGCGATAAATTACGCGATACAAACAATATATCCCATGCGATAACCGATACGTATCTGTATCCCAAGGTTGTGATATATTGCGCAATAGCGATATTTCAAACACTGGCTGAAATCAAACGAGAAAGCATGGAGAAACTTTCCATCACTATTTCTGCCAATGCCACCCCCCCAGAAAGGCCCGGGTTCCCCAATGAGGAGCCATCAACGTTTATCTTAACCCATCCAGATTTAGGCCTAACCCACTTGATCAGTTGGAATTGTTTTTTAACGCCTGGAATGTCCCAGATTCGTAACTCAGATAGGGCTAGAGCTGAAGATCGTTTAACTGTTTTTGGGAGAGGGAGGGTTGGGGCGATGCGGCCGATCCAGAGTTGGATTCTAGCTATGGCTTTCGTTGGGCAGGTTGGGATATTATCGAATTTCGCCGCATTTCTGGACATTCAGATCTCCCAAAAAATCAGGGAGGGGATGAGGCCTTTGAGGGTGTGAAGTTGGTTAGTTGATGCAGCCGCTGCCCACCATTTTGATGCTCTGGTGACTGTTGAATCTTGATTAGAAGAGTAGACCTTGAAGATTGGATGAAAAAAGTTCCATAATGGGCCCCTTTTGATTGTGACTTGTCATCAACTAGAATGGCTTTGTGAATGAGCCTCCATGAAAGAAGAGAGATTTTTGGGGGCAACTTCGAGTGCCACACCCAAATGGCCCACAATTTTCTCACTCCCGGGGGTCTAGCAGATTTCCAAGCTTGACTAACCCGAAGTTCGCCTGAGGGAGAAGCGACCCACACCTGCCTGTCTTCCACATTCGAGGTACCGAATCCCTCATCCACCACGTGATCGAGAACCAGGGACGGGAGAAGGAGCTTGGCTGCTTCCACATCCCTCCATCCATCAGGGCCAATGAAGGTGTTGACTTCGGAGTGCAGCGACTGAGGGGGGGCGGACTGAAGCTTCCAGTCCTCCAGGGGCCCAAAACCGGTCCAATCGTCTAGCCAGAATTTGCACCGTCCAATCCCCAACAACCAGCGGGAGCCGGACAAAATAAATGCAAAGGTTTTCTGAATGTTTTTCCAAAGAGGCGAGGCCCAAGGGACAAGCCTCTCACTATCTTCCATGTGGAGATCGGCTGAGTATTTCTCTTTCATAAATGTAGCCCAGCAACTGTCTTTTCCCTTGCATAAAATAACCCATGCCATTTTCATCCTGAATGCCTGCATGATGGAGGACAAGTTTTTCACTCCTAGCCCTCCTTCCTCCAATGGGGATGAGATGAGTTTCCAATTAACCCAATGACAGCGCTTTCGGTCTTCTTCCCAACCCCAAAAAAAATCAGCGCATGCCCTCTCTAATTCACCTAGGAGAGTGCAGGGGATGTCTGTTGCTGCCATGTAATGGACAGGTATGCTGCTTAGGGCATGTTTGATCAGCGTGGTGCAATCCGCTTGAGATAGAATTTTCCCTTTCCAACCCGCCAAACGATTCCGAAACTTCTCTAGTAACGTTTGGAAGTGAGTTCTCCTCGCCCTTCCCTTAAAGATAGGGACACCTAAATATGTGAAGGGGGCTTCGCTGCGATTGTATCCGAGAATTCTCTGAGTGATCCTAGCTTGAGTTTCAGATTGGGAGGCAGATAGAATAAAGAAGCTTTTGGAGGGATTAATCTTCTGACCAGAGGCCTCTTGGTATTGATTGAGAAAAGCTTTAATCCAATTCAACGACTAGCTGCCACTGTTAGCGAGAAGAAGAGTATCGTAAGCGAAGAGTAGGTGGGAGATAGATGGACAATTTGAGCGGGTCTTAAAGGGCTGAACTGAGCTGCTATCAATCAAATGTTTGAAGCCTCTACCAAGGACCTCGGCTGCCAGAATGAAGAGGCTCGGTGAGATAGGATCCCCTTGACGAAGTCCTCCAGAGGAGGGAAAGAGTTCACATTATTCCCCGTTAATGAGAATGGAAAACTAGGAGTTGTTCCAGCATTTTTCCACCATATTGATCCATGGATCCGGAAAACCAAAGTGACTGAGAACAACCTTTAGAAATCCCCAATCCAATTTGTCATAGGCCTTCTCCATGTCTAATTTGATTAAGATGCTTCCACCTCTAACCTTTCTGTCAATGTCCTTGAATATTTCCTGGGCTAGTGAGCAACTTTCCGCTATACTTCTCCCCTGGACGAAGGTCCCCTGTTCAGTTCCTATGATTCTTGGCAGGATTAAGCTCAGCCTGTTTGCTATAACCTTGGAGAATATCTTGTATATACAGTTACACAAGCTTATCGGTTGGAAGTCAGCAAACTTAACTGGCTCTTGGGATTTCGGGATAAGACATAATAGAGTAGCCATGAACGCTCTAGGGAGGGATCCCCCTTTGAAGAGGAAGCGGACTGCGCAAAGGATGTCTTGGCCAATGATATCCCAACACCCTTGGAAAAAAGCCACTGTGAATCCATCGGGGCCGGGAGCACCATCAGGGGGGGTGCCCCTAACTGCCTGGAGAACCTCTTCCATCGATGGTTCACACATCAAGGCAGCGTTGTCCTCATGAGAAACCACAGATGGGATTATGTGCAGCAGTTCATCAGGGGCAGCTGAAGTAGTTCCTTCTAAAAGGGCAGAGAAATAGGCGATAGCCGCCGCTTTAATGGCGTCGTGCTCGGTTACCAAAGTACCGTCGTCTAGTTTAATCTCCCTTATACTTGATCTCCTGGCCCGATCAGTTGCAGTGTTGTGGAAGAATTTAGAGTTTCTGTCACCCTCATTTAGCCAATGATTTCTAGCCTTCTGTTTTCAAAATATCTCCTCGTACAATTCACATTTGGCAAGGTTCAAATTGGCCTGATTAAGCTCCTGTCGGCTATTCAGGTTGTTTGATTCCTGCACTGCCGACTCAGCTTTGGCCAGATCTTCCTCTGCTTTACGAAGGTTGTGGAAGACATTGCCAAAAACATCTTTGTTCCAGGAAGTAAGAGCTCTTTTGACATGCCTGAGTTTCTTTGGATAATCTGCATCGGGTTGCCTTCTGTATCGAGATTCCAAGCATCCCCTACCTGATGTTGGAATGTATCATGGAGCATCCACATCCTTTGGAATCAGAATGGTTTGGGAAAAGACCTCAGTGGGGGAGGAAAAGACAGGAGAAGGGGCGAGTGATCGGAGTTGATCCTGGGCAAATGTTGGACTTGGAGCGAAGGAAAATCTCTAAGTCAATGGCTGTTACAGCATAATCTGTCTAACCTGGCCCAAACCCGGGCTTGCCCACTCCGGTTATTGGAGCAGGTGAATTTATTTCCCGTGAAACCAGCGTCAAAGATCCCTGCCCTGTTGAGACCTTCAGAGAATTCAGCGGAGCTACGAGGATTGAAAGGTCCAGCTCCTCCTCTTTGAGGCTAAAAGAACTGCATTGAAATCACCTGCCACTATCCATGGCGAGGAAAGGCCTGTCGTCAATACATGAAGTTGGTCCCAAAGAGCCCTGTGTAGCGACTGAGAACACTTTGCATAGATAATAGAAATAGTGGCTGAAATAGAGTTGCCCTGAACTCCCACAGCTACTGATAACATTTGATCTGAGACAGCAGTCACATTAAAGGTTAGAAAGGATGCGATGAAGGTCCAGATTTTACCTCCATGAGCCGCATTTGAGACTGAAGAATGGAAGCCAAGTTTGAGCCCAATCTTAATTATTTTTTCATCTCTGAGCATCGGTTCGAGGATAGCAATGATAGATGGTTTGTGACGCTTGGACAGTCTTTTCAGGGACCTGATGGTAGGTGAGTTACCCACCCCTTGGGCATTCCAGATTAGCACATTATCCATAGCTACTTTGCTTGGCCAACAGACCCCATCATTTGAGTTTTCTTAGTCTCTCATTCCAGCTACGATCAGATTTTCTGCTGTTGGAGGTCACAGGAAGCAGCACACGGACTTGAGTTGATCTAGCCGAAGTATTCTTGATCCTTCTGCTGTATGTTCTGGGTTTGGGGTTATCCACCTTGGGTGTTTGCTCCACCATACTGGTGCCATTCCCAATATGGGAGGTGGTAGTGGAACGCACAGTGTGGGCTGTGCTGTAAAGGGATACTGTGACCATATTCCTGCGTTCTGTCTCAGCCTCGATGTTAGTTTGCAGTGGAGGATTTACAACTGCTCTTGTTGGTTCTACATCTTGATCCTGCTGAAAATGGGTTAGGGAATCGGTTAAATGGGCAGAAAGATCAGGCTGATCCTCACAGTCACATGGCAGAGGAGGCTGAGCACGGTCTGGAGGGCCTTTATGAAAAAAAAGGCGGTAGATCAACTGATAGGATGATTTCAGGATTAGTCTCTCCCCTTGTTTCTACTCCTTGAGGGAAAGAATTCCAGTCTGCAATCAAGGGGTCTTCCTCAACTTCTTCAAATGTAGTTCCTGACTTGAGAGGGCTGTGGCCCTCTGAGAGAGCTCTGCACACATATCTGGAACGTTTTGGAGGTTTAGGTGGAGTGAGGTAGAAAGGATCAAATCTCTGATTCGCCTCTGAAACTTCCTTTTTCCCATTAGCTGAATCTGAAAATTCCAGGCGTTTGGGGGTCAAGGAGGACTGAGATGCAGCCAAGGTAGCAGGTTGAGGTTTAGAAAGCATTGTTTTAATTTGGTCGAGGCATTGAGGAAATGGGGATGGATGGGTATTTTGAGAGGGATGGACAAAATCAGGTACTTCCTTGCTGGGGCAGATGGCGGATGGCTTGACAATGGTATCCAGGGGCAAGTATGGATTAGCATGGGTAAGAAGCATGAAGAGCTCATGATCAGGGGGAGGCCTACGGATATGGCACACGCGTTCAATCGTAACTGCGTACTAGTCTAGAGGAATCGGTGTGGTTTGGGCATTTTGACAAATGGTTGGAGGGGCAGGGGCATAGGTATCTCAGAGGGCATAATACAAACATCATGGCTATGAGAATTTGGCTGCAGATTGGATTCTATGGGTGTGGATGGGTTAAGTGGAGGTAGATTCTTGGGAGAGGGGAGGTTTGGGGGATTCCGAGGGTGGTATAACGCACGCTCAACCCATTCCCTAGTGGATAGCTCAGGGGCTTGGAAGTCGGTTCAAGGGGGTCTCATCTGCAAACTCTGGATACAGGGTCTGCTCGAGAATACCCCAAATTGGGTATTCTTTACTTGCTACCACTAAGCTTCTGAACTTCTGGGAGTCTCTTCCAGGCTGAAGAATGACCTTTACTCTTGCCTTTGTTTGGACTAGACCCAAAATGGAGCATCTGTCCACCTCCACCACTTGCCCATAAGTGTTTCCCAAGCCGACGAAAACTGACTCTGGCCATGCTCGGGCTGGGATGCCATATAACGAGATCTAAATACCTTCCCCTGAAGGAGATGTTTCGTCATTCCAAGCATCTACTTTGGATATCCCCATCTTGGATTGAAGGGCGGAATCGGAGTAGAACAACAGGAGCTCCATTCTTGATTTGAACACAATCAGAAATTTGTCAGCTGATAAGTGGGCGACGTTGATAGCCGGTGCTGAATACCTAGAGCCGGAGAGTGACTGCATGAGGCGGATCAGGGGCATCTGGTTGTTCTCTGCGTGGGCTATGAGGGCTAATGCAAGGCTTTTCTGTTTCATTTGAACTTCCCTGGGGTTGGCCATGAAGGAAAGGGTGGTCAGGGATGAATGAGGGGCGGTCATTCCTCTTCTACATCCATTTGGGTTCATAGGGAAAGCTGGAGGAGTTTCTTTAGCAATGTCAAGAAAGGATGTTCCTACAGGACGGTGGACGGGAGGTTTTTGGAGAGGGAGAGATTGGGCGTTTTTAGCCGCGTTCTGGGAAGGGTGTGGGGGAGCTTTTGATGTAAGTTGAACAGGAGGGTTGTATCGAGTGTTGGGTCTTTCTAGGGTTTGCTATGGCGACCTCCAATACCCTGCCATCCACTCTTTTCCCGTTGAGAACACCCATGGCCACATAAGCTTCCTCCGAGTACATGAACCGCACGAATGTGTAGCCCCTATGGCAGAGGGAATCCTTTCCCCTGGGTGTGTAAATGTCGCTGGTCTTTCCATACTTGCCGAAAATGCGGTTGAGATCTTCCTGATTTGTGTCGTAGGAGATATTTTCGATGAAGAGGCTGAATCCTTTCGGCATAATATTTGGAATCCCAAACGGAAACCCTAGGATTTCGGCATCACTTCCCGTCTGTGTGACCTAATCAACAGATTAGATGGAAAATAAACATTACAGTTGGCCCCATAAAGTTTTTAATGGTGGCCATTCAATCACCACAATTTTACTGTAGTGTGGTCCACCTGAGATTTGGATCTGCCTCATTTCGGGGCTCATGCCCTAAATGAGTTGGAAAAAATGGATGGAAGGCATGGATCTTTAGTGAGTGCTGGTTGATGTGGGCTCTAGAACATAATTGTTCACTTGGCAGAAGATGCACTGGATGCAACTGAGTCATGTATCAAGTCATGGTTGACGAAAACTCAACCAAACCAAGACATGACATCAGGGAGATAAGATGTCCAGTTTTTGATGTGCAAAAATCCCATGGCATAGCAATGCACATCTACATCAGAAAAACCATTAAAAAAAATCCAATAGAACACAAGGTTTCTGATTTTAGAAATCGACGGTTTGTCCTGAGTCGACATCAGGTTAAATAATAAAAATTCCACTATAATAAAATCCTAGATCCATTACTATGATACAAAAACGAAGATCAAGAAAAAGAAAGCGCAAAAACTTTTATCCACCTGATTGTAGCTCCAGGTACATAAGATGCTGTCTATACTAACTGAGATGTAGAATTGGAGATCCTGATCTTCTTTATAAGGATAAGAGCCATAGGCCACTTTCTATAAATACCCAACGTGGGATTAACCTGCAATATCATAACATAATAATAAGTGATAAAATTCATAAAAATAAAACCTAGGAAAATGGTTTGTATTCTCGATGTTCACTAATAAGCCACATATCCACCCTTGGCATAAATACATAGGCATTCCTCTTGTAACATTATTACCATCAAGGTGTCCCAAATCGGTTACGTATCGGCCGTTACGGCCGATACGTAACAGTAATGGTGGGACTTGTTATGCGATACGGGGCCGTATCAGCCGATGTCCCGATTTTGTACCCGTAACGGCCGTTACGGGCATAACGGCCGTTACTGACCCGTAACGGCTGTTACGGCCTTTGAAAAAAAAAAACCTTACCTTTTTCCTTTCTTTTCTTCTTCTTCTCTTTCTTCTTCTTCTTCTTCTTCTTCTTCTCGGACAACATTCTGACCATGTTGCTTTGCTTGACATTCATCTTCGTCTTCTTCTTCTTCTTCTTCTCTCTCTCTCTCTCTCTCTCTCTCTCTCTCTCTCTCTCTCTCTCTCTCTTGTTCTTTCCCTCTTTTTTCTTCTCTGTTTCCCTCTCTCTCCTTTTTTTTTTTTTTTTTTTTTTTTTTTTTCGGTGTACCACACACCCGGCTTAATGCCAGTGGTACGTGTCACGCTAAGACGAGTGCTGACACTCCTCGAGCTCCGAGTTGTATGAACGGTTCAAAGGAGATCAAAGTTATATGGGCTCCACAGCGATGTATTTATTATCTCTACACCGTTCATCTATTTTTAAATATCATTTTAGAACATTACCCAAAAAATGAATCGTATCCAAAGATCGTCTGGACCACACCAAAAATAGCAGTGGAGATGATGATTTTCACCGTTAAACAATTCGTAGGCCCACCATAACATTTATTTTCCATCCAATCTGTTCATAAGGTCAAAAAGACTTGAATGAAGAGGAAAAACAAATTTCATATTGATCCAAAAGTTCTGTGATCCCAAAAAAGGTTTCAATGGTAGATGTTCAATCCCCCACTGCTTTTTGCAGTGTGGTCCACTTGATAATTAGATCTGTATTATTTTTCGTGTCAAGCCTTAAGACGATCTCGTCAAATGAACGGACGGTTTAGATATAACACATTCATCATGGGTGGGGCCCAAAAAACTTTGACACGTGTGCTACACTTCACAATCCGAGTCTCGCCTAATTCGGGCCCTTAAAAAATTGTACACAAGACATATATTAACTTAAAATTTACCAATTAAATTATGAACTGCAATTGCTAACTCACAATGCCAAAATCAAATTATGTGAATAGTTTTAATTGTTATTTTGTGGACTTTTATTTTTTAAAATAGGGCCTTTTGATTTTTTTCATGATTCACTATCCAATAAATGTCCACCAATACACAAGTGGGATAATGGCAATAAATTGCATGAATTTGAGGCTAATTTGGGGCATACATTGGTCCTCCAAGTCAGCCCGAAATTGGCAACGCCATCTACCTGAATTTAATTTCATTTTTTTAAAGAACTATTAGGAGAAAGATATTAAATTGTTAAGTATATAAATTAGATATTTAGAAAATTAAATATATAAATTTTGTAGTCAAATTCAGGTTACCTGGTTCAAAAATTAATCAAACAGTTCAATACAACTTCTCACCAAAGAGTGGACCGTTACACCACCATTAACATGTTCCAATTTATAAATCAATGCATATTTGGAATGCTTACAATATTCCGGATTTAATCCATTTTTTTTGGCAAAAATAAAAAATAAATTGCGCTGTTACGGGCCATTACGCCCCCGTATTGCCGTTATGCTCCCATATCCGTATCGGTTTTGGAGGGCACTGTTACGCCAACCGATACCAATACGGGATACCTTGATTACCATTCTTCTTTTTTTATTAGTAGATGTTGAAAAGCCAAATTATGGAAACCACAGTTTCTCTACAAGTCCCCATTTGTTGAATGATTATTGTTGGATGATTTAAAATTGAAGCTTACCTAGGCAGTGAAACCTTGGCTCTATCCATCCACTTTTGTTGTCTTGCAAATTTGCTTTATTTGGCTTTAAATGATCATGGAAATCTTTCCAATCTTCTTCTTCTTCTTCTTCTTCCTTTGGTTTTTTTTTTTTTTTTTTTTTTTTTTTTTGTTTGCTTGTTTGTTTGAACAGGGATAGCCTTAGTGAGGATGGTTTTCATGGTCGAACTGGAGCTTGGCGTGACCAGGTTATTCTTTTACTCCAATATCGAAATCTGGTTGAAGCTATGTATGCATTTCTGACAACAATAGTAACTTCATCATGCAGGGACTTTGCCTTGTAGACTGGGGAAGGGGGATAGACCTAAACCTTTTCCTTGATGGGACCGAGTTTAAGGGGGACAGTAGGACTTCTGGCTTTCGTTGTGTTGAGATGCAAGAAAACAGGCCATGGACATTTCAGGTCAGTCTTGACATACTTTATTAATCTCCTTTTTAATGAAACAAACTGCTAATTTCAGAGGCTTGTTGCTTTCATGGTAACCAGGTTGACACTTATGGCCTCTGTGTTATTGTTCATATGATGCTATATGGAACGTACATGTCTGTTGAAAAGAAGGCTTTAGAAGACGGGAGTTATCTTTATCAGCCTAAATCATCTTTAAAACGGTACCAATCACTCATCTATGCCAATCCATTCAGTTTTTATGCATAAGATTGTTGTGGAGAAACCAATTGAAGTTGTTCGTTGGCAGTCACCTAGAAAATGGACATGCTTCTTCATTTACTCATGCCAAATTTCAATATTTTCTTACCATCTAAAACAAGACGGTCGTCAGAAGCGCTTGCGAGCCTCTTCATCTGCAGGGGCACTGGGCTTGTTCATATGCAACATATTTTATATGCACATGGCAAATTTCTAAGAGAAATGGAACCATTGATCTGGCAGGCTGCCACATGGAACTAGGATTCTATAATCACTATAATCAGGACTCTCACTATCCATCGTATTAGCTGCCCGCAAATGGCTGTTTGAGTGAAAAAAGATTGACGGCTACATGCATTGTGTGAAATTGAACCGGTTGGACAGCTAGTATTGTAAATCCCCCTCATGTTTAGGCTACAACCAAGTTGCCTTCATGATTTCTATCAAATAAATGGTTTCAACCATCCTGGACATTCACCATTTGCAAAGTGGAGATGCTGGAGATGAGGAAGCCTCATATCTCAGGTTTTGATTATCGTTAATGGAGGGTCTCTTTGGCAGGCCCAAAAACAATATTATATGGGGCATATTGGAAAGGTATTGACAATTTTCATTTTAGCCAAAAACTGCAGAAAATATCAGAAAAAGAAGCGGAAAAAAAAAAAAGCATGTTGTATTTTGGTCTAACCTACTAGAAGCTGAGTTTTTAAGTCTTTGACCTCAATCTTTGGCTTAAAGCATTGGGATTTTTACTATAAAATTCCTTCGGAATTTAAATTTTACGAAATAATTTGGGATTTTTACCATAAAATTCCTTCGGAATTTGAATTTTATGAAATAATGTTTTAAAGAATAAACAAACAAGGTGGAGTGCCTTTCGAGGGTTGAAATTACAAACTTGTTCTCATTTGTTCTCTTTTAAAATGTGATAAAGTTAAGAATTGTGGGGCCCAAGTTGCATGTGTATAGCGTCCATCCCGTCCAATGGATAAATCCTATAACAAAGATCAAGCAAATGAAATTTTGGCAGATCCATGATGCGGACATCAGTGGGACACCCAATGTTTTAAATATCGACAATATCGGTCGATATATCCCACGATGTATCTTGTATCCCACATGTGCGATGCGAAACACAGGTAGTGCAGATATATCCTACATGTTTGATCCGGTGACCATTTTCAAATTTCGATCCATTTTCTTGGTTGAAATTATGTTAAATCAGTGTCAATTGGTTACAAATCTATTGGTTCTTCGTGTTTTGCATGAAAAATTATGGAGTTGGAGCTTTGGTTTCAATATCCCATTGGTTCTTCATGTTTTTTTTTTTTTTTTTTTGAAAAATTTCCTTCCACCAGTTGTCAATTGAGACTAATTTCGATGTATTTAGGAGTATTTGATGAAATGATCATCACATACACTTAAATTTCGAAATTTGCGTGTAGGTGGTTTGATTTTGGGGAAAATTGGAGAAATTTCGATATTTAGGAGCTTGCAATGTTGCACTCCAAACATGAAATCATGCATGTATGAGGGCTAATCTATTGATTTGTCAAGTCCTTGTCAATTTTTGGAAAATAAAAATAATTTTTAATTAAAAATTAATAAAAAAATTAAAATATTAATTTATTTTTTCAAAATTTTCCTTCAACCAGCTATCAATTGAGACTAATTTCAAAGTATTTAGGAGTGTTCGATGAAATGATCATCACCTATGCGGCTATGCACTCAATTTAAAAGTGTGTATTAAGGTCTTTTTTTTTTTTTTTTTTAAATTTTAATAATCCCTAAAGTTTCATTGAAAAATTCAACCATTGTCTCAATGTTTCCCCATTTTTCCTAAAAAGTGTGATAAATTTCCCGAACAAACGATATATCCTGTGCAATAACCGATACGTATCTGTATCCTAAGTATGCAATATGTAACGCAATATCGATATTTCGAACACGGGGTACACCCTCCAGAGTGTATCAGAGGAGGTGTCACTGACAGAGTTCCGAAGCGGAGGGGTTGATGTGGATGGATGCCGGGTCCATCAAACCCATTTTCTGATGCGCTACGAGTGCAGGAGCGGCATGATCGCACCTAACTGCAGTCCCATGGGGAGGATTTCACGCGAGTTTTATGCGTTTTTTTGCTCTTTTCCTTGTATTCAGGGGCTTTAGTGCACTTATTATTATTATTATTATTATTATTTTTTCATCTTTTTGTTATTTTCCTTATTTTTGGGGCTTTATTGCACTTTTACTTTTTGCATGACTTATATATACACCGTGAGAAATCCTATTTTAATATTTAAAATGAATAAGAATTCGTATGTTTTTTTCCCCTTATTTTATCAAAGGGATTAAGGTTTCAGGATTGACCCTTGGGTGTTGAGGATTCCACCTTGGTTTCAGGTTTCATTTTTTGTACATCTTCGAGGTGCATGAAAAGGTAAGAATCAGCCGTTTTGTTTTCTTTGATGCCCTAGAATCCGTGCTTTCTTTTATCTCGAACCTATCTCTTCTTCATCCCTTTCGTTCCTATCTGGATATTCCATTTGGTTTGAACGGAAAAGAGGGATGACCAGTGAGGAGAATTAGATCCAAACTTGCCTGTTTACTGATTTATGCTAGATCCGAGATATCCTCATATCCCTAGGTCTATTTTTTTTACTGTTCACATGATTTTATGCTAAGGGGCATGATCCAAACGAAATGATTTCATCTGTGTTGAGATTTGCTTAACCCCCTTGATTGAACACAGTTAGTTGATTAATTTATTTATTTGAATATCTTCATCTCGATTATACATGCATCTAGGTATAGGCCATCACATGTCCTTGCAGCAGTTTTGGTATTAGACTAGGTGTTTAACATAGGTCAATCTATCGACAATCCATCTTTGTGATGAAAATTTACTACAGAACCTCCTTTACCCAAATCGTGAAAATCACTGGGGACATATTTTGTTGAGTTTAGTTAGCCATTTTCCTAGGTTTATTGAGTCCCCATATAGATCTAGGTCATATAAGGTAGTTGTATTGCATTGCTATAATTGTTTTTACCCCTTTTCGTACATAGATTTAGGACCATTCAATTGTCATTCCTGGTGTATGCCCATGCGCACTGGTCGTGGATTTGGTCTCCATTACACCATGGACTTTGATCAATTTGTCAATGCTATGGAGGGCCTAACTAAGAGAATGGATCAACAATTTCGAACCTTGAGGGATGATATCGCGCAACAGTTTGCGTATCAGGATGGTAGGTTCACGTGTCTAGAGGAGAGTCACGTGCTTAGAGGCTGGTAATCTGACTGCCACTGTAGGTGGTGCCCGGGCGACCCCTGACACTGGGGTTGTCAAAGGACCGGGAAATCCTGCTGAGTGAAGGAAACAGTTCCAATCTCTCCTGGATATAGTGGAGGCGGTGCAAATGCAGGATTCCGTTTTGTTGCATTACGCATAATAGGCCCTCTAATTGTCATTAGAGGGATCAGGCTTCTGGCCAGAGGGGATCGGGCTTTTGCTCTTCTGGATGACGCAATTGTCCATTCCTCTTCATTGTTCTGTGCGATCAGTGATGCAGAAACTACACCAGTTATCGTCTGTGGCTTGTCTCCCTTGATCAAAGTTGACTGAACCTTCTTACTTGAAGTCTTATGCGATGTTCGCATGTCATGGATATAATCGATAACGAACCCATTAGGCGTAAAGTAGAAAACTGTGTTGATTGGGGAGGAAGTCATCGTAGCTGGGAAAGGTTGAAGTTCCTGGAGGAATTGACAATGTATTAGTAATACAGACTGAGTGAAATATACTGTCTTGGAGATAAAGGGGAGGATGTTCCCGTGGAGAGTCGCCATTTTGGCGCCGTTTGATGATAAAAGTTTTTTCAATAATTTTGAAGTTACTATTAAACATAGATATCCCCAGCAGAGTTGCCACTTTGTTTCGACAAGAAATGAAAGTATTTCGATTGGGATATCTATATTTAATAATAATAATAAATAAAAATAAAATGGAAGAACATTCATCATCACATATTTTATTGATTCTGGATTTCATTTACATCCTCACAGTTCCCTCGTTCCAATACAAAGTATATTCAACGAATACAATGACATAAAAGAAAACAGTTCAAATGACAATTCCGACAACATTCTAGCTTGCGGCACATCTGTCTTAATGACAGAGGAGTTGTGCAGATTCGAAGATCCTGTATTCCTTCCCGATATGCTTGGGATGCGGCTGTAGATGATAATCTTAAAAGAAATGATCAAATCCCATAGGAGATTGTTGTTCTTGTGAAGAACCCCCGAAATACATATGAAGCCTATGTGTTGCACGACCGCGCAACAGACCCCTTCCACAGTCTTCTTCTTCTTCTTTTACATTTCTGCATTAAGCCGCAAAATATCTGGAGGAATTCTGGAAGAGATCTCTGATTTCGTCCGGTTTCTCCAGAGCTCCGCACTTGTGAATGTCCCAAATGAAGGAGGGAGGGGTATTTATAGGCCCAATGTTGTCGTGTGCGATTGCATATGCGTGCGCGCATATGCGGTCGCATATATATAATATATATATATATCGAATTTTTTAAAAAAAAAATCAGAAAAATAGGGAGAAATTAAGAAAAAAAAGAATAAAATATAAGTAGGGGGAACTTTTCTAAGTTAATAGATAAATAATTTTATATGCCCTTGGCCCTTGCAATCATTTAATTCAAGTAAAATAAAACCAATTACATAATGAATTAAATATAAGTCATCATTCATCAACAATTCAACATTCTACAATATAGTTAACAAATATCAACATTCAACATTCAACAGTACAGTTAAGAGTCAACAATCAACATCAACACACTTAGTAAGTAAACAAAATGAAGAAGTTATTTATTTATTATTCATCTAATCATATACTATATACATTGATTTATTTGCCATTATGACATTTGATCACCACCACCATCGTCATCCGAGTCATTTCCTTCTTCCATATACACTGCTTCTTCTTCCGTTTCTTCATCATCTGTATGTACTAATACTTCATTAACATCCAATGGTGGATCTTCAACTTGATCATTATCATTTCCTTCTTCCATCTCCTCAATCTCTTTAATGGGTTGACGGCTACTACTCGCCCCTCGGCTCCCCCCCTCCTTTGCCTTCGAGTGGTACCTTCTCTAGGTGTCGATCCGTATGCAACATCTTCAACTTGCACCCATGTCAGGTCTTTTCCAGTAAATACCTGGTCCTCCATCTCTACGAGCCACTCGTTATCTGCATCCAACTCATCTAAGCAGATAGTGTCAAAGAAACCTGCCTTTTCTTTCCTAGTTTGGAATCGTTCTCACAATTTTTTATTGTATTAGATGAAAACCAAGTCGTCGAGCTTTTTTTGCTTAAGGCGATTCCTTTTCTTGGTATGAATCTGCATGAAAGAAAGCGCATTTGACATTAGCTATTTAGGTAATTAATTTAGCTTACGCCTTAGTCCTTACAATAAAAAATTGAAGTTTACAATTACTAAACTTACCGCCTCGAACGTGCTCCAATTCCACATCTTTATCTATAATATCTATAATTGGCTTGTAATCACGGTCTTTATAGTTAAAATGGTCAATGATTTTATTTTTCGTCCTCTCCATTGTATCATATATGTAATTCATTGCAGGCTTCTCATCCCCATCCACCAATCACAACACAGTGACTAAGGGCTCGGATGCTTTTAGCGCCTTTACCACTTGTGTCCAAAAACTTTACGAAAGGATTGTTTGTTGAACTTATTTCCTTTCAGCCTTCTTTGACCAAGGCTCGCTTGTAAAATTGGCTGACACTACAAAGCTTCTAAGTTTTTATTTTATTTTATTTCATGTAATCTTTGTAGTGTTAAAAAGATTGTAGCAAAACGGGTGACTGTTGGACGTAGCAAGTTACCACCAATGTGTTTTCTCATTCGACTGAGAAGAAGGGCGTGTTTGTATATAAAGACCATGATTCTTCTAGCCTTTGCAATCACATTTATAAATAACCTACCTATATCTTCTAACGTAAGATCAACACAATGGGCTGCACAGGGCGTCCAAAATAAACGACGCCTCTTCTCCATAAGAAGACGTCTGGCCATTACATACGAGGCTACATAGTCTGCAATTACTTGTATAACATATTCCTCACCTATTTCCTCAACTATAGTATCTAGTAAACTAAACAAGTATTCTCTTATGTGTGAATGACCCGATGCATCCATGGACTTTAAGAACATTGTCCCAGCTGGACAATTTGCCAAAAAGTTAATGAGAGACCGACAAGATCTATCGGTCCATCCATCGGCCGTTAGTGAACACTCATATGTTTTCCACGATTCCTTATATTTAGTTATGAAGGATCGTGTATATTCAACTTCAGTTTTCAGGCATGTCTCCCTCATTTCATGATATGAAGGAAGTTTAAGCCCAGGTTCAAATTGACCTATAACCTTAACTATTACTTTGAAGCTTCGCCATTTAACGGTGTTGAAAGCAATGCCGGTTTGGTAAAACTACTTAACAATATATTGAATAGTGGTTTTCCTATCTTTTTGTTTATATTGGTTCTCTAAAGTTGTTTGAGCCAGCTCTTTGCCTCGATCCCTTTGGTCGATCACATCCTTAGGGTGTGGTCTACACCATCTATCCATGGGCTCATGCCCTCGGTCTCTTTTCGAGACCGTTGGTTGTACTTGTGGTCTAGACCGTTTTGTCGAAGTAGGGGGAGTGGGAGTAGCTTCATCTACATTAATTACGTTTATATCTTCATATGCATCTTGTTCCAAATATTCCTCCTGACGTAGGGCACTATCGCATATATTTCTTGATTGTTTTTTCATATACTCCATGATCTCCCTTCGAATTTCTGGAGTAATTTTGTCATATGCTTTTGCATTTGACCCCGGCAAATGTGCAATGTGTTGCTTTTGCCTTGCAATGCCACCGGAACTCACATAATATGTGAGTCTTATCCGAAACACTACGATAGTGCCCATACCTCTAACCCGGGTCATTCAACTTGGGTTTCAAAGACGAAGATTGGGAAGAAGACATTATGTTGGTGGTGTGTATTGATTGTAAGTTGCTAATTGCTAGTACTGAAAAGTAACTAAAAAGTAAAAACTAAAGTAAGAGACTAAAGAGTAAAGAGATGGGAGAGAGAGAGAGAGAGAGAGAGAGAGAGAGAGAGAGAGAGAGAGAGAGAGAGAGAGAGAGAGACTTACATTAGTAGTAGTAGAAACTAGAAAGGGAGAGGGAAAAGAAAAGGAGAGAGAGAGTTACACTTAGACTTGCACTAGTAGTAGAAAGCGAGAAGAGGGAAAAGAAAAGGGAGAGAGAGAGAGAGAGAGAGAGAGAGAGAGAGAGTTACACTTAGTAACTTACACTTGTAGTAAAAGAGAGGGGAGAGAGAGAGATTTACACACAAACACAATTACAATTACAAATTTACAAAAACATAAATTCTTCACTTTTACCTTGACCGTTGAGTCTTGACTCTTGATTCTAGAATATTGTAGACTTGCAAGTTGTGTTCTAACTTGTAACTTGTAAGTAACAAAGTAACAAACTTTAAAAAAAAAAAAAAAAAGAGTTAGAACTTAGAACTTGGAAGAAATTCAAACTATAATAAATTAAACTTGCAACTTGTAATGTACTAATGTAAAGTTAAGTTTCTTGACTCTTGTCTTGAGTCTCTTGAATGTAAAGAAACTTTAAAAGAGAGATAAAAATAGAGATAGAAAGAGAGAGTGGTGGGTGTGTGAATATGATTATGAATTTATGATCTTTAGAACTTGGAAAAATTAGAAAGAGAGTTCAATGGATGGAGCTCGGTTGTCTTGTCTCTTGAATCCTTGTATTATATCATTTGATTGAAACTTCAAACTTGAAAGAAATATGAATGGAATGGAGCTTGGGGCTTGGAATTATGTAAGAGAGAGTGTAAGAGAGTAGAAAATAAAAATAGAGAGAGTTTGAACTTTGATTGCATGTAAGAGTGTTTAAAATCCCATTTTATAGAAAAAAATCAAGATTTTTTTTTTAAATCCCAATAGTCAGAAAATGATCAAATTTCTAACCATTGGCGAATATGCGATCACATACATCGCATATTCTCGCACATGTGCCATATGCGATCGCATGTGCTGAAATCACATATGCCACTTTCGCATATGCTATTGCTCCTTCAATATGCGCATATGCGATCGCGTATGACAACACTGTATAGGCCACCACACGTGTGAGCCCTAAATCCGCGCAATGTCCTACTATTGCATGACCATGCACTATGTTTCTTTGAGCGGCGCACGATGGATATTCTGTTCAACTTTGGACATTCAAAGCCAAGCCCCTTTTCGGACATATTGCTTCATTGCGTGAACGTGCAATTCTCCTCTTTAGCGCGGCGTGCAACTCGCCGCATTTTGTTGCCAATTCATTCGTGCAATCGTTATTCTTTGAGGGATTTCTAATTCTTCTCCCTCTTTTTTTTTTTAAATTATTTTTTAATGCTCTAACACATCTTGTGGCCTTTTTCAGTGAGAAGTTGAACGAGGCCAAATAACACTACTCCACTTATGACAATGAGTTCTATGCAGTTGTGCAATCATTGCGCCATTGGCGACATTATTCATTATTGCAAAAATTCGTCTAGTTCTCTGATCATGAGGCCTTGCAATATTTGAGCTGTTAAAAGAAGTTGAGCCTTAGGCATGCCAAGTGGGCATAATTTCTTCAAGAGTACACATTTGTGCCTAAGCACAAGGTCGGAAAAGAGAATAAGGTTGTTGATGCGCTTGGCCGTTTGTCTTGATGCTATGGTTCATGAGCATTGAAGTTACAGGCTTTGAGCAACTTGAGGGTGAGTATTCAAACTATCCTGATATTAGGATCATTTATGCGTCATTGTCTAGTGACCCGACCTCGAGGAGTGCAGAGTTCATCCTTACAGATGGATATCTTTTTAGAGGGGACAAGCTCCGTATCTCACGCACATCCCTCCGTGATTTTCTAGTTTGGGAGCTACATGCTGGAGGGATGGCATGTCACCTTGATTGAGATAAAACAGTTGCCCTTGTGTCTGATGTTTTTATTGGTCTAATTTCCAGCAAGATGTGGCTAAGATAGTAGGGCAGTGTCGGACATGTCAACTGGCGAAGCAGAGGAAACAAAATACATGTTTATATACTCATTTGTCAGTTCTACATGCCTTGTGGCAAGATGTCAGTATAGATTTCATGCTTAGGCTTCTCAAGACTATTCGTAAGCACAATTCCATACTCGTGGTTGTTGATTGATTCTCTAAAATGGCCCATTTCCTACCCTGTTATAAGACCTCAGATGCTTCCCACGTTGCTAAGTTATTCTTTCAGGAGGTTGTGCGACTTCATGGAGTACCTAGATCCATTGTGTCTAACAGAGATACTAGGTTTACTAGTTATTTTTTGAAGACTGTATAGCATCTTTTGGGTACGAGGCTCCAATTTTCTTCAGCATATCATCCCCGGTAGGATGGTCAAATAGAGGTAGTGCACCGTAGCCTAGAGAATTTGTTGAGATGTCTGGTTGGAGACCACCATAGGACTTGGGACATTGTTCTTCCTACAGCAGAGTTCGCGTATAATTCTTTAGTGAATAGGTCTATAGGAATGATCTCATTTGAAATTGTTTTAGGTCTTAGACCCCGAGCCACCATAGATTTGATCCGCATGGCTACCCCACAACGTCCTTCAGTGTTAGGAGAGTCCTTTGCTCAGCATTTACATGCATTACATGGTGAGATCAGGAGGAAGAGTAATTCAAGTAATGAATATTATAAACATTCTGCTGACACTCACATGAGATTTAGGGAATTTCAACCTGGAGATAACGTCATGGTTTGTATTAGGTCTGATCGGTTTCTACCTGGATCCGTGAAGAAGCTTCATGCCCGTAGCACAAGGCCACATAAAATTGTGAAAAGGTTGGGGTCTAATACTTATGTTGTTGATATTCCTACTACTATGGGCATCAGTTCCGCATTTAATGTGGAAAATCTAGTTCTTTATCACGAGCCATCACCTTTATCTACTGGTTCACCTGTTTCTTCCCAGACTCTCCTATATATGGACCTTGGCCACAGCCTGACTTTCCTGTACCCATCTTACATTCTCTTCCACCCGCACCGAGAATAAACGAGATGGATGAAATTTTGGACTTCGAGGCGGTTTCCACTCGATCCGGGGGTTTCCAGAAATTCCTAGTCAAATGGAGGAATAGTCCCGTTACAAATAACTCTTGGATCACAGAGACAGAGCTACAGTGCATCGCCCCCGATTTGCTTGAGAGATACAGAAGTTCACTTTCACCAGTGGCGAACTCTTCCTACCTGGGGAGAATTGATGTGGACATCAGTGGTGCACCCTTTAGAGTGTACTAGAGGAGGAGGCGTTGCTGACAGAGTACCAGAGTGAAGGAGTTGATGTGGATGGACGCCGGGTCCATCAGACCCATTTTCTGACGTGCTACGAGTGTAGGAGTGGCATGACCACACCCTTACCACAGGCCCATGGGGCAGATTTCACACCCTGTTGTGCGAGTGTTTTAGTTTTAGGCATATTATTTTTTATTTTTTGTTCTTTTCTTTGTTTTCAGGGGCTTTAATCCACTTTAAAAAAAAAAATCATCTTTTTGTTATTTTTCTTGTTTTCAAGGGCTTTAGTGCACTTTTACTTTTCGCATGGCTTTATATATACACCGTGAGAAACCCTATTTTAATATATAAAATGAATAAGAATTCGTATGTTTTTTTATCAAAGAGATTAGGGTTTCAGTATTGGCCCTTGGGTGTTGAGGATTCCACTCCAGTTTTAGGTTTCCTTATTTTTAAATCTTCGAGGTGCAGGAAAAGGTAAGAATCAACCGTTTTCTTTTCTTTGATGCCTTAGAATTCGTGCTTTCTTTCATCTCGAACCAATCTCTCTTCATCCCTTTCGTTCCTCCCTAGATATTCTCTTTAGTTTGAACGAAAAGGAGGGATGACTAGTCAGAATAATCAGATCCAAACTTGACTGTGGATTGACTTATGATAGATCTGGAATATCCTCATATCCCTAGGTCCTTCATTTTTTTTAACTGTTTATGATCTGGACGGAATGATTTCATCTTTGTGTCGAGATTTGCTTAATCCCCTTGATTAAAAATAGTTAGTTGATTAATTTATTTATTTGAATCTCTTCATCCTGATTATACATGCATTTAGGATTAAGCCATCATGTCCCTGCACCAATCCAACTAGAAAGTGCCCATACCATAAAAAATAACATACACTGCCCAAAAACATCCAAATTCACATACAATCCATCTCTAATGATTCTATTGACTAGATCTTTTGTTCACGTTACCATGTTGGAGTGCATTTGTTGGATGGGTTGAATGTAATACACATACCAGATGGGCCCCACAATTTTCAACTTATCACTTCAAAAAATTTATGGGGTAATTTAGTAATTTTATTCCCTGAGAATCATTACCTAGTAAATTCAGTTTGTGGAGGCATTATTTGGTAAAATCTGAATTTTGGAAGAATTTTGCTGTAAAAATCCCTAAAGCATTTCACAACCAGACATTCTTAGGCTGATCGTCAATTCTTACTGCAATGGGTTTTGTTACATACTCTTATTTATTAACCCAACATCATTGGAGTATGGGCCCATCGGAGCCAACAACCCGGAAGTGTATGTTAAATCACTATTTATCTGTTTAGTGATGACAATTCTAATTGGTTGAAAACTGGCAAAAAATGGTTAAAAACGTGAAAATTAGGAAGATCAACATCCTAATCAAACACAAATCAAGCATGAATTCGTGGATTAGGGCCCACTGTTTTTTTTTTATAAGCTTGTTAGTACACCCCGCTGTCAGTTCACACTTCACTGTGTTTAAATACAAGGAAAGAAGAACAAAACAAAAGAAGGTGATGGTTTATTAATTTTCTTGTTTTCCCAAAAATGGTCCACTGCTTCATGCTTGAGTTATGAGTTTCACCTCCAAAATAGGCTTAAATATAGTTTAAAGTGAGTTTCTACTCTGCCTCTATCTTTGGAATGAAAATAGGTGGAAAGGGGAAAATATGATAAAATCGAATAAATGGCCCTTCTAAAGGCCTAGGCCTTTTAAGCATGGAGTATAATGCCTATATGTAGAGCTGTACACGAACCGAGTTAGCTCGGTTAACTCACTCGACTCGAAAAAGCTCGATTCAACTTGGTACGAAACTGAGTTCGAGCCGAGTCAAGCTGATTTTTGAAGCTCGAAAAAATTTCGAGCCGAGTTTGAGCCTGGCCGAGCTCGAATTGATTCGGATCGAACTAGTTCGGTGACTCGGTTATTTTGATATTGATGTTGCTTGCCAAGTCTTTTATGAAATGACTCAACGAAGTGTTGTTTTGGGTGGATACATTCTCCGTGGGATCGGCCAGTGGCGAGGAACGTATGGATATGAAACAAATCACTACAAAAAAAAACAAATATTACATGATAAAACTACCCTTGGATCTTGATTTTGATGCTGCCTACTGAGTGTTTGATGAAATACCTGTAAATGGCTGCTGCTATTTTGCAAACTGTGAGAAATTGAAGGTGCACTTCATGTGTTTGAGAAAATACTGCAAAGGCTCGAACTGGCCCGAGTTGCTGACCGAACCGAGTTGAGCTGACCAGTCAGGCTAGAGTACCGAGCTGAGCTGAGTTCAAGCTAGGGTCAGCTTAGTGGCCGAGCCGAGTTGAGTTGTGCCAAGCTCAACTCGGTTCGACTAGTGTACAGCTCTACCTATACGGGCCCAATACAGCCACCAAAATACCCAATACAACATTCTCGTACAAAATGTTTATTGGGTCGGGCCAATATGGATTCCATACAGCTCTACAGGTCGATGCATGTTGGATTTCTTAAACCTTGCTCCTAGCCCATCCACCCTACTCTAAACTATACATTATGATTCTTTTGTTTTCCTTCAACCTTTGCAAGTATGATGATAAGTTCTGATGTAAACATGAATTCCAGGTATTGGAATGTTGATCTGTGGAGAAGTCTATTTACACAATTGCTTAACATCAGTTCCTCCAGTGACAATTACATGGTGTTGCTGCGGAGTTTGAGAAAATCTTTTGAAGATTACATGTATGGGAGTCCCCAGCAGATAAAGAAACTGAAGATGTTATTGGTGAAGCAACGAGCTTCCCTGTGCTCTGCTACTTAGTCTATGTATATGATCTCGATTGTCTACCTACAGCGCGTTGTTAAGAGAGTTGTGCTTCTTCCATTATGGCATGGCGTGTTTCTTTTTATTCCATGCTCAGGTGAATTGTTTGTTGTAAAGGTCCTAGATAATTCTATACTTTTTTCACCAATGAATTGGGTTTAGACCATTGTTCAAATTATCTCTGATATTATTGAAATATCTTTGATATCGTTAATTTCAGCTTGGTGATACCAATAATACTGGTAAAATAAAAAATTCAAAGTATAAGCAATGTATTGTTAAGTATCACCAACGTGTCGATATCGCCAATATTTTCAATTGTGAATCATTTGTCGCGTATATCACCAATGTATTGATATTGGCGATATTTATCACTTATAACCAAGGGATTTACTCAAGATTTGTAATTGAGTGCTTGTGTCAAATCACATCCTGAAATGCATTTTTGTTCCCAAATTAATAAAAGCCTTTCAACAGGGAAGCATTCTTTGGGTTCATATCTTTGACCATTTCTTCTCTTTCCAAAATATCAATCAAACAAAAGCAATTAAACAATACTTAAACTAAGTTCTTACGCTAATGAGTGTGTGAGCCTGGCTTGAGGGCTATGTTGGCCAGAAAACTAGTTAACAATTGCAGATGCGGGGTAACCAGCCGTTAAATATGTCAATGACATCTCTACATTGGCACCCCCAAGAACCCCAATCTCGTACATGTTAGTCTGAAATCTCTCATGATAAACGTGAGGCCTATGTAAAAACAACTGGATGTGTTTGCATGGACTTAGACCAAAATTTCTTAGGCTAGCTCAGACCTAAGATAGTGTCTATATCTTGAACATCACGGGGGACAAGAAGCCATACAAATAACTCCAGTGTCAGTTCCTTCCTCAGCTCGCGACACACATACAGTGGAGGATGTCATTACAAAAAAGAATGGAAAAACATGGGTCTACTAGAATTGTCCTTGACTGATCGACAAAACTCTTAGATACCATAATGATATATTATACGCTTGGCATATGTAGAGCTATGTGTTTAGAAAAGCAAGTGATCCTACTTTTAGGTACCATGCTATATATTCCACGTGTGGCAGATGAAGAGCTGTATCTTTGGCAAAGTTTGTGATTGAAAGCAATGGTAAGGTTTTTTTTTTTTTTTTTTCAAAGACTAGATGGTTCAAATTTAACAAATTCCTTAGTATTTAAAGCAGTAGAATTTTGTAGTTTTATCATGAAATAATTAAAAAATGCATCTCTTTATTATAATCATTCATGCTAAATTGATTAAACCTACAATATGTACCCATCCTTTAGAGGCTTAAGACCAATTTGAGGAATGCAATGCCATTTTTCTTGAATCTGGGTTTGTTAAAAGAAATCATGATTCCTTGTTGACCAACTAAAATGTCTACTTAGGCACCTGATATGGCTGTAAAACCATGACACAAGAGTATTCTAGTTCTAACTTTGTTTGTACAACTTAAAATCCAGGGTGACTCTCCAGGGCCAGATGCAACAACACATTCTACTGAGAAGTGAAATGTCTCTCACTCTAAGAAAACATCAACACATGCGTAGACCTTGGGAAGGTTTTAAACCTATCCCGTGGAATTTTGCATGGCTGAAAAGGATTCTACAACCTTCCCAAGATTATTCCGAGTAATAGATTCAACCTTGTACCAAAGTTTAAAAAATAATAAATAAGAGAGAGAGAGAGAGAGAGAGAGAGAGAGAGAGAGATTTCACTGATTTTATTATCAATATAAAGGAGGAGTAATGCCAGTATGCAGGTCGCTGCATGAAAGTTTGATAAACATTTCTAGTGATAAGGACCGTTGATCTACTGGGCCACCATGGGAAGGGCTACAGGCCAAAGATTATTACTCCAATCATCTATTTCTTATGGGTTTGGAAGGATAAATTGGGGTAACCGTTCTTTTGCTGGCAACTGACTGTATGGCTACTGTAGTCTTAGTACCATTTTATTCTTTGGAATATAGCATATCCACAGCATTCCACCTATGCATCACTACAAGCAAAAGAAAAAAAAAAAAACTTACATCTATTAAAATTTAAGTCCCTTCTTGAAGCGATGTATGCTCTTTTTTTCCTTTGCTTTGTGTAGACGTCTTACCTACTGTGAACTACTACTGAAATTCTCCCTTTTCCATCGTTACTTAACACACGACTTTAGCTTCAATTCCTTTGAAATGAAAAAATGACTTCAATCAAACGTAACCCCATTTCATTGTAGTGAATAGTAACTAATACACTTTTGTAACAAGAGAACAACATGTGAACCGTATCATTAATGCCTGTTCATCACCGGATGTTGACTAGAGTGATGGGGTCCACTTCCCATCACCATTCAAAATAGGAGGGTGACATCATGATTCACCAATTGTAAAATTCCTTTGAAATGAAAAAATGACTTCAATCAAACGTAACCCCATTTCATTGTAGTGAATAGTAACTAATACACTTTTGTAACAAGAGAACAACATGTGAACCGTATCATTAATGCCTGTTCATCACCGGATGTTGACTAGAGTGATGGGGTCCACTTCCCATCACCATTCAAAATAGGAGGGCGACATCATGATTCACCAATTGTAAAATTTCTTCATGGATTGTTCCTCCTGTGCGCTGCCGAATTAAGGACAAATTGTTCCACCTCTTTAGCAATGACGTTCAAACCTTCATATGGCAGTCATATATCCGGGCCCACTTGTCTTTGACATTGATAAAACAATGGAAAAGTAATTTTGTCCTGACCTTTTGTCACCGACGCAACTTGTTCGAGTCCCATTAGCCCATGATAGGGTTTCCGAGGAATTTTCAAGACAATAGTAAAGTTTTTTTTTTTTTTTTGTTTGGCATTTTTAGTTTTTTCAGAAATATTTACTAATTTTGTATTTTGAGATTATTATTATTATCATTATTATTATTATTATTATTATTATTATTATTATTATTATTATTATTTAAGTTTTAAGGGTTTGATTTTTGGGGTCTCAAAGAAGGACGACACTACAAATTAGGAACAATCCGAATCAGCTCGGGGAGCCAGAAGCTATTTACGTTAGCCCTTTGTTTAGGTGGCATCCCATGATATGTATCCACAATACTTCAATCATGAAAAAAATAAAAATTTCCTTTACAACAGTTAACATTTTTCGGGCCGAGTCGGGTCGGGCCGAGTTGGGTCGGGTCGGGTCGGGTCGGGTTTCGGACTGAGTCGGGCCGAACTGGGCCCTATCCAAACTCGGCCTGAACTCAGTATCAGGCTGAGAAAAATGGCCCGTCCCGACCCGAACTGGGCCCTATCCAAACTCGGCCTAAACTCAGTATCGGGCTGAGAAAAATGGCCCGTCCTGACCCGAACTCGGTTCCAGGTCGGGCCGAGTCGAGTTTTTTCGGGCCGAATCGAGCGAGCTAACCGGGCTAGCCTGGTTCATGTACACCCCTATGTAGGAGTCCATGTTTGTACTCCTTTCATGTGTAAGTTGGAGTGTAAGAGTTTGTGTTTAAACTCACCTACGTTGTTTCATAAGACCATGGCTCTTCTATAGGGCCTAAATTCTATAATTCTGGTGTAGGACCTAAGTTATTGATTAGCCGAAGAAAAAACCATCTCAAGTCTTGTGTAGGCCTCCGAAGGGAGAATACGTGTCGGGTTTGGGAATAGGACATTTGCTCTTATGTAGGGCATAAATCTAACGTTTGGGAGTAGGACCTTCGCTCATGTATAGGGCCTAAACCACCAAGTTCTTTATGTAGGACCTCGGCTCTTATGTAGCGCCTAAATTGTCGAGTTTGGGGGTAAGACCCTTGCTCTTGTGTAGGGCATAAATCTCAGAGTCCTTGTGTAGGGCTGTAAAGGTTAGAGGTGAACCTGATTTAAAACCTCCGATAGTGAAATCCGATACACTCATGGGTTGAGTGTGTCTACCGAGAGTAGAGTAGGCAAGTAGTTGAACCACTATATTCATGCTTATGTTTAGGATTATCATTTGCGCATCTTATTTAATTATGCTAATGTGTTGAATGCTTAATTACGAATACATGATTATATGAATGCTTAATTTGATAGGTAGCACATCCCACACATATATACATGTTCACTATCATTTTATAGACTAGTTGCTTAATTACATATCATTGTAGTTATGTGATTGGACCTTCTATTGTCTTGGAAGCCTTAGAGTTATATTGCCTTACTTAGTTTAAGTTAGGCATTGTTGTCTTTAAAATAGGCATATTTTTAAATAGGTCGTAATCACCTCCCGTCCAGGATATAGCCTTCATTCTCTAGCTCCCCCATACTTCCGCACTTAAAAGCATTGCAGCATGAAAACTGCAATTTCACCTACCTCTACTATGATAGTATTAACATGTGGGGCTTCGTTGACTTTGAATTCATTTCTAGCATCTTCTTCGAATGGAAAAAAAGCATGTTGTATTATTATTGGGGGTGGGGGGTATACTCTTTCACATTGTCGGCCATCCTGTTCGGTTGAGTGGGTCTAGCTTGGAAACTAGACAGCATTGTGAAAGCCGTATTGCAATGAAATAAAACAGGTGGTAATGTCCCAAACACAATTCCATCATTTGGACACTGTACCCTTAGTGTTTTAGGGTTTACTTCCTTTATGACATATTTTGTTTGATTCACACACTCATCGGTCATAAATTCGGCTGAAAAATCAACAAGAAGACCATTTTTAGTGATTCAGCGGTCGATGTCAGCTCATTAGCCAGCCATTCATCAACCGGGAAACACTCATCATTGTGGTAGTCTAATAAGCTACCATAGTTATCCTCCTCCTTAATGCTCATATACCAATTAATCTGGTTAAGAATATTTAAGTCCTGATTTTATAATATAGGAGGAAGTATTGCTCCTAATGTATTTACGACTACATGGCCCTCGGGTACTAGGATTCTTCAAAAAGGCCTTGGCAAAGCCATTTTTGATCAAGGAGTTATTGCATTCTTTTCTAACTTCCTTCTTATTGCGGCCCGATGCCTTTTCCATTGACATTTTTCGATCCAGGTAACCTTCTAAAACCGTTGAAAATTTCGGATGTGTAACCCGCTTCCATACTCCTTCTCGAGTCATAAGGGGTTTGACCATCCTTTGGCTCAGTGGTTCCATTTGCTGGTGTTATATGGGAGCCATCTATTGTGGTTGGTGACATTCATTACTTCTAACTGGTTGAGTGGTCACGTAATGACCTCTCCATTTTGGCTCGAGAGGGTCCCCCATCCAGAAATAGTTCTTCGAGCACACTGATCATATAGTTGAGTGCCCCAACTGGCCCTCCTAATAACGTTCGACCAATTATCATTCGAATGAGAGGGCTGGTGATGCCCTCGTATTGGTCGATGTGATACTTCTCCTAGATTACGTAGGCCAAGATCAACCTTTAATTGCGACTGATTCCTCAGATTAGTAATGACCATGTTAACCTCGAGGCTGGATGGGAACGTGTCTGTATCGATCAGCATGACTTCATCACCTTTCTCAGAAAACTTCAGTAATTTGCGATTAATGTGATCCTGGATAACGTTCTTGAATACAATGCACTTGTTAGTTGAATGAGACCCACTTCCGTGCCATTTGCATTATTTTTCGATCTTTTGTAATTCGTCGGCCGAGGATATCTTATGGTTCATAGGTATTTTAATAAACTTTCTGGCAAATAAAATGTCAAATACTTGTCATCTCTAGTGATATCAAAGGTGTAAACCTTTTGAGCCTTCTGTATGGTCAAACTGATCGATTTTGCTTTGACCAGTGCAAAACATACTAGTGGCTTCTTAGACACCACCTCGATAATTATGATCTCATAATTCGGGTCGTTGTAATAGTCCCTAATGATGAGTTCTTTTACCTGGTTCCTTCTTGCAGGAGTTCTTCATAATGAGAGATCTTTTTGGTCAGGTCATACAAATATATGAACTCTATGCCTATGAACTTCTTACGAAGTTTGTATTTAAGCCCATCTTATGCAAATTGCACAAATTCAGCTTTGGTCATGACAAACTTACAACATTTTTTTACTCGCTTAAATCATGTGATATAGCTCTCACACATCTCTCCAAGCAACTGCCGAAAACGAGCAAGATCTGGCATAGTGATTTCTTTATTCTTAGAGAAAATAAGAGCATGGAACTTTTCTTCCATCTCTTGCCAAGTGTTTACAGAATCTGGTAATAAATTTGAGTACTACCACGTGAAGGCCACTGCCGTTAGTGAATGACCAAATAATTACAATTTGTGATACTCATTTTTGGCCAATTCTCCACATTGCATTATAAATCAGCCAACATACTCGATGGTCGGCTCGCCTAAAAATAAAGCAAAATCCAATTGATAGTTCCTTGGCAAGGGGTGTTGTTGACCTATCCACTCGGGGTATGGTTTATGATACACTAGGGTAGTGTTGTGGCCGAGTACCCGACCAACAACTTCTTAGACGATTTGCACAATCTGATCACGATCCATTCGCTAATGTTTTAAAACTAGCAATTGGTTTGGGCCAAATCGGTTCTCATTATCCTGAAATCTGGGGAATTGTTAGGGATTGAACATTTATGCAATCTCTGAATCCTATTCTCGAGTATAAAGTTCCTAGCCTTTCACTCGAGTAATATAACTTTTACAGGATATGGGACATTTCTTGTCTCCTGGACAAGAACTAGTGGTGGATTTCATTGCAGAGGCGGCATGGGTGGTAGCAGAGCTGTATTGTCGATAGAACTTCCCTCGACATTATATTGCATTACCGATGGTATTCATTCGGCTATTATAGCTATCAATCGATACATTGCTTCAGTCTGGCTAGCCATATATCGATTAATATTTTTAGCTTGTATACGGAATTTCTCTCATTAAGCCCTTCCATATTCCTGTACAAGCTACATGCTCATCTGTACATCTCGGAGCACGACAATTACCTCATCTGGAATAATAGTCCGAGAAGTCGATGCTCCTCCCTGATCCCTAGTAGTAGATGTTGAACTATTGTTTAAATTCAATGCCTCAGGGGCTGTTGGAACTAGCACGTCCTCTACTGGAGGTGGTGCGGTTGGCATAGAGGGATCGACCTCAGTAATACGAGCACTTTTATTCATAATTGGCAATATTACACCGACAAGTTAGAGATAGGGTCCCACCGAGTGTGCCAAAAACTTGTTTGCCATTGTTTTCGGTCATGCTTGTACGGTCATGCCAGAATTGCAATTGTAGTTTCAATTCAAACCGAACAACAATGACCCCAAGCGCCAAGATAGGAAGACACGTAGTGTATGACCGAGATCTAATGAGATTGGTCACCTATTTAGCCACTCGCTCAATGTGTAGATAAGATCAGGCGATATTTAGAGGGTGGGGGTTGTCTTCTGATGATGGGTTATACATTTGCCTTACATACGAAATGACTTTTCAATACAGATAAAGTAAAATGAGGAAGGGATTCTTACGGTTGGTCTTAGAGAACAGCTGTGTAACACCTTTCCGAGTGAAGAACAACGCATGGGCGCGTAGACTCAAATTACTGCTGAAAATTACCAGCTACTTGATTAACGCTACGGATTACATTATGGAATGTAAACAACAAGTTGATCAGTAAAATATTACACTAATAAATGTAATTAGCTTGACATGAAAAAGTAAAGGACTACACTATACAATATAAATTGACTGATAAATGAAAGCATAATTGAAAGGTAAGTTTGGTTTGTTTACGAGACCATTTTCCTGCTAAGTTCCTCTTCTAGTTATAGCTTTATCCTGGCCATTTGGATTATTCTCACGTTCTGATGGTTTCCATAATCGCTTAACACTAAAGGCTTTTGAATGCTTCTCCTTTTGTCATTTGTCCTGTAATTATTTCTTCACGATTTCTTTTTCACCGGTCACTCAAGCAACGACATGACATAGCATGGCACAAGTTGATACACTCTAGCTGTTATTATTAAGAGATACTATGCAGATATTCAAACCATGCGATTCCATACATATCATTAGTAGTTCTGCCTGATTAGTTCTAAAAGGGAATGGCGATAATGGGGGATGTATAATCCGTTAATTTCTTAACGGGGATGATCTTTTGCATGTATTGTTTGTTCTCACCTGATGGACAGAATATATTCATGACATGTAAAATATAGTGGGCCACGTGAAGTTCGAGTGTTTCATGAAGCCGCATTAAAACGGGTAGTGCTGCAGAGTGGTTGGGCATAAACGGATGATGTTTTACACTATTCTGGTCCACTTTAATCCCTCTACCAGAATCTTTTCAGGTCCCATATGAAGTCCATGTGACGTACACTTTCACCTCAGTTTCCGGACGCGGATTGCGTCCTACCCCTCCCGTCTCCAGCTGGGAACGGGCAGGAGCTTTAAGTGGCCACCGAGATGTATGGCTCTTATACACACCGTCCATCTATTTTTTTTCCTATCGTTTTAAGATGTAAGTCCAAAACTAAGGCAGATTTAAGACAGGTGGACTACACAATGGGGATTAAACTCTCACCATTGAAAACTTAACGGGGACAGAAGTTTTGTATGAAGCTGATATTTTCTCTTCATCAAAAGCTATGTAACTTTATGAATAAGCTGAATGGCAAATAAACATCACGGTGGAATGTTTCAATGGTGAGAATCACTATGACCGCTGCTTCCTGTGGTGTGGTCCACTTGAGCCTTGATCTACCTAAATTTTAGTCCTGTATCATAAAATGATACGGAAAATGGATGGACGGCATACATGACGGTCCATTCAATTTACTGCCCATTACCAGCTGGAGACGGGCGGCAGTAGAACGCAATCCGCGTTCTCATTTTCCCACACCACATGAAATGGCAGATTGTTACATGCTCCCCACGTCAGCACCACATTTCATATTTTACTCCCGGTTCAAAGTATTTGATGAATAAGGATTAAAACATATGGTCCAAGGTGGAATGATCTGAATAGTCTTTTCAAGATAGCAACTTTGCTTGCATCCAAATGACCACATAATTCAATTTCGCTTTTTCTTAATAGGTAGAGCTTGACAACAAACCAAGAAAAGTCAGTCTTGGTTCTTGCTTTAAATATGCATTAGCTATTGTGTCATTTGGACAAATACCAACATAGGTTCCAAAAGAATAATGGCTCTCATTCCATCTTCTTCCTCTTCCTTAATCCCCACTGCCACAACCACAACCACCTTAAATCTCTTCATACTACACTTTTCTCTCTTCTTCCATTCATTCCTAGCTAAATCCAAGCACACCACCACCCACTCTCACTCTCACTCTCACTCTCATTCTCATTCTCATTCCACTTCCAACACCACCGCCCATCCCTATCATCTCCCCACCACCAACCCAAGACTCCACCAAGCTTACCTTGCCCTCCACGCATGGAAGAAGGTAATCTACTCCGACCCAACCAACCTCACTTCCAACTGGGTAGGCCCTGCTGTCTGTGACTATGGAGGCATCTACTGTGCTGGTTCTTTGCACGATCCCCACATCCTAGTTGTAGCCAGCATCGATCTCAACCACGCTGACATTGCCGGCTTCCTCCCAGATGAGCTTGGTCTGCTCACCGACCTTGCCATATTGCATCTCAACAGCAACCGCTTCTGCGGCATCATCCCACTCACCTTAGCCAACCTAACCCTCCTCTACGAGCTCGACCTCAGCAACAACAGGTTTGTGGGCCCCTTCCCATCAGTGGTCCTCTGTATGCCTTCGCTCAAGTACCTCGACCTCCGTTTTAATGAGTTTGAAGGACCTGTGCCTTCAGAGCTCTTCAACCGTGGCCTCGACGCAATATTCCTCAACAACAACCGGCTGACCTCAATGCTCCCGTCGAATCTAGGGGCGGCAACATCTGCATCAGTTATAGTATTCGCCAACAACAACCTTGGTGGGTGCCTGCCGGAAGGCATGGGCAAATTGGCGAATAGCTTGGAGGAGTTTGTGCTGATCAACACCAACTTGTCTGGGTGCCTGCCTTTTGAAATAGGTCTTCTCTACAAGCTGAAGGTCTTTGATGTGAGCTTTAACCACCTGGTGGGGTCCATACCATTCAGCCTTGCGGGTCTGGTCCACGTGGAGCAGCTCAACGTAGCCCACAACATGATGGATGGGATCATACCGGCAGGGGTATGTGCACTGCCCAGTCTGGCCAATTTCACTGCCTCTTACAATTTCTTCTGCGAGGAGGAATTTCCTTGCCAGAATCTGACGTCCAAAGGAATCCGGTTTGATGATCGCCGGAATTGTTTGCCGGAGAGGCCACTACAGAGGAGCAAGAAGGAATGCGATGCTCATCACCCAGTCGAGTGCTTCGAATATCACTGCACTAGTGGTGGCGGTGCTGCTGCAAAGATGATGAATGCGACAGCAGCTCCATCACCATCACCTTCAAGCCAATCCTAGGGGGAGTGTTTGTACTACACGCTTGGGTTTTCCAGTTTGTGAAGTTTTAAACCGTTTTCTAGAGAGGAAGGTGCAGTCAGTCGATCCTCTTGCTGCACTAGAGAGAAGAAGGGAAAAAAGAAGAAGAAGCAAATGGCAGTAGTTGTAAATAATTAGTAATGGCCGATGCTCTCCCTCTTGTGATGTTTGTAATAAATTGCTTCTTTTGAAACGTGTGATGTCAATACCTTGTTTCATTTCCTCCGGGATTACAATTAGCCAGAGCTCTATCATCCAACATTGAACCATGGAACGTTGGTACGTTACCCTCATTGTGACAGACCTCAGTTTTCTTTTCTTTACGAGGCCAGATCCACTACAAAACTTACTTGTTAGGAAAAGAATTTTCTACACGTGGGCATTTTGGTCCCAGACAAGATATCCTTTCCCTGCTTGCGACAGTAGGATCCCCTTTACATGTTTATCTAATCACATCTTCCTACCTATTATCTACGAGTGGAATCCAAAACTTGCATATGGTCAGCCACCTCATCCTCACCTTACATCCCAAGAATCAACCTGGCCAAAAATTCAAGTGTAATGCATCACATCTCAATGTTTCTATGGTAACTGGTAAGTATCACCATTCCTAATGTGTTCATGGTTGCTTTTGGTGCGGCACACGTGAGCTATGGAAGAGGCTGGATTTACCTTCTGATGGACCCATCTCAACTGTTCCCTCTAATGTGGCCCACCTGAGTTTTGGATTGGCTATCTTTGGTAGCCAAGGAGAACTTGAGGGGATGCACATGATAGATGGATTGGATGTCATTGAAACATCGCACACGACCACACAAAATGTTTTTATAGAAAAAGTTTTTTTCTACAAAGCTTTGTGCTGAAGAAATTCTCTCTATCTCTAATCGTTTTGCTTTACTATGATTTGATATATTTAGCATCATGTCTAGGGCTGTCAATGGGCCGAGTTTGGGCCTAAAAAATCAACTATTCTAGGCCCATATCACGCCTAACCCAAACAGTTCAAAATTTGGGCTGAAGCCAACCGGGGCCCGGCCCATTAACAGCCCTAATCATATGTGATCAGTGGGCTACCTCTTAACTATTCGTAAGTTCCCCTACGTGTGGAGCATGCAACAGTCAGGGAAAGGTTAAGCATGGAGCTCGACCGTGTTTGCCTGGGAAGCGGATTGCATGATGTGTTTACGTCACTTAGTTCTGTGGGGCCCAACATGAGCTATGTGTCATATCCACACCGTCCATCCATTTGGCGAGATCATTCTAGATCAGGAGCCCAAAAATGAGACAGATCCAAAGTTCAAGTGGACCACACATAGAAAAGCAGTAGAGACAATGATTCCCACCGTTGAAACCTTCCTAGGGCTCACCATGATATTTATTTGCCATCTAAAATGTTCATTAGGTCACATAGATATGGATGAAGTGGAAAAAACAAATATCATATTGATCCAAAACTTCTGTGGTTCCCAAAAAGTTCTCAATTGTAGACGTTCAATCCCACCTGTTTCTATGGTGTGATCCATTTGAGCCTCAAAACTGCCTAAGTTTTTTGGACTAGTGCCCTAAAATTGTCTGTAAAAATGGATGGACGGTGTGGATATAAAAGGTACAATGAGCTCGAGTCTATTACGGTCTTCCATGAGGTCGAGCTGTGTGGGCCCCACCGTGATTCCTTTCGAACATCAACACCGGCCACCAAATGCACCATTCCATCGTAGTCTTGGACGGCCTAAATTCAAGTCAATCCGTGACTTTTGTGGGCCACACCACATACAAAATTGCAGAGGGCCATGCACCATTAAAACATTCATAACCATTTTTGAGGGCCCACCGAGATATGGTTTGCAAATCCATCCCATCCATTATGTGTGTCCCACTTGAATGAGGGTTCAGACCAAGTTTCAGGTGCATGGAAAACTCATGTAGGCCCCACCAAGTGCTTTTATATGTTTTAATGGTGTCTTCACATAATTTTAGATGGTATGACCCACCTGAGTTCCTTATACGGTTGATTTTTGGAATATCCCATAATTTAAAGGGGAGCCATCAAATGCACGGTGTTGATGGTCGAAACGCATCACGGTGGGGCCCACACAGCTCGACCTCATGGGAGCTTATAGTATGCTCGAGCTCATTGTACATATATACGGGAGAAGGTACTATGCGCTCGAGCGTATGAGGTCGAGTTGATGTGGGCCCCACTGTGATGCCGTTCGAAGATCCACACCGTCCACCAGATGCACGAGCCCATAGGGGACCATACGGCTGAAAATCAAGTCAATACATGACTTTTATGGGCCACACCATATACAGAAGTTGAGAGGGGCTGTGCACCATTGAAACATTCAAAACCATTTGTGGGGACCTTTCGAGATGTTTTTTGATGATCAACACAATCCATCATGTGTGTCCCACTTGTCTATAATTTTATAGCAACTTTCAGGTGGTATCCACAACTCAGGTGGAGCCCACCAAGTTCTTTTACATGTTTTTGCATGTATACTTATGTTTTCAGATGGTATGGCCCACCTGAGTTACGTGGACGGCTGATTTTGAGCCGTGTGGGCCCACCCTGGGCTCGTACATCTGGTGGACGGTGTGAATCTTTGAACAGCATCACGGTGGGCCCACACCAGCTCGACCTCACGGACGACCGCTTTACGCTAGAGCGCATGGTACCTTTTCCCTATATATATATATATATATATATATATATATATATATATATATATATATATATATATATATATAGGTACCATGCGCTCGAGCGTAAAGCAGTCGTCCGTGAGGTCGAGCTGGTGTGGGCCCCACCGTGATGCCGTTTGAATATCCACACCGTCCACCAGATGCACCATTCTAGAGGAGGCCCACATGACTGAAAACCAAGTCAATCCGTGACTTTTGTGGGCCACACCACGTACAGAAGTTGAGAGGGGCCGTGCACCATTGAAACATTCAAAACCATTTTTGGGGACCTTTCGAGACGGTTTTTGATGATCAACACCGTCCATCATGTTTGTACCACTTGAATATAATTTTACACTAGTTTCAGGTGGTATCCACAACTCAGGTGGGGCCCACCAAGTGCATTTACATGTTTTTACGTGTATACTGTTTGCCGATGGTATGGCCCACCTGAGTTACATGGATGGTTGATTTTGGGCCGTATGGGCCCATCCTGGGCTCGTGCATCTGGTGGACGGTGTGGATCTTCGAACGGCATTACGGTGGGGTCCACACAGCTCGACCTCACGGACGACCGCTTTACGCTCGAGCGCATAGTACCTTTTCCATATATATATATATATATATATATATATATATATATGACACCACATGCCGAGTGGTTTTCTGTTTTGGCTATATGATGGAATGGTGAGCAAGTGGAGGCACGCATCTGGCATGCCTGCTCAGCGGTGTCTGTCTTAGGAATTAGGACGGATTTGAGAGCCAAATACATTCCGCACCGTGAGCTTGTCAAACTGGCCCAGGAACCTAGGCCTTACGTGTCAATCACCTTTGACCCAACCTCATATGCTCGAATGCACGCAGCAGGTGACTAGCGCTGGACGCGATTTGTCTAGTTAGGCTGCCACTGGCCAAGTGGCTAGTGTCGGTGCTCTAACATGATGTATCTGTTTTATCCACGTCCATCCATTTCTCCGTATCATTTTAGTACTTGATCCTAAAATTTAGGTAGATATAAATCTCAGGTGAACCATACCACAGGAAAATAATAATGATTGACTGTCCACCATTAAATACTTATTAGGGCCCGCTGTAATGTTTATTTCACATTTAACCTGTTGATTAGGTCATACAGTGATACAGACCTGGATGAAGGAAAAAAATGTCAGCTTGATACAAAACTTTTTTGCCCCATCCATATTTAATGGTGGTTGTTCAATCAACATTCTCTGATGATGTGGTCTACCTGAGATTTAGATCTACCTTGATTTTGGGCTCATATCATAAAATGATTGGAAAAAATGGATGAACAATATGGATGAAACACATATACACTACACCAAAATCTATATTTAAGAACGGTTGAAAACGTTCTGAATCATTTATAAAGGGTTTTAAACCGTTTCTAAATAGGGTACTGCAAAAAAAACAATAATAATAAGAACGGTTGAAAATCATTGCAAATTTTTTTTTTTTTTTTTTTAAAAAAAACCATTATAAAATTTAAAAAACAGCTTTGAACCATTATTTAATAAGCGCTGGTAAAAGCCGTGCAACCACCAGCAAAAGCATGTAATGTTTTTACCAATTAGAACCTTGTTTTTTTTAAATATTTGGAACCCAAATAATATTGCAGTACAATTAAAAATGAATATTAAATAAATATTGTATGACTTTACAATAAAAGTTATATAATATTTACGACGATAAGTTGAAAATTGTCCGAATACATTAAAAAAAAAAAATAATTCTTGTAGTCCACTCCTTGGTTAGTCAATACAGCTAACTATCTCCAACCTCTTTGTCCACACATCATTGCAACCAAGCAGCGTCAGTATCCCTCTTCAAAAGCCACTGCCAAAGTTTTCATTTGCAAGTTTAAGAGAACGAACATGTCAAAGAAGTAATTAGACATGCATCATTAGCTCTTGAATGCAAAAAAAAACCATTGTTCTAAAATCTGAAAATTCATCTCGACTTGATATGCAGCCAAGTTGGGCCGACTCATGGACTCAATTCAAATCCACACAATATTAAATAATTAAGATGAGTAGTTCCCACAAAATATACATATTCTGAAATAAATACGATAACTAAGCATCGTTGCTTTCAAATATTTGTTTCCAATCTCCAACTGACAGGGAATAGATCTACGCCACGAGGCATACATGAGCACATACTTCACAGGTAATGCATTTATCAATGCAATGTGGATTTGTAACACCCCGGATTTTTGCCACTTGGAATTAGACGTCCTTAGGCAATGGGTCGATCCTAACACCTTATTAATTTCTCAAAACTCAATCCCAAAGGCCAAAATCCCTTTTTAACCCATTTCCTTCCAAATTTTCCATTTCACCTTTCACCACCTTGTTCTTTAAATGTTTTTAAGTACTTTCATATTAAGCAGGAATCCTAAAGTTTAGATGATGAAGAACAATACTTTAAAAATCCGTACAAAAACCTGAGTATCACCTCAGGCAAAAACCACTCAGGATCAAATCCTTTAAGAATTTGACAAAATTAATTAAGTGCTAACCTAGATTAGCTACGAAATCCGCTTGATCCACTTTAAATACGATCTGTAAGACCCAAAACTTGTAGAATCAGTGACGCTAGAATATTCTAATTGTCTCTGGAGTATGATTTGTTGTTTTGGTATAATCTCATTCATGTTTAATGCATTAATATGAACAACATACAATCATCATTATCTATGTTGTATAAGTGATGCGTTGGAACTCGGGAGCCGAGCTTCTGCTCGACCCCCGATTTTCAGGGCATTACAGGATTTGACCAAAAAAACACTTTGGCATAGACATTGTCCTTGTATGCATGAAGGAATATTGTGGGGCCACCATGTGATAGTGAAAAAACATAGGAGATAATCTATATGGAAAAGCACACCTTCTCAACAACTGATGTCAGTTTAAGACAGTAAGAGCCCTGTAGTAAAGGAAGAAAAAAAGACTCCCATATAATTGTTCAAGAAGAACCAATACCAAACTAGTAATGGAAGCAGAGGAAATACTCAATAAGTTGATCCTCCATTTCTATCATATTTTCTTTACTTCTTCCACTTTTTCTTTTTCTTTCTAATTTTTTATGCCCCAACATAAGGGTTAGCATTTGACCATAAAAATTGTAAAGGAGAACAACCATGTAAGAAAATGCTCCATTATTAATCACTGAAGATATCTATCAATGCAAGCATTTTTGCTGGGTTGAATAAAAATTGCAATTGTAAGAAATTCCCTCTATGGTTTTGTTAGTCTACACTCCGTTGGTCAAGTGTGTTATCAATTGTAAGAAAATAGACTCCAATTTGATGAAGAATATCAAACCCAATCCTACAAGGAAAACAATGGCAGTTATATTACAATTTTCAGCCCATATTTGATTGACTTGCCATAGGACCACTAAATATATGTAGGCATGCATGTTATTTTTTAGTTTGTGGGCATGTGCATGTATGAGGCCTTACATGCAACTAGTTGGACAAGAAAGTTATCGTCCAACTAGTGCACCCAACGCGCGTCATCTATGAATAACAGCGAACCCATCCAAAATGTTGGCCCCACTGTAAATGTCACCTACTGCAAAAACCAGGCTGATATACTCATCAGGTGGGCTATATATACTTTGGATCAAATTGGCAGTTGTCTAATATTTTCTATAGTGTAGCATACACAGTATATGTATCAGCCTGATTTTTTCATCAGGTGTTCTTCATACTACTGCCAACATTTTGGACAGGTTAGAAGTTGTACACTCACACATTGCCATTTATTACTAGTTGCAGGATAGCACTATAACCAAACTAGAAGTTTGTGCATGAGGATAAGATGACCCAAAAATCAGGCTGATCCTTTTGTAGCCACAACATAGAAAACAATGTCCACCAGCCAGAATTTTCTGAATTCATGTGAGGCCTAGTTTATGATTGGATCAATCTGATATTTGGGTCATCCAATCATCCTGGTGGAATACACTTGTTGGATGGGTTGGCTTTCATACAAGCCCCCCACAATATTTTACTTCATTTCTTAGTTTTTCCTACAAAACAAAATATGTGATAGGCATAGACCATGGTTCCGACTGCGTGATGGAATAAGATTCCGCCTAATCTCCTGTTTAAGCAACAATCAGTTAAAGGATGTCGCCAACCATTTAGCAAATAAGTCTTGTCAAACCAAAACTTACTATTTCAGAGTTAAACAAATCCCCTCTATCCACCTATCCTATTTTGGAGATCTGCTAATTCCACGCTCGCGCGCACAAGTCATAATATGAAACATGCAAGATCTGAGCTTTCTTATCAAGTATGCTACATTGTTTAGATCTTCTGACATGAAAGTCAGGCATTCTCACACCTCAGTTGGGCCACATCATATCAAAAAATTGAATGTTTAGAATAAAAATTTAACCATAAACTTACGTTGTAAGTTGTGGCTGTCTAAAGGGTGAATTTTTGGCAGAAGATCCGATATTCATTATTTCCAACCTTGTGTGTTTCATATTTGTCCATGTGCCACGTGAGTTATGGGAAAAATAAAGTTGGCCCGTCGATCAAGGACAAACTTGTATGGAAAAATGGGCAGTTAAAAAGAAAAATTCAGATAGCCCAAATTCAATGTGCATTTGTGGCTTACTTGTGAGTTACTACCCTGATTTTGTATCATGGCACGTTCACACTGTGCACTATCTGATGAGTGGGTTGGATCTCTAACACGTGTTCACCTCCAGGATATTTGACACGTGTTCCACCTCATCACATGAGTGGCCCTCATTGGTTCACGACTGTAATTGAAATGGATTCCACGTGCCTTCCACATGCATTTTACTTGTGTGTGACATGTTTGCATAGACTAAATTGTACACATACTTGAGGGTGTATGGGGGCTGAAAATGGGATCCCCAAAAATCAGTTGGACAAGGAAGTCAGGTTGGCCAATGTGAAGGCTTGAAATTTGGTCAACCCACTCACCTAGGATGACATAATGAATGGGTTATGTCAGAACCACATCATGGGGAGACCCACCCACAAGCACACCTTTTGTCAGCATCCACTCTAAACTGTTTCCTATAGAATTTTGGGCGTTGGGATTACAAGGTATCTGGGGTTATACATAGGGAAATGATGATATGCAATCTAGTGCATCGTAACTTACCATACAATCGATTGTTGTGGGCCCCACCATAATGCGCGCATGATATCCAAGTCAACCATCAAATGTGTCCCATCATATTAGGCCCATGGATGTTCTTGTAGTACATCAGTAGCATACAAAACCATCGTTACTTGTCGTGACATGGTATCTAGAAATTAAACCAATTTTGAGTGAGTGTTTGAAAGATATATTTTGTTATGGGTAAAAATGGATTGACCAGATGTACAGACTTGAAAACTATAGATTACTTGAGAGCCGAAAAATAACCTCGGCCTCGGAGTTCACGTCGACCAAAGAGCTCGACCTCAGAGGTCGGCCTCAGTTACCAACTTTGGAGGTTATCCTCAGATACCGACCTCAGCCTCGGGAACTAAATTCACTTCGGAATGCAAATACACTTAAAGTATATTAAGACAAGATATGATTAGCCTCTGAGATATTCACTGAGGATCTCGAAAAATCAATCACGATAAGTTCGGAAGAAGATATCTTCCATAATATGCAATCACCATCCAAGAGGCATTGCCTTATATGCCACTGCTACAAAAGGCTATAAATAAGAATTCTACCTACGGTGAAAGGTACGCAGAATCTCTAAACCAAAACTCTCGACACTAATAGACCCAGATTCCTAGCCTAACTTTGGCATCGGAGCATCCCCTGCCCTGTGCAGGTACTCGAAGGTCTAAAAAGGGTGGACCAGATTTTTGCATCAACAGTTTGAAAGCTGTTGATGCAAAAATCTGGTTAGCCTTCCCTGGACTTTTGTGTACCTTCACAAGGAATGAACAAAGGAGACCCTGGCTAATACATGGGACACTCCGATGCTTAAGTCAGGTATGGACTTCGAGTCTAGTCGAATGGAGAGTTTTGGGCTAAAGATTGTGTGTACCTTTCACCATTGGAGGTGCTCCTATTTATGGATGAGGAGAGACGGTGGCATAAGAAAGATCTCCCTATTTAGTAGGGATGAGTTATAGTAGGATTTGGATTCCATATACGTCGCGAGGATCTTCCCAGATTCCGGGTTGGGATCTCGGGCAGATCCATATCCCGATCGAACTCCTAGATCTTCAACTGTGATTTTGGATAAAGGCGATCGAGATCAGGTCGAAACTAACAAAAGGTGAGTCGTTCCAACCCGGAGTTTTGCCGACCTGGAGATATACCAACCTGACTTTCTTAGCAAGTGGCTTTAGTGTTGGGCAGGTCGGTGGGTCTTCTAACCTACTGACGAGAAACCTAGCTTGACTTCATCTCTTGCTCGGTGGCAGAGTAGGAGGTTGATCCTACAGTTGTGTCTTACCTGGCGAAGTGCGCAAGGTCCTGACCTAACCTTTTCTCATTGGTTGGTCTATTTTCCCTACAATAGTAAGCCTGTAACACCCCGTACTTTTTAGTACTTCAGTGTTACCTAATAACCTAACATATGAAACTGCTCATCTTCATTCTAACATAATTCTGATAGTTGGAAGTAATCTTCATCTATGGATCAACCATCCACCCATTGATTTTCAAAATGGACCCACACTTCCATCTATTTGGGGTCCCAATCATAAAGCAGTACACCATCACTTTTGAGACTTGAATCACGAGATGTAACATCTGTCAGTCCAAAATGTTTGGTTAGCCAAAACCCCCCATATGAACGTAATGGATTGTTCATTCAGTTCAACGTTAATTGTCATATTCTATATAACCAGTCCTCAATACCTTAAATCACTAACTAAACCTTTGTATGAAAAGATCTGACCGTCAGATCTTTAAGGATTGTTGGATGATATCATTTGAGTGCACAAATAAACATTATGGCCCACCCGAACATTAGATTTGCCTCATCTTTGGCCTAATGGCCTAACATTTGTATACGAGACATGTGGATGGAGAAGATTCCATTAAATATTACTGTGGACCCCACCCTGTGTGCGTGTGCACCATTATGCATGTGCACTCACTGTGCACCATATTAAAATAGGCTGGTCAAATCGGGTTGACCCGCAGCCTTTCCGAAAAGAGAGAAACTCTCACTTTCTTTCTTTCTTCCTGCCGAAATGGAGGGGCCCCACTATTTGAATTTGGGTCCACTAGCAGATCACAGACTGATGATCCAAACTGTCCATCAGGACTAGAAGGTGAATCTGACTAAGACTACAGGCGTTTCCACGTGAGTCCCAGACACATGGGTGAACAACTTCATCCGCAAATAGTATTTTGTACACACGATTTTGCCAAAAAAGGAAATTCTATTTCGCTATCAATGAGTTGGCAATCCAAGTGGGATTGTTCCTTTTCATCTCAACCCTTCATTTCGGCTTATCCTAGCTGCTCGACTTTAACAAGAGTTATGGTTTCCTTTTCTTCGCACCTAAAGAAAATGCGGAAGGAATCTTTCCATATTTTTCTCACTGGCTCAATCTCAAGCATTTGCTACCATCTAGGAACCCTCAAAACCATCTCCCACGTCCAATCTAGAGATTTTTCATAACTATCACGAGTCCTCTTGGGAGATCTCATCAACTCAAGATGAGCCTCCCGTGATTGAAAATCTCATGCACCATACAGATATCGGTGATATCTGTCACCAAAGTGGGCCCCACACTGATTAGTGGTCCAATGATTTGGCCACTTCATCTTCCCTGTTGAGCCAAGAAACCCATGACCACGTGATGGATCCCATTTGTTGATCTATAACGATCATCAATTGCCCCATGGCACCGAAATATCATCCCTACGAGTTATTTAGAGCCATGTAATTAGATCGAGTCATGTCGACTTTCGCATCAGCAAGGATAATAGCGAGTTACACTAGATCGAGTGTAACTAATCTGCCAATTAGTTAGGATAAAAGTATTTAGTAATAGGCTAATGGAGCCCTATTTAAGACTCCTTTTTAGGGCAATCACTTGTCATAAATAGAAAGCGAGAAAGAAAGAGAGAGCGTCGTCTATCCGTTGCCACACTAAGTCATTCAACTCGATTCGAGTTGCGACGAGTCTGTCTTGACTCAGAGGGGTTGTTGGGCGTAGTTGAAGAAGAGAGAAGAAAGGGAAGAAAGAAGAAAGAAAGAAGAGAAAAAACATGGAGAGAGGAAGAGGGTGTGTGCTGGCTGTGACGCATCGACTCGGCTCAACTAGCCTGAGTCGTGGGTTGGGTCTGGCATGTCTGGACTGAGTCTAGACTCAGTACGTGTCATTCCAGAGAGAAGGAAGAAGAAAGGAAAAGGAGAAAAAGGAAGGGAAGGGAAGGAAGAGGGGAACAGGAAGAAGAAGATGAAGAGAGAGAGAGAGAGAGAAGAGAGGGGGGTGGTGCGGTTGTACCGTGATGTTACTCCGCCCACCAGGTTGCCGACTCGGTCAGTTGGAAGCTCCTGCTAGCCATGGTTGAAAGAAAGGAAAAGAGAAGAAAAGAAGATGAGGAGGAGAAGAATGAGAAGGAGAGGGAGTAGATTCGAGTTCCCAGGAGAGGGAGTAGATTCGAGTTTGGGAACTCGACTAAGCCATCCGAGTTGCGAACCGCTGACTCGCTAGTGCGAGTTGCTAGTCAGGTTTGATCCATTCTAGATTTTGGGAAGTCTAAGGAGAGAGAGAGAGAGAGAGAGAGAGAGAGAGAGAGAAAGGAAAGGAGAGGAAGAGAAAAGCAGTGAGGGAAAGAGCGAAGAGAGCGAGAGATTGAATCATGGTTGCCGCTGGGTCAACTCGGTTGAAATCCACCGAGTTGGTCTAAGTTGGGTGTGGGTCTGGCTGAGTCCAGACTCGTTTGGTTGGGAAGAGAGTGGAAAAAGAAAGAAGAAAGAAGAGAAAGGAAAGAGAAAAGAGGAAGAGAGAGAGAGAGAGAGAGACTGAGTAGGTCGCCACATCAACTTGACTCGACTCACCCGAGTCGCGGGTTGGGGCGGGTGTGTTTGAGTTGAGTCAGGATGGATCTGACGGCCATCGTTGTGCCTTTTCCAGCTAGAAGGAAGATGAAGAGAGAGTCATTGGTCAGTTGACCTAGGACCGAGTTAACTCGTTGGATATTGAGTTGGGCCACACAACTTCCGTCGAGGTTATGAATTTAAGGGCGTGCACTCCCTAACAACACTAGTTAACGATTTAACTCGTAAGGTGATGACTTCTTCTCCCTTGAACTTTTATTTGTATATCTTCTCATGCTTGTGGATTGATTAAATGGACCAACTGTTTGAAAAGTCCATTCTCTTATTTGGGATGAGCTGACTGTTTGAAATGCCCATCGCCATGCATGAATGAGCCGACTGTTTGAAAGGCCCATTCTTTACTTTAGTGAATCAACTATTTGAAAGACCCCCTATCTTACTTGAATGGGTCAACTATTTAAAAGATCCGTTCCTTTACAAGTTGAATGAGTCAATTGTTTGAAAGAAATATTCTCTTTCCTGAATGGACCGACTGTTTGAAAGGTCTATTCTCTTAAATGAGATGAGCCGACTGTTTGAAATGGTCATCCTCATGCATAAATGAGCCAACTGTTTGAAAGGCCCATTTTTTGCTTAAGTGAATCGACTGTTTGAAAGACGCACTATCTTACTTGAGCGGGTTGACTATTTGAAAGACTTGTTCCTTTACAAGTTGAATGAGTTGGTTGTTTAAAAGACCCATTCTCTTGCTTGATGAACCGACTGTTTGAAAAGTCTATCCTCTTACTAGGAATGAGCCAACTGTTTAAAAGGCTCATTCCTATATATAAATGAGCTAACTGTTTGAAAGGCCCATTCTCTTGTATGAATGGACTGACTATTTGAAAGGTTCATTCATTTGACCAACTGGATGTGCATCCACAGTTGATGTGCATTTATGCATTCTTGCATTTAAATAAGATAGCATTATGGAAAGTTTTGTATGTTTTCTGGTTTAAACTATGCTTAACTAATGCGGTGATGTGTAGTCTTGAAGGGAATTCATACTGAGCTATCCACTCATCCTTTGAATATATAATCGTACAGGTAGAGCAGATTGTCTAAATAACCAGGTGGATGAGGAGCAGGATGCAAAGTCTACATAAGAGATGATGCATGATCTTGCAGTTCAAGACTAGTTTAAATTTTATTTTAATTCATGTATTAAATTGTTTACTTCATGTATTTGTAGTATTGAGACATTGGTTTGTATAAGCTTTTGGGCAGCCACTTGGGTATTTGAATGTTATATGTGGACTTCCATTCACATTCGATTTATCTCTCTTCCGCTAAACTGTAAACTCTGGAATATATATATATATATATACGTGAAATTTGGCTATGTTTAAAGGTTAACACTCGAGTTTTCGGAAAATGAGACGTATACTTTGGTTTCGAAAACCGGGGCGTTATAAAGCCCCCCTTACTTTTGAGTCCACGTATTGGGTTTGATAAGTAGGTCTGTCAAGGTTAGGTCGGATCATCACATGTTTCGGTCGTCGAGTTAACTTTTTCATTAACTGTTGGATAAGACGGCATACGCAAGAATCGGGGTGTATCTGTAATCATGATATGGCGTGCTCATGGGATTGCACACTGCTCGAGGTCACGTGCGCTGGGATTGCACATTGCTCATGGGATTGCACGCTGCTCGAGGTCACATGCTCAACTCCTAGCCTATGCAGTGTTGACACATGACGCTATTTAAAGAGGCAGGACGGTCGATAAGTAGGGACGCTCTACGTGTTCGATTGCGGGCATCAATGAGTCATTTTTTGCTACACATTAAATTCGAGTGTTGAGCGCCCGTATGGGTGAGCTACTATTATGGGTAAAAATGGACTAACCAGATGTACAGACTCGAAGACTATAGATTGCTTAAAAGTTGAAAAATAACCTCGACCTCGGAGTTCACCTCGACCTTGGAGGTCCGCTTCAGTTACCAACTTTGGAGGTCATCCTCGGATACCGACCTCGGCCTCGGGAACTAAGGTCGGCCTCAGAATACAAATACACTTAAAGTATATTAAGATAAGATAAGATTATCCTTCGAGATATTCGCCGAGGATCTCGAGAAATCAATCACGATACGTCTGGAAGAAGATATCTTCCATAATACGGAATCACCATCCAAGAGGCATTGCCATATACACCACTGCCCATAAAAGGCTATAAATAAGGACTTCACCTATGGTGAAAGGTACGCAGAATCTTTGACCTAAAACTCTCGATACTACTATAGACCCAGATTCCTAGCCTAACTTTAGTATCGAAGAGTCCCCTGCTCTATGCAGGTACTTGAAGGTCTAAAAAGAGTAGACCGGATTTTTGCATTAACAATAATTAAACTATTTTTCAATGCATCAAGTAAATGTACTTTGTTTTAGAATTAAGATCGATGTGAGGGATGTAATAAAAATTCAGATTAATGAAATAAAGTGATGATATTTATTCTTCGACTTTTCCTTTGTTATTATTGAATATGGATATATCCAATATCTGATACTTATTTATGCTCGAAACAGAAGACATCGATTTCAGTGAGATCTTCACACTTGTGTTCAAGTATCTATCATATTTGTGTTAACGTACTGGTTGCCCAAAACAGCCCGAAACCGGAACAAATGGATGTAAAAACTGATTTCTTACATGGGAAGTTGGGAGAGCAGATATACATAAAATAACCAGAGGGTTTGAAGAATGGGAGTCAGAAAATAAGGTTTGCAAGTTGAGGAGGTCGTTATATGGCCTGAAACAATCACCTAGGCAGTGGCATAAGAAATTTAATACTTTCATGGTGAGTCAACCATTTTTCCAGGAGTGAATATGATCATTGTGTTTACTTCAAGATATTGAATGATTGAGAATTCATCTTATTGGTATTATATGTTAATGATATGCTCATGTTAGTCATAACATGTCTGAGATCAATAAATTGAACACTCAATTATATGTACATTCAAAATAAAAAGATCTGTACGTTGCAAAGAGAATTCTCGGCATTGATATACACAAAGATTGGGAGATGAACAAGTGATAGTTATCTCAAGCTGAGTACCTTGAGAAGTTATTGATGAAGTTTGGGATGGACAAGGCTAAACCAGTTATCACACTCAATGCTGCTCACTTTCAGCTTTCTTCAGAGCAATGTCTCATTACAGATGAAGAAACTCAGTTTATGCCTCATGTGCCATATTTGAGTTCGATTGGCAATTTGATGTATTTCATGGTCTTTACGAGACCAAATTTTCATATGCAGTTGGTGTTGTGAGTAAATACATATCAAATCCTGATAAGTAACATTGAGAGGCAGTGAAATGACTACTTCAACATTTATAGGGTACAATGGACTACGTCTTGTCATTTGAAAAATTGGAAGGAAAACTTATAGGCTATGTTGATTCGGATTACGCGGGGAATGTGGACAATAAAAGGTCGGCTTTCGGTTACTCGTTTGTACTAGTGGGTGGAGTAATCAATTGGATGTCAAAGCTTCAATTGTGATTACTCTTTCCGCAACCGAAGTCGAGTATATGATAGTGATGGAAGCTTTCAAGGAAGGTGTTTGGTCACATGGAATGATGAATGAGTTAGGGCTTCTGTAAGAGGTCGTGCGGTTAATTGTGGTAGCGAAAGCACAATCAACTTGGCAAAGAATTTAGTTTACCATTTTAGAACTAAACATATTGATGTTCGTCATCATTTTATTTGGTAGGTGCTTGAGGAAGGTGGTGTTACTCTTGAGAAGATTCGTACGAGCATGAATCCAGTGTATATGCTTACAAATATGATTCCCGTAAAGAAGTTTAAGTTTTACTCAACTTCTTTGGGTTTGGCAAAGGTTTGATGAAGACGAAGTGTGCACAAAAAGAGGCGACAATGGTGAATCTTTGATAAAAGTGATTAGAGATTGAGCTTGGAGCCATGGTTATGATGATTGAGGCCATGGTGGAGATTGTTGTCTCATATTTTTAATCTGCGCAGAAAATAAGGGATCGATTGATCGACCAGATTCGTCGATCGGTCAAGTGAGCCCAAGATTTTACAGATTGGTCTCTGGACAGTCTCGATCGATCGAACTGTTGGGTCGATCAATTGACAGAATTTTAAAAATATTTGTAAACTCTTTGGATACTTTTCAGCATGTTCGATTGCTCGAACATGTGGTACTCGATCGATGTGGATGGATCGATGCTTAGATCAACGATGCATGCAGTTTTGTGTAATTTCGTGAATTGTTTCCTATTTCGGGTGTAACACTATAAATATGAGTGTAATGCGGGATTATGGTATGATTAAGAGGCTTAAACGTTTCTTAGACGGTTTTAAAGGGATGTTAGGGTTTTCTGAACGGTTTATCTCCTGTAATTCATTATTCATAGTGGATTTTGCTATCTCTTTGTGTCGTGGTTTTTTTCCACTAGAATTTTGTACGTAAAATTCGTGTGTTCATATGCATACTTTGTTATGTTTGTCTTTCGCTTGTTTGATTCAAATTTGGGATTTACTTTTGTGGTCCCCTGACACAAAGGGGGTGTTTGGTGCAAGGAATTAGATGGTATTAAGTGGGATGGAACTTTAAATCTCTTAGTTTAAAAAATAATCCATGTTTGGTTCATCATAGGTTTCTAACATTGGATCTTGTGCACGGAGTATGGAGGATTAGGGAGGGCTTTCCGCAATTCAACCAGGATTTGCGAAATCCATTGGATTTCCTCCTAAAAGCATGAGTTAGGAAGTTCTTATATCGGGAAGGGAGGTGGGGCCCACCTTGATATTTGTGAGGAATCCACCCCATCCATCTGTTTTACAAGATCATTTTAGGGTAAGCGACCAAAAATGAGGTATATTTAAAACTCAAGTGGGCCACACAAGAGAAAACAGTGGGGATTGAGTGACCACCATTGAAACATTCATATGGCTACAAAAGTTTTATATCACGATAAAGTTTTCTATGTTGTCAGTTCATCCTGACAGGAATGAACTTATAAACGGTTGGGCTGACATATAAACAACAAGGTGGAGCTTGGGAAGGTTTCAACGGTAAGAAATTCTTTCCCAACTCTTTCCTCTTGTATGACCCACTTGAGTTTTGGATTTGCTTGACTTTTGGTAGCATGAACTAAAATGATCTCACAAAATGGATGGATGGGGTGGATTACTCACAAACATCCTGGTGGGCCTCACCTTACTTCTCACTGTAGTTTTCAAACATGATTTTCGAGATTGGTAGTTGTTTTCCATGTACAACCAAACACTATATGAATCAAAATGTGTATTTAAGCCCTACATCCTACTTGATCCAAACACCAAAGTGAATAGCTCACTCCCATGGCATTAAGAGACAATCCACCGACAAATGCATTTATTGCAAAAAAACAATTCCGTCCCACTTAATACCATCTAATTCTATACGCCAAACACCCCCTAAAAAACATCTTCACCATCTAAACTGTAGGACTCATTGTGGATATTTCTAAATCTTAGAATCAGCTTTGTTAACACAATGATAAGTATAACCAACTGATTCTGGGGAGATTATTGAATTAGAATAGCTGGCTGTTAAGAGATTTTTTTCCCTATACCTGCTTACGTTTTACTTAATTAGCCAAAACAAGCTTACTTTTAAAAACCCCTGCCCTTTAGAAATACATTCCAAAAAAAATGTTGTGTCAACTTTAACTACCGTAAGCAGGAATGACCCATTCGCCTCTATTTGAAGGTCCACTGTTGAAACAGCCACAGGGCTTACTGTTATATTTCTGTGAAATCCGTATGTTGATCAGTTTTGTTGGCTCATTGCAGATCGAAAATTCAAGTGAGTCACATGGCACGAAACAATGAATATTGAATGGCCATCGCTGAAATACTAGTCTACCGTAATGCTTAATATAGATCCACCATGTTAAGGGATTAGTGTAAAAATGAGGCAGATCAAAATTGAAGTGAGCCATGTGACAGGAAACAGTGGGTCAAAACCAAGCTAGACCGTAACGGTGAATTCATTAATTTGAAAATACAAAGTTGCGCAGTTTACGTACGTAGGTACAACGCGTAAAACGCAGAGCGTCTATGTGTCCAACAATGTAACAGGGAGGCAGCTTAAAAGAAAATTTTGAAAGGTATGCATGGTTTGGTTCAAGACGGAAAAGTAGGCAGGTATATGGAAAAATCCCTCTTATTTATTTGAAACGTCCGCTGAATATCCATTAATTGGCCTAAGTTAGGTTTTTTTTTTAAAAAAAAAAAAAAAATTATTTTTAAAGATTTCTTAGTGAAATGGTAAATACCATGTAAAAAAATAATTATTACATTCCGTGCATTTATATCATACCTGGTTTGACTGCTTGCCTTTTGACTCACAAACCAAGAACGAGAATATTGCAAAATACCAGTGGGTCTCACTACGATGTATTTTGCTTATTCACACCATTCATCCATTATTCCAGTTGAATTTATAGCATGAGTAAACAATTGAGATATATCTAAAATTCAAGTGGACCAAGTCATATGAAAAAGGAAATTGAATACTGATTGTTAAGAACATTGTGAGGCTATTGTTTTTTTTGGCGTGGGCCACTTGAGTATTGGATCTACTTAATTTTTTGTTTCATACTTCAAAATATTATAGTAAAACAGATAGACGGAATGGATATATCATATGCATTATCAGTTCAAAAGTTAAAGTTACCTTTTTTTTAACCAATTTCAAAGACACGAACTCGCATGAATTTCAAACACGTGAAACAGGGGAATTACCGTTTACCGTGTATTTACCATCTTTCTGAGAAAACACACAGGCCCTAAGTTGGTACCAGCGCTTTGGACGGTTTAGTTTTGATTTGCTTACTTGTAATGTTTACAATATCTTGGCGACTGCACATGAAGTATCACGCTAAGCGAGAGTATCAAAATAACCTTTGAGGTTATGCGCATACCCAGCCCCCCTTCGACTCTTTTAAAAATGAGAGTATCCTACCTTACAAGTCATACCCTTCGCCTCTTGCACTCTTCTCCTTCGTTTACTGGCATCATCACAAAAAGCCCCACGACGAGAAAGATCAGGTCCTTAGGTTTCCAATACCGCCATCAGACGATAATTACAAGAATGTCATCATCATCATCATCTGCTTCCGCATGGGAATGCTCAAAATGCACGTACCTCAACCCTCCCACCCAGAAATCAGCCTGCCAGATGTGTCTCTCTCCTTTGCGGTGGTCCTGCAAAGCCTGCACCTTCTCCAACACCTTTAACAACACCAAGTGCGAAATCTGCAACACCAGAGCCTCTCCTCTCTACCATGGATTGGGTTTGGTTTCTGCCGACGACGATGATGATGATTTGGATGCTTCAATTGGCTCCGTTTTCCTTCCTTTGCAGCGGTGTAAAAGGAAAAGTCAATCAGTGGCCGAGATTGTCCCTGATGATGATGGCAACGATCAAAAGGAATCGGGGGAACATTGCAGCTGGAAATCAGCGAAGAAGGCGGTGTCCGTCTCAGGTTAGTCTTCTACCGTTTATGGTTTGGGTTTCCGATATTTTCTTGGGGAGTGAAGTGGTGAATTTTGGGCAATGAGTCATTAGAGGCAATTTGTCAGATCCATGCCTCGACGAACATGAGCGGCCTTGAAAATCAAGAAGGTCCACTTGTCAGGTGGGTGACATGCATATGACGAGTAGTAGACTGGCTTGTTTCTTGGGTCAAGGCAGGGACATTGTAGGTGCCATCAAATGAGCAGCCTTGATATTGCACACATGTGCCACATTGGCACATGCAGGGGAATCAATTCTTCAATATCTCATCTGTCTTTTAAGGTTTCATATGAAAGAAATTATGTGAGAGGGAATGGACAGTGTCCTTGTGGTCCTTGAACCCCTACCAGTGGGGCCTATGGTATGTATTGCATGCTCGGATGTAACTTATAAATATGAATACTGAGAAAGAAAGAAAGAAACGGGACAACTCTTTTTTCCCCCCCAAAAGAGTGATTTTTTAAACTTTTTGGGTGTGATGCTCAATACATGTTATGAACTATTTCTTATTGTGGTGTGATGGTTCACATGATATCTGGTATGCCGGTTATGTGACGTTAATTAGAAACTAAATATGGTTGGTGTGATGCTAATGGCTAACCTTAATCAGAGGTATGCACTGGAAATGTTATGTTTAGTCATTAATTATTTATTATTCATGAATCACAATTGTGGGCTTAGATGAGGCTCCGACCATAATGATTGCAGTCATACCCTATATTCAATTTGTTAATGGATCACGTTATGTCCTCAAGTTTGATTCTTTTTGTGATTTCGGATGAACGTTATTGGTGGCAAAAGAAGAAGTTGAGAGAAGATGGCACCAGAAGAAGCGATCATCATAATAATCAGCCTGCGACACTCAGTGATAGTTCCGGGAAAGGAAAAGGGGGTTCTGTTGGGGTATCGAGGGGGAGGGGATTGCCGACGAGAGTTGGAGGAACTCGAGATGATGGTCAAGAGTCGGAGATTGTTGGTAGCGTGTAGAGGTGGGCATCGAGCCGAGTCGAGTCGAGGTGGGCCAAGCTTGGCTTGGCTTGTCCATGATGTACTCGAGTTCGAGCTCGAGCTCGAGCTTGGCCTCGAGCTCAACATTGAAGCTTGGCTTGTTTGCCAAAGCTGTTGAGTCGAGTTCAAGTCAAGTAAAGTCGGTCGAGTTTACCTCAAGTCGAGCTTGGGTGAGGGATGGAGAATTAAAGTAAAACCCGGGAAAAAACCAAACAAAGCTATGAATCGGATGAGGAAACCTATAAGGGGCAGAAAGAAATTCAAGTAAAGAGCTCTAGCCAATCGGATCATTGGATGAAGCTCTAACAAATATGAGAAGAACTCATCTCAATTTCTTGGGTTTCGAAGAATCTCAAGAGATTGAAATCATACTATTGTGGAGCTTAAATGAAAACTCGGTGGTGGTGGTGGTCCCAAGGGTATAGCCAATGGGCCGAGGGCATTTCTCTAGTGAGACTCGAGGGTTTGTTTTTTATTTTTTTATTTTTAAGTTTAAACTTAAAACTTATATTAATATAATATATATATAATATTTAATATATGTTGTCTTGCGAGCTTGAGTAGCTTTCGAGTCGAGTGAAATGCCCCCGGTCGAACTCATGGCTGAACTCAACTTGAGCTATTAGCTTGGCTTGGCTCGAATCGGCCATTCAGCCGAGTCAATCCGAGCCGACTCGAGCCGAGTCGAACGAGCTTTTCGAGCTAGCTTGACTCGTGAGCTGTATTCAATTTTCGTAGAAGGATTTCCTGAGGGCTGGGTGTGCCGATAAATTTCTCTAGTGTTTGAGAGGGATGTTGTCTTGCACTAGGATACGTTCATGGTGGCTTATAGGGGATTTGCATTCGTCCGGATGAGCTCCGAGGAGGGGCACGCTCGGGCGGTGATGATGCTCCTGTTGGAACATCCAAACCAAACCGACCTTCCAGATGGTCCATATTCATCCAGTTCCATCCATTCTCCCTGGTATTTTTCAAATTCGTCCAAATTCATCCAGATGCATTTCTTGACAACTAAGAATGGAGGCCGTTGGTTTTCTAATGCTTGGAAATAGGTTCATTTAATATATTTTTTTATTTTCTTAAAATAGTAGTTAATATAAATGCCCCTGTCTCACATAGACTTCTCTAGAATGAGGGCATTTTGGTTTTTTTACATGGTAGCAAATCTCTATATAAAGGGCTGTGGTGTTGCACGTTGAAAGCAAACAAGTAGTTAGACAATTCAATACAGATAGCTTTAGTATTCCCTTTCTCTTTATGGTGTGTGTACAGTCATAAGGCTTAGTAAAGCCAATATTCCGACCAACAGCTCCATGGAAAGAGCTCCGGTTAGCCATGAATTCTAACGAGACGCACATGAAGATGCACAGACGTTAGACTCTCGAGGAGCACATTTTGCTAGGCCGATATCGTGTGAGAATGCGATTAGGGGAGAAGTGGTAGGTGGTGGAGTTGGATACCTGGGAGCGACAGGTAGCAACGGGTGTGTCGTGAGAGTAGTTTCTCCTTACTCTCACCCGAACCTACTCTCTGAGGGAGATTTAGTTTCCAAGCCTCTCCCAATCTTACACCTAAGTTCCGAAGTGACTGGCGCTCAGGCCATGTGTCGCGAAGAGATTGAACCTGAATCGTTGAGCCAAACATCGAAGCAACTTTTTGAATTTTGTGGTTTTGTAGTGGACACGTGTCTGAAGGAGAGCCCTCTTAGGGAGGATGGAGGACCCATATGCGTCACATGAGAGAAGGTTTCTCCGATGTCTTCACACATGACTCCAGTCCTCTCAAGTGTCAACTTACTTAAGTCCCCTTCATGTGTGCCGTTATCTCTCATGTGTGAGAGCTCTCCTTATATTTTACCCCGATTTCATTTACGTTCCCTTGATTCTTTGAGGTATGCAGGGTTCGAGTCGAAGGACAATGCGATCCAGTCACTTGATTCCAGGGCCTCCGAAGTTTCTAACGTCGATTTTCCTACTGAGAGCTCATCACAGGGTGACATTGAGATGGATCTTGCCATTGTAAGTAAGGAAGTCATAGGGAGCGAAGTAGCTGCCATGTCAGCAATCATTTCTCTCGCAGCAGATGAACTGGAGGTAGGGGAACTCTTGTCAGAAGTGGATCTTAGTGAAGATGATCTTCTGGAAGAAGCTTTGGCCATAACCTTGCTGTGTGATGAAAAAATGTGCAAAGGCCACAACCCTATCTATGATCGACTCTGATGTGGCAACATGCGAGGCTAATGGGAGGTCCTTTCCGATCTCTGAGGAGCAATTTAGATGGACATAGGATGTCCTAGAGAGGGTGCGGGGACTAGTGGGGATGTCTTACAGGACCCAAGATGAAGATGTCTATGATTTCTTTCAATTTGTTCAGGTTAAGGCCGCTTAAGGTATGTAAGACAATCATATTGTGAAACCAAGGAGATCCCCCAGAGGTTGGACGAAGTTGTTAAATTTGGAGTGCACCATCAATTATGACTTTGTGAATAGAGCAAGCGGAGCCAAGAGGGTGAGATTGGGCAAAGGGGGTGATCAATGACCACCCTAACCTATAATGTTAGAGGCCTGGGGAGTGCAACGAGGAGGGCCTCAGGGCCCAGGTTAAGAAAATGTACAAAAAATTGAAGGCTGACACCATTGCCATACAAGAATCCAAGTTGCAGTCGATGAAGAGGTATGCTTGATTCTATATGGGGGATTAAAAATTCTGATTGGGTAGTTGTCGATGCTGTGGAAGCAACAGGGGGAAGGTTGTGTGGAAGTCTCAGGTTTGGGGACAAATCAATTCCTTTTCTAGTTTTTTTTTTTTTTTCCTTCTATAGGAAATTTCTTCAGGTTTGTAGTGGGTCTTTACTACCGTTTATGGCCCTTGCTCATACAATTTGTGGGATTAGTTTTGGGAAGAACTTGACAACGTCAGGTAGAGATGGGCAACCTCATGGTGTGTTGTAGGGGACTTTAATGTAGTCCATTTTTCGTTTGAGAAATTTGGAGGTGGTGGGGTAACCAAGATCATGTCCAGTTTTTATTATTTTATTTTATTACGTGGGCTGCCAAGATCGCCCCTGTGGGGGGGGGGGGCGCATGAATACTATATCCAGTCTAGTCGTTGATAGAGCCAATACTACAAACAAGAACGAGATTTGTGATTCTATAGTTTCTTTCTACCAAAAGTTGCTTTTTGATGAGAAGGATGACCGAGACTGGATAATCACCAATTTCATAGGCTATTTGCTGAGGATGCAACATCTCTCAAAAGACTTTTCTCGGAGGAAGAAGTGAAAGCGGCGTTAGATTTTATTTGCGAGGATAAGGCTTCAGGTCACTATGGCTTTCCAATAGCCTTCTTCCAGAAGTTCTACCATATTACGAAGAAAGATCTCATGGATTTTGTTGTGGAATTCTCAGAGCGGAGTTGTTTATCTAAAGATCTGGCGGCCTCATTTATTGCGCTGAGTAGGTGATAGACTTCTGACCGATTGGCCTCATTGGGGATCCCTATAAGATATTGGCTAAAACCCTTGCCTCGAGATTCAGGGAGGTCCTTTGAACCAAGGCACTTTTGTGGCAGGTAGACAAATTCTGGACAATGCTCTTATAGCTCATGAATGCATTGATACCAGGTACAAGAAGAAAAAGAGCAGGTTAGTCTGTAAGTTGGATATCAGAAAGGCATACGGATATCATGTTGATTATGACCTTTTAAACTATATGCTACACATATTGGGGTGTGGCCAAAAGTAAAGGGAGTGGATTGGGGCAAGTAAATGGATCTTGAGATTTTGGTCGGAAGAGGGTGGTAGATGGAGGGAGATAATTGCTTCTAAATATGACACTCAGGGGAATGCTGGTTCATGAGGTTTTCTTCTCTCTATGGAGCTTTGGGAGTTTTGAAAGCAATAGCGGCCACGGAGCATATAGTGCGTAGAGGTATTTTGTTCTCTCTTGGTAGCGGAAATTGCATTCGCTTCTGGGTTGATAAGTTGTGTGGAGATAGGGCACTTTAGGATAGAGTCGCTCATTTGGCTTCCAACTACTTCATTGTTGTGTGGATTGTTATGCCTTCGATGGAGTGACGATTCTACAGTCTCCTCCTTGCCGTAGGAACATGATGGACGAGGAGATAACTGAGGTTTTTGGTTTGTTGGACTTCCTAAAGAACATTAAGCCTGACTTCACTCGGAGGATCAATTTTTTTTGGGTAGACATCAATACGGAAAGTTCTTTGTCAAATCCTCATGCAGTGTGTTTCCTGAAATGTCTTCCGGCCCTTCCATGTCTCACCCATTTCACCATAGCTTTTATGGTGCCCCTCCTCAGGTCGTGGTGTTCGTTTGGCTCACTCGTAGGTAGGAAAAGAATTTTAGCAGTTAACAATCTTTAGAGTAGGGCTTTAGTTCTCCCCAATGTTTGCTTGATGTGCAGGGAAAATGAGGAGATGATTAACCATCTCTTCGTTCATTGTCCATTTGTTGTTAGAGGGTGGAATCACTTCCTATCCTTCTTTAACACTACTTGGGTGATGCCAGAGTTAATAGAAGATTTCCTTTGGGCATGACATGGTGGAGGTGTTGGTAGAGGTGGTAAAGTATTGTGGAGGTTGATTATCATGGATGTCTTCTAGGCCATTTGGATCTAGAAATGGGCATTGTTTTCATAATGAGCGCGAGAGGACAATTAGAGGTCATTGTTAGAGTTGAGGGCCTGGTGTCTGATTGGGCGATGTATGTTAAAGAAGTGCCGGCTGGCCCTATTTTCTGAGTAGTTTTGGTTCTCTCCTTCGTTGTATTTTTTCTTGCTTCTCGTGAACTTTTAACAAATTGCTGTTATCTTTCAAAAAAAAAAGTTATGTCCTCAATAACTTGATTAGTTGATCCTAAGGTTTTATCTACATGAGATTAATTGACAACAATGTCAAATATTTGGTTTATGCGAGTTTAATTGATCATCAAGATCCTGCAATTAGATCTACATGAAATTGGTTTTGGTTAGGTATGGTAGCAAATGATGTTGATTAATGAGGTGATTTTCTTAGCACTAATTTAGTATGGTATGAGTAATCGTAGGTAGCGTAATGGTTGATGGAGCTAGTTGTGAGAACTACATTTTTGTGGAGGCTATAAAGTAACAGGTTTTTTTTTTTTTTCTTTTCTTTAGCTGACATTGTCTGATGTCCTATACCATTAGAAACTACTACTTGATGATACATGGTGCATTGTCAATCCAATGGATCATCATTACATTCTTCATAGATAACTATGGCTGTATGGCGAAAACTACATATGACATGGAAGAGAATACATATTTCATTCAAGAACGCTAGAGAGAACTTCACCCTACATTTTCATTGCCTGGGAAGATTGATAGTGTGAAGAAGCTTTCTCATGTTAAAATTCTAGAAGAAGAAATATAGGAGAATGAACTTTGAGGACAGGCACAAGGCGTGAGATAGGGAAGCCAAAGAAGCTGATGTTAAAAGTCTACATATGGAATTTTGGAGGCATATTTTTGGGTTTTCCCTTAGCCCCCCTTGAAGATTGACAATGTTGATGGTGAACCACTATTCGACAAAGGAAATACCAATAGTAAACCTTAATGACAAAATTTTCCATAGTATTGAGAGATTGGTGTAGTTCAAAGGGTATTACACCTTTAAGGATCAAGATCAAACGGGAGAAATTTGACCTGCTTCATTACGCGTTGGGATTTGGGACTGAGAATGCAGAAAACTCTTGGATTTAGTCTGATTTTCATACCACAAGCCATCCATTGTGGTGCAATTGGATTAATGAAGTTGATCATAAAGTGCAAGTCTCACGGGTTTACGTGCTGATGGTCTCATGGACTATCCATCCTTCTTACTCGATTACTGTAAAATCATCATAATCACCTTTTTCATTTTCTTTTACTTTTTCATCCAAAAACTGTTATGTTTCATGTTGCATGTCACATGTCGGATTGAATCAAATTGTATTGCATTAGAGCATTGAATTAATTCTTTGACCTTGAATGAACCCATATTTCTAATGGAGTGACTCGGAATATGAACGAAATGAACCTACTTCAATGAATAGGCATACTTTGGCAAGTATCAAGCTATGAACTGCAAGCTTGAGTTCGAATTGTTTGAATTGTGAAGTAACTATTGTTTGTACAAATGTTAAAATAATAAATTTTATATTTAATAGCATATTTTAAATATTTATAATTTTATATACAAGAGTCCAAAGAATAAACAACAACAAGAACAACAACAATTCACCTACAACTGTTTACAGGTTAAAACCTTTGGCCCTTTTTTATTTTTTACAAGAAAAGGCTTCTAAGTTCTAACTCTGTGAATTGACCCATTTCCAATTTTGATTTGCGAGCTAATTGTTTCATAGCTTTAAATTCAGCTGTGGATCCTCCTTTGGAGATGGAAATGCCCACATCAATAGCAGGATGACTTCTAGCATTAAATAGATCGGTGGATAAGAATATTTGTCTATCCGTAATTGAAATCACGTTAGTAGGAATATAAGATGGAAAGTCTCTAGATTGAGTCTACAAGCATTTTACCCTTGAAAATAGCAACTATTTCAAGGGAAAAAGTGGAGAAAAAACAACTTAGAAGGCATAAAAAGTGGGTTGTACGATGTGTATTGTTGTAGGAGATGTAAGTATCCGAAAAATGAAAAGATAAAGTTATCTTTCTATATGACCTATGTCTAGAGTATCAGGCACTTGGACATGTGTTGGCATCCTTTGTGGCATTTCCTTTTATATATATATATATATATATATATATATATATATATATATATATATATATATATATATATATATATATATATAATGAAAACTTCCATGAGAACTAATGAAACATGGAGTCCAATTTTGAATCAAGTCATAATCACTTAAGTTCTTTTTGATGTTGATTGCTTTGGAGTCCACCTTTTCCTTTACTATCCAAACAACACAAATTATCACATCAAAGGAAAGCCCTTTTCCTTTTTCATTGTTTGACATAGAATCTATGGTTTCCAATCTTCGCAATAGTAGAATGAGGAATGACTAGTGAAGGATAATCCTTTGTAATGCTACGCAAGTATCTTAATATTTCAATATCAGAGATGAAGGGAAAAATGCATCTTCAGAACTTGCATTGTGAGATGAAATAAGCTCTAAGGTAGTAACAACATGATGTGAAAAAGGAGGAATGTGGAACAGGTTGTATGTTTTTAGCCTTAAAAAAAATATATATAATGAAATAACTTCCTGGGTGAAAAACTTGTGTTCTTAATGACAATATATATCAATCATAACCAGATATGTTGTGTTTGCTCCATGGATGGGCATGGGAGACAGATTTTACACAAAAGATTTAGTACTTGATAATAAAATGCTGGAATGGTACCTTCCTAAAGCATCTGGGCTCATAGTTATGTAGGGTTTATTGATGAAGGTCATGTAGCTATTGACAAATTGGTAAAAGTAGCTGGCTTGTTGCTGGTTAAAGCTTAACTGGTTCTGGATGTTGGAGTTAGTTGATGTTGCTAAATTTATATGAGTATTGGCCTTGCTAGTTGTGATTCTGTAAAACTAAAATGGACATATGTCAGGGGATACAAATGCCTCTTCTGGTCCAAGTACATTGAAAATTTTGAGTTATAATGTTTGGTTCCGAGAAGACATGGAATTACACAAGAGGATGGAAGCAATTGGTGACCTTATCCAACAGCATTCACCAGATCTTATTTGTTTCCAGGTCTGATTACTTTCCTTTTCCATATGATGGATCATTGGGCCCCTTGCCAGTCTGTTCAATGATTGATAAGGCTTATGACATGTACAAATTTCATTATGCAGGAGGTCACACCAAATATTTATGACCTTTTTCAGCAATCCGGCTGGTGGAAAGTATATCACTGTTCAGTTTCAAATGAGAAGGCAAAAATGAGACCATACTTTTGCATTCAGGTATGTTCTAACATGCATGTTTTCTAGCATCCTTCTTGTCTGCTGGTTCATTAGTAAGCAAAACAGCTCTGAAAAGTTTTTTTTTTTTTCATTCTATAACATTGGTTGGTATCCTCATTTGCTCATAGATTCTGTATCCAATACGCACTTAGAAAAAAAAAAAAAAAAAATCAATTTGCAAAGTTCTTGTTTCTAACCCAATATGAATTTGTAATTGTTGAGCTTACTGAAGCAGTTTTCTAATGTCCCTCAAATATATTTCTTATCACATATCCTCATGGATTTCTGTTACTAGATTTCTTCAAGATCTACTAATATCTTCCATGTTTGTTGAGTTTTCCACTTCCCACTTGAATGCAATCCTTCTACCATGATGATTAAGCACATTTCTTTCTGATTTTTAAATTCCCAAACCTAGTACATGGTTTACATATCCATATATGCTTGCTTGAGAGAAACATTTTTTGTTGGACCCAGCAACGGTACAGGTGGAGCCCAGCTTTCCATAACATGAACTGCTGATCTAGTGGGCCCCATCATGAGATGGACCATGACCTAATATCTCATCTTCAATGATCCTATCGACGTGTTGAAGGTGGGCATTTATAATCAATAGTTGACATTTAATGGGGTTGCAATTGGACAATTAAGATCATTTGTTGATGGAGATTTTGTTGGGTATGGCACGCAGAACAAAGTGGAATCAAACCAGGAATTTGTGCAACTACAATGATTTGAGAATCGGACCACAAAGCAAAGCCGAAGTGTTGAAGTGATCCTATCTAATGGTCCATCATGAGATGGATGTACCATGACCTAGTATCTCATCTTCAGTAATCCTATCCATGTGTTGAAGATGGGCAATTACAATCAATAGTTGACATTTAATTGGGTTGCAATAGTACAATAAAGATAATTTGATGATTTGGATTTTGTTGGGTGCAACACTCGGAACAAAGAGTAATCAAACAGGAATTTGTGCAACTACGACAATTTGAGAATCGGACCACAAAGCAAATCCGAAGTGTTGAAGCGATCCGATGATCCACAATCCAGCCACCACAAGAAGGAAAGAAAATCTTCACCCTTTAGATCTACCAGCGTAAATGGCAAATGAATGGAGAATGGCCTTCATCAACGGACAAGATCGCCTGAAAATTGGCTACTCCTTTCCCTCTTTCTTCTCCTTTTATTCTCGCACTCTCTCTCATAGAGAAGGTTTCTACATTACACCCAATTCTCCTTGTACATATATATAGGTAGGGAAGAAAAGAGTTCAGAGTTGGTCTAAGAGACTTACCAAAAGAGGAAATTGCTCCTTAAGGAGGCCATATGAATTTTTCCTAGAAAGGAAAGGTGTATGGCTCCTTATGGAAGCCTTGCCAAGTAAGACATGGAAACTAACCCACTAAGGGTTGCACAAAGTGGGCCCGTGTGGCCCAAGTCTAACAGTTCCCACTTGGCCCCATAGGGGTAGCAAATATTAGTTACAAAGATCAAGGTGTCTCACATATAATGACTCTGAGTTACTCTTTACATCGTCTCTAACATGGGTATGAGTTTACTAAGTTACCATCCTGCTGGCACACAACACCCCAAGCTCTGTCATGCCTGCCCTTGAATGCTATGACACACTAGATGAATGGACTCTTGATCTGGAGTTAGCATTTAACACATGTATGCACTATCCAACTTATCAAATGAACTTCGTTTTACAAACAAAAGTTTGAACTTTGTAAAACTATAGTATTTATATATATTTATTATTTTCAGGATCATAGTTTGCAAAAAGATTCAATGGAACTTGATAAAAACTCAGGCGAATAAGTATCACAATTGCGTACTTAATTTATAGGATCAATGTTGCTGTCATAGGATCATCCCTACAAACATAAGCCATTCAGAACTGACTAAGCCTCTTTCCTGACAGTGCATGCAATCGGCCGCATCACTCATGACCATTGCCGTTGCACATTAAAGTGGTGTCACTCAATCTCATCTTTTCAGTTCAGTCACTAAAGGCACACTAGTCACCTACGGGATTGACTACGTGTGCTTTGTACTGATCAGATTGGACCATTAGACTATAGGCAATGGTCGAGGCACTTCGCATAAAGCTCGACCATGCCGTAAAGAGACTATCCTAGATAATCGTATGACCTACAATACGCAGATTATTCATATGCACCAGTTCAACTGGCACCCCTAAAATTGGCAAAAATATAGGTGATGATGCTCTGCCAAGAGTACAACTCAACACCAATCCATCATTCGACTCGAGAAGAGCCCCATCCCTAATCACTTAAGTGACCATAGGCGGTAGTACTTGCTTGTACATACCTCATCTTCTATAACAAACGGAGAAGACTCATCTTGAACAAATGGAGAAGGCGCACACCAATATTTTCAATTGTGTAAATTCCAGATGTTGCTTGTATCGCCAGTGTATTAGTGATATTTCGATGATATTCCCAATATATCGATATCGCCAAAAATCTGTTTATTAAAAAAAAAAAAATTTCTATTTCAATTTTTTTATGGGCGCATGTTTGCATGCAATGTTCAATTTGTTGATGATAATATTACTAATATCACGATATCATTGTTATTGCAACATGGGGAATATTGAGACCACAATCTTTCATTTCCTTTCCGGTTGTTGACGATTTCTCGATAGAATATCATGTGTTGTTAATATTCGGGAATATCAATGGATGTTTGGATGGTTGGATGGATAGATGGGATGGATGATGGTTGGACTAATTTCTTATGACAACACATGCTTTTAGGCCCCCATTAAATGGAAACTTATTATATATGTATTCTTTTTGCAATTTTTTTTCTCCTAAATATGCAAATATGTGTATTTTAGCATCTACTGAAGTTTCACGAAAAAACTTCCACCATTTTCCCCACATTCCTCAATATTTCCTGACATTTCTGGTTATTGGTGATATTGATATGGTTTCTGTATCCTCGGCTACTGAAACTTATAGCGATACTGATACTTCAAACATTGCTTGGGCCCAACATGTACAAGTGCCTCGCTTGTGCTATATGTGCCGAATTTCCATTGTCCATCATTTGTTGTGTGGTATGCCACCATTCATCTTCGCTTGTGCCTCACATGTCCAAAGTGCCCACATGTGCCATTTTCCATCGTCAATCGCTCTATATGTGCTACATGTGACAACATGTCCCATGTTTCAATGTGCCTATGTGCACACGTGCCACCATCGACCCTCAAGTGCTCAAATGTGTCAAATGTTCTAATGAGTTGCTTGTGTCACATGTGCCATCATACAACTTCCAGCACCATCATGTCGTGTGTGACACCATTAAGCTTATGCACCCACAAGTGTCATAGTCTCTATCTTCAAGCATTCCATATGGGTCACGTATTAATTTGGCACATGCTAATAACCACTAGTATTTTTTTTATTTGACCAAACAGTGAAACATGCTTCAAATTTTCTAGGAAAATCTTATTTAAAAATAAACGTGAAAAAAAGTTATCTTTCCCACAATTTCCTGGAAATAAGGTTTGTAAGACCCTACCTTGATTAATCAACTGTATGCTTCAATTTTGGCACAGATATGTTTTGGGCAGACCAGATCGACGAGTTTTGATCGCGACCCTATTTTATTACCGCAACGACCTGAGGCTTGTACCCTAGCGACCGCACGTGCGTTGCGATTCCAACGTTGTGCGACACGCTCTATTATGATACCTGGTGTAGTGTAAAAGATGCCTATGCGCATGCGAATCAAGGCAAGCAGTGCTGCGTACGTGTGGCATGAGGCCCACCTGGAGAATCTAGCAAAGGATCTCTAAAAGTAATTTTTCCTAAAACCCTAAACTTTATTTATTTATTTTTTATTATTATGTTTTTTTACACACGCACACACACCCCAACTCACTCACGCCGTAGTGGGATTTCACCACCTATGGATACTCAAACCCTTGACCGACTATTGAAACTCCTAAGAGTCTACTACCGGAGCAAGAGTAAGGATCCTAAAACCCCAAACTTCCCCTCACCTATACCCTCCACAACTATCATTAACCAAATGACCAAGGATACCCCTATGAAGGACACCTCCATCCCTACTATTCCTAAAATGCCCCTACCACCCATCCCCTCACCTCACACAAGTCAAAGCATCCCATGCTCTCTTTCCCTTCAAATCAATCCACATCATACCTCTCCATGCCCTCTCTCATACAACCCCATCCCTTTCTTTCTTTCCTTCTCCCTATCCATCCTTCCTTCTTTTCCTTCTTCCCTCTCTATCCTAAAATTTCTACCACAAATTCCCAAACCTCTCTCATTCCACCATCTTTCCTAGCAAGAGAGAGTGAGAAGAAAAGAGATTAGAGAAAAAGAAAGCGAGATTAGAGAGATTAGAGGGAGAGATTAGGAAAAGATCAAGAGAAAGAAAGAAAGAAAGATTGGAGAGAGAGACTTGAGTAAGAGGGAGAGATTAGAGAGACGGCTTGAGAGAAAAGAGAGAGATTGTGGGGAATTAGAGAGAGGGAGCTTAGGGAGAAGTAGGGAAACTTGGTGGACCGTTTGATTGCAAATCCAAACTGATCCAACTGTTCATCTTCGCCGTGAGTGCAAAGGAGGGTGAAGCCCCCTTGTGTTATTTTATTTTTGGTGGACCCACAAGGGTGGGACCTACCTTGATGTATATATAGATGGGTATGGAGGGCCCAATAGTGGCGGGGCCCCACCTGATCACTAAGACCTCCCTTTTCTTCATTCCATTTCTTTCTTTCCTTTCTTCTCTTAGATTTATGGGTTTTGTGGGGCCCACAAGTGGGCTATGCCGTTGGATGGCATGGGCACATGTTGTCACAGCGTGGGCCAACTTGTGTGGCCCACCGTGGTATTTATTTCCATCCAACTCGCTAATTAGGTTCACATAGATCTGAATGGTGGAAAAACACAAATATTAGATTGATCCAAAGCTCATTGGGACCGCCCTGATTTGGCTAACCTAATGGATGGATTAGATTGTTCACGTGCAGACCCAACCTAACAAAGAGAAAAAAAAATATTATATAGGGGGAAAAGGTTATATGCAGTCAAGCTCATGTGAACTTTCCATGAGGTCGAGCTGTGGGCCCCACCGTGATGTGTGTCAAACATCAACACCATGCATTTGATGGGTCCCCTTTAAATTATGGGATATCCCAAAAATCAGCTGTATACGGAAATCAGGTGGGCCATACCATCTAAAATCATGTGAAGATATGCCTAAAACATATAAAAGCACTATGTGGGGCCCACCTGAAATTTGGAAGCGTCTGAAACTTGGTCTGATCCCTCATCCAAGTGGGACACACATAATGAATGGTTTGGATTTGTGAACCACATCTCGGTGGGCCCAACAAATGATTATGAATGTTTTAATGGAGGGTAGCCCATTCAACTTCTGTATGTGGTGCGGCCCACACAAGTCACGGATTGACTTGATTTTTAAGCCCTAGGCCCACCATGGAATGGTTCATTTGACTGATGGGGTAGATGTTCGACACGCATCACGGTGAGGCCCGCGCAGCTTGACCTCATGGGAAGTTCCCATGAGCTCGACCGCATAGTCCGCTGGACGCTGCCGTCTAGCGTCCTTGTTGATGCTCCCCATTTTGGGCGTTGGGGGTGGCCCCATCCATGGGACCCTCCATGATGTATATGTTTAATCCATGCCGTTCATATGCTTTCGCCATATCATTCAGGGGCTAGGGAACAAATTTGAGGTCGATCCACATCTTACGTGGACCACACCGAGAGGAATGGTGGGAACCTCGTCCATGCATGGATGTGGGGAGTGGGGTCCCCACTCATGGGACCCACCATGCTGTATTTGTTTAATCCACACCATCCATTTGTTTCCCCAGATTATTTTAGGCCATGGGCTGAAAATGAAGATCCAAATCTCAGGTGGGCTGCATTGCAAGAAATGGCATCTGCTATCGAAACCTTTTAAGGCTCACTGTGATGTTTCCGGGCATCAAAATTTACCCAAGTTAGGGCTCATTGAACCCCTCATGAGCCGGCCAATCCGATGGACGGATTGGATCCTTCAAATGGGCCCCACCTGGGTAGGAAATCAAAGAAAAAATAAAAAACAACAACAAAAAAGGGCTGGGGGTCAGGATGTTGCTTCCTAGCATATGTGGAGGCGGAAGCCTTGTTGGGCGAGATTTGGTGGGACCCACCATAATGTATTTGGTTTATCCAAACCGTCCATCCTTTTTACCAGGCCATATTAGGCCCAGGGGCCAAAAATTAAGCAGATCTGAACCTCAGGTAGGCCGTACCCTAGGGAATTGTGGGGCTACGGGTGCTGCCCCCTTGTTGTAGCTACTGGGGTCCCACTAGGACCCACCTTGTTGGATGTGTTTCATCCGTGATGTCCATCTGTTTTCCCCTATCATTTTAGGTGATGGGCCCAAATATCAGGTCGATCCTTACCTTGGGTGGACCCCCACAAGTCCCCCCACCCCCCTGGATTTGGAATCCCTTAGATATGGAAATCCCTGGATCGGGAACTCTTTGGATTTTAATCCCCTAGCTATGTTTGGCACCCTAGATTCAGAATCCTTGTAATCCAAAGATAACTATGCATAATATATTTACAGGAGTTTGAGTTCAATTACTAAATCAATTTTAATATCTCTAATTAGCGTATGTATTTAATGTTTGACACAATGTTTGTAATCAGCCCGTTGAAATGTATACTTCGCCTGACAAGGATGAAATCCCGAGTCTCGGATGGGCCACAAGCACAAGATCACATCCTAGGGAGTAAACCGATGACTTATAACCGTTGATTTACACCGACAATGTTTGGATGGTGTAGATTATCCTATTAAAGTAAATATAGTGATGTGGTTGATAATATGATTGTTTTGGGATATTATCAGTGGGCTATGTGCCCACTAGATTAGTAGCCTAGGCATGCATGTTACATATGCAGGTGCCTATTCAGGCCATCCCAAGAGGGTCCTGCCTTGGCTAAGTATTTTTATCCATGCCTTACATCTAGTACTAGATCTTGTTACTGTACAAGCTACATGAGGAGCTGATGTTAGTCTAACATGGGCTACGCCACATAGACCTTTACATTACTATAGGGCCCGCCGTTCAAGTTCCACTCTTTTTGTATAAACTGCGCCAATTGAGGCCAATTATCACATTATATGTTTGATAACATGCTAGTATAGCTAGCCTGATAGGACCCACTCATAACATGCTTAATGTAATGGATACCATGCCCATTCAAATGCCTATATGCATCATCTATATGCTTGTTATGGATGATAATTGATCATAGCATACGTCTTTCGCCTTGAGATACTTAAGGGACCTCATATGAGATTAGGTTGCCCCACATGATCGCGCGGTATGCACATGTTTGGTGCATGACTTGGATAGTGTGATTCATGCATTTCGCATTCTGTATGTCACGATTGACTTCATACCTTAGCGACATCAGGTTTGTGACCACTATAGACATACCGTGGCTGGCGTGGTTGAATATTGGAAATATGTTTTAGCTCTTGGGCACTATGGATGTCCTTGGGTGAAAGTCCATAATCTTGTGGTACCAGTAGGATGCTTCAACGTCGAGACCGAGTGGATAACATGAGCGCCTGAGTGCTAAATACCAATAGGTTGCATCTCCCACTGTGTCGGGGTCGGTTGGAAAGGAGTGTGACCTTATTTGCCTAGGTGTAGGGAACTATAAATTAGGTTGAGTCTGACAAGCGTGAAATGGGTCTGTTATTGGCAAGCTGGTTGGGCATTGGCATATCACTAACGAGGCAGATAGTGAGGTCTTTTCCACTCACTTGGTCACGCGTGCAATGCGCGTCATCCAATGTCGGAGTGTACTAGACCTCGATGATGTTTCCAGTTAAGAACTGTTCTGATACGTGGAATGGTTGAGGTTTGGCATGTTTGCGTTGCATCTCTAGCACATGACACTCGGCAACGTAGGCCTTGCATTGTATAACCTTGGTATGGCTAGCAACATTCATAGACTTGACAGCTTAGCTCCCCCATCATTTTCCGCGTACTCTAATATCTGTATTATTGTTATATGTATTGTGCACGCACACACACACACACACTCACTCTACAGAGCTTCTTAGGAGGCTTATGCACGTTTGTTTACACTGCAGGTGATGCTAGGGCGTATCAAGTCCGGAGCATGAGCTTGATCTTTTGAATTTTTGGTTATATCTTGTATTTCTCTTTCCAGTATTGTACTTATTATGGGTAAAAATGGACTGACCAGATGTACTGACTTACTAACTTTGGAGGTTGAACTCGGATATCTACATCGGCCTCAGTTACCAACCTCGGCCTCGGATGGACCACCACCTCAAAATTCAAATACACTTACAATATATTAAGATAAGATAGGATTATCCTCCGAGATATTCCCCGAAGATCTTAGGAAATCAATCATAACACGTCCGGAGGAAGATATCTTCCGTAATACGCAATCACCATCCAAGAGGCATTGCCATATACGTCTGTGAGACCAAGGCTATAAATAAAGGCCTCCTCTAAGTAAAAGGTACAACATCTATCCCGATTCTTCTACACTTTCTACAGACCCATCCTGACTTAAGCATCGGTGGGTCCCCGGCCTCAATCGGCGCCCCCAATGTCTTTCCTCATTTTCTATTAAATCACAGGTACTCCAGCTAACAGGAAGTGAGGAAGGATCAATCGGATTTCTGCATCAAAAGTTTAGCGCCGTCTGTGGGAACGACATCAAAGTTGTTCCTACTTTATCGGAAAACCATAATGGCGAAAGGAAGAAAGAGAGCTCTGGTTGCCATTGCTGCAACTTCTCTTGCACCAGCGGAACAGTCTGCAAACCAAGGAGATCCGCCTTCCCAACTCCAAACTGATTCTACGCTTTTAGGCCCTACTCAGCGGTCCCGAAATCGAGGAGGTCGGCTCGTCTCTCTGGAACAACAAGTTGAAGCATTGACTGGTAACGTTAACTGGATAATGCAGATTTTGGAGAGACAAAACCTACCTCCCGAACAGGGATAGATGCACGGTTAGCCACTGAGGTCTTTGCACCACCTCAAGTACTAGTCGACTCACAGAGAACCAAGCAACACCCTGGGTAGCCAAGTTATGCACCCTCACACATCTCGGAACTACCACGCCCGCCGACTCCAACTTGCGTTACACGTTGGAGAAGAAGAGGCATGGAAATGCTCCCGATGCGGTAGCTAAGAACGAGGGCCCCTGGAAGGCAGAACTCAAGAAATTGCAAGGTCAGATCAGCGACATCCGCTAAGCCTACCGCGCTCAAATACCAACCTCCATCAAGGTTATGTTGGATGAGACCGAACCGCTGTTTACCAACGACATTATGGGAGCCCAACTCCTGCCCAAATTTTGAATGCCGTAAATCACCCCCCACTCCAGGTCTGGCGACTCGACCAAGCATTTGGAATCGTTCAGGACATGAATGGAGCTCCACGGCATATAAAGGTTAGTATGTGCCGAGCCTTCTCCCTGACTTTGTCGGGGACTGCACGAAAGTGGTATAGGCAATCGAAGCCGAGCGTAAAATGGGATTGCGTACATAGTTACTCAGTAAATCTTATCGTACTAAGTACACTGACGTACTGAGTACACTCTGTTGGGCCCACCGAGAATGTATCTGGTCTATCCATGCGGTCCATCCGTTTTTCCATCTATTTTAGGGGTTGAGACCAAAATTTAAGCGTACCCAAAGATCGAGTGGACCATACCATTGGAAACAGTTGGAATAATGATTACCACCGTTAAAACCTTTCTAGGGCCCACAATGATGTTTATTTCTCATCCAACCTGTTCATAAGATCACACAGACATGGATAAAGGGAAAACACAAATAGAAGTTTGATCCAAAACTTTTGTGGCCCCCAAGAAAATTTCAATGGTAGATGTTCAATTCATAATATTTCCTATGGTGTGGTCCACTTGAGGTTTGGATATACTTCGTTTTTAGGCTCAAGACCTAAAATTATCTATTAAAATGGATGGACGGAGTGGATAAAATACATAAATCACGGTGGACCCCACAGAGTTTACCCAGTATGCTTAGGGCGTGTTTGGGGCATGGCATTGGGAAGGATTAGGTGGGATGGGATTCAAAAAACATAATTATTACCCATGGCAGGGATTGTCCCCTGCTACCATGGGATAAGCTTAATTTCGTGCTTTGTTTGTAATACGGTGGTACATTGAATGGATATACCCGCCATCATTTGAAACTATTGAGAATAACACACGTGTGTTATATCTAAACCGTTCATTTGTTTTGTAACCTCATTTTATGGCATGGGCTTAAAAATGAGGCAGATCCAAAACTTATGTGGCCCCAAAGAAGTTTTCAACGGTTAAGTATTCAATCCCCGTTGCTTTCTATGGTGGGGTCCACTTAAGCTTTAGATCTGCCTGATTTTTTGGCCCTTGCTCTAAAATGATCTCGAAAAATGGGTGGACGGTGTGGATATAGCCCACGCATCATGGTGGGACCTACACAACTTGCTAATATTGAGTGAAATTGGCACAGAACCCAATGCAATTCCATCTGATCTAATTCTAAACTTTTCCATTCTTCCCAAACATGGAGTGGAATTGGCATAGGACTAGATGCAATTCTATCCCACCCAAGCCCATCTAATACCATGCGCCAAACACGCCCTTAGCGTACTGAGTTACTCAGTACGCGATCGGCGGGTGGGGCTTTGATGGTGCAAGTCGGTGCTCCGTGGGCCCCACCATGATGCATCTGTTGTATCCATGCTGTCCATTAATTTTTTAATATTATTTTAGAGCTTGATCCAAAAAATGAGGTAGATCTAAAACTCAGGTGGACCCCAACACGGGAAAACAGTAGTGATTGGATATCCACCATTTAAATCCTCCTAAGGCGCACTGTACTGTTTATTTGACATCCAATCTATTAATGAGGTCATACAGACCCAGATGAAGGTAAAAAACAAAGATCAGGTTGTTCCAAAACCTTTATGGCCCCCAAAAAGTTTTTAATGGTCAGAGTTCATTCAACACTGTTTCTTGTAATGTGGTCCAATTGAGATTGGGATATACCTCGTTTTTTTTTTTTTTTTCATATCATAAAATTATCTATAAAAATAGATGGACGGCACGGATGAAACACATACCTCGTGGTTGGACCCACAGAGCACGGAAGGGGGAGTAGCCAATCCGTTTCCGCAGTGCGGATTCCCAGTACTCTTGCGCTGCAAGCTTAGGTGGGGCCCACTATGATGTTTGTGAGAAATCCTCCCCGTCCATTGGTTTTGTGATTTCATTTTAGGACTTGTTGCCAAAAATGAACTGTATCCAAAGCTCAAGTGAGCCATACGAAAGGAAAATGTGGTTAGGGAAATTCCTACCGTTGAAACCTTCCTGGGTTCAACAATGATGTTTAGATGCCATCTATACCGTTAATAACATCATTACTATTGGGATTAATTGAAAACAAAAATATTGGCATGAATCAAAACTTGTGGCCCCACGAATATTTCAACTGTGGATGTTTAATTATCACGTTTTAGGCTCACTTGAGCTTTAGATTCGGCTCATTTTTGGCATAATGTCCTAAAATGAACTCAAAAAATAGATGGATGGGGAGGATTTTTCACAAACATCACAGTGGACCCCACTTGAGCTTTCAGCTCAGGAAGGAAATCCGATTCCTGTGGATGGAAGCAGATTGCGTAGCGTACTGAGTAAACTCTATGGGGCCCACCATCATTCATGCGTTGTATCAACTCCGTCCATCTGTTTTATCATATAATTTTAGTGCGTTAAAACAAAAATTAATCATCTCCAAAGCTCCAGTGGACCACACCACCTGAAACAGCGTGAATTGAAGTCTACCGTTGAAAAGTTCTTGGGGTCCACATAAGTTTTAGATCAAGATGATGTGTATTTAGGCTGTGTGGAGCCCACAGAAATGCCCGCCACAAATCCACTCCGTCAATTTGTGTTTTTAAAGACCGCAGGAGGATAGGAATATAAAAATCATGCATGTCCAAAACTCATGTGGACCCTACAACACGAAACAGTGGGTATTGAACGCGGTTTCTAGGGAGCGGATTAAGTGTTACTAGGGTAACACGTTAGTGAGTGTTTCCCCAGAACGTGGGGCCCACCTTGATCTATGTGATACATATCCATGCCGTCCATCAGTTTTTCCATATCATTATAAGGGATGGTTAAAAAAATGAAGTATATTCAAAATTAAAGAAGATCACGACTGTTTCTAATGTTTATTTTCCATTCAACCTTTTGATAAGGTCAAGGGCTGGATGAAGGGGAAACACAAATATCAACTTGATTCAAAACTTTCGTGATTTTAGGAAGTTTTTAATGGCGGCGTTCAATTACCATTGTTTTTAGTGGTGTGTCCACTTGAGATTTGGATCTACTTTATTGTTTTAATCTCATGGGCTAAAGTGATAGATCAAAATGAATGAATGGCATAGATATAAAATACATTGGGATCCATAGTCATGAATTCACCTACGCATGTAGTTTATAAGATCAAGCGAATTCCACCTGATTTGTTTTTCATTTACCATGATAAACGAAAAATGATAACTTTCACATGCTGTTGGGAAATAAATTAAAACCACATAACGTCCACCCTTTTTTTACATGGACCCATCATGTTGTATGTATAAATCACAATAGGCCCCATAAAGTTTACTCAGTATGCAATCTGCAGACTCTTTCCTCAATTGTAATTTATATGAAATTTTGATTTGATCTAACATCTTAGCCCTTCAAATGATTTGGGCTTATTACATTGAATACGAGCCGATGTACTTGTTTTTTGTCGATTATTGCAAATTTGTATACTATTAGGGAGCAAAATGTCGTCTGTATCGAGAAAAGGAGCAAGGGACATTGGGTGGAAACGTGAACGACCAGTGGAGGGGAATAAATATGGAGCTATATGCAACTATTGTGGCCAAGTGATACGGAGTGGGGGAGTGTCTAGGCTAAAGGAACATTTGACAGGGGGATACAATAATGTGAAAGACTGTCCAAGTGTAACAAGGCCAATGAGAGAGGACATGAAAAGAGTATTGATTGAAGCGAAGTCACGCAAGCTGCAACAAAAGGATTGGGAGGGATATAAGGGAGGAGCTACGAGGCACTAGATGGGGTCTAGGTGCTATCGACGAGCACGATGACGACAATGATGAGGGGATCGTGTACCCCGATGACTGTGTTACGGCTCAAGAAATGAGTGATTTTAGACAAGTGATTCGTGAGTCTCGGGCTTCAGAGTGGGAGGGAGAGCAAAGAAGACGGGTTGATGAGAGTAGGCCGTCGTTTGGGACGTCCCGATATGAGGTTGGTGGGAGCAGCAAACGATTTGAGGGAGGCAGCGAAGCTGGCCTACAACGCACGCAAAGCACTCGTGTCCCAGATGCACCCATCGCAAGCGTTAATTAAAAAAGATTAAAAAATATGTGGAGCAAGGGGCTCAGGGAGAAAGCGGGTGGCGCTATATCTAGGTGGTTCATCTCGAGCCATGTACCAGCAAATGCAGCAGCCAGTCCTCACTTCAAAAATATGATCGAGGAGGTGCAGCGTGCTGGGTCCGGTGTGAAGCCTCCTATGCCACAGGAGATTCTTGGCATCTACCTCGATCGGGAGCACGAGGAGATGTAGGCTTGGGTACGTGGACTCGAGCCGAACTGGAAGCAGTATGGGGCGACAATCATGTTGGATGGGTGGACGGGACCCACGAAATTGTCCATTATCAATTCATGGTGTACTATAGAAGACAACCCGTTTTCCTTAAATCCATTAATGCATTAGCCAGAATAAAAGATCACGAATACATATATGCTCTCCTAAAAGGAGTGATTAGAGATGTTGGGTCTTAGAATGTTGTCCAAGTTGTGACGGACAATGACAGTGCATTCGTTAAGGCAGGGAAGAAATTGATGAAGAAGTTCAATCTCTATTGGACCCCATGTGCGGCACACTGCATTGATTTAATGCTCGAGGAGATAGGCCAGAGGGATTCTGTCAGGAAGATCATCCAGGATGCGAGGAGAGTGACAAACTTTATATACAATCACTCATGGTTGTTGGCTGCAATGCGTGAGTGTTGTGGAGGAGACATCATTAGATCAGGTGCGACATGGTTCGTCACGAACTTCATTGCACTCAACAGCTTATACAGGCACTGCGTGGGTCTCGGAAATTTGTTCAGATCCGAGAAATACATGGAGTGGAATAAGAGGAAGACTGAGGGTGCAAAGACTTGTTCGAAGATAGTGCTTTCCAATTCCTTCTGGGATAAAGTTCACAACGTCGTTTCCTTCCTGCATTCGATGTACAAGGTCCTACGAGCCGTAGATAATGAGATGTGGCCTTCGATGGGGTCAATGTATGAGCTTATGAGAATTATGAAAGAGGGGATAATGACTGCAATCCTTAGTTCGTATCAGTGGGTGATCAATATCATCGATCATCGATGGATCGGGACTCTCGAGCATCCACTCCACCAAGCCGGTAAGTTTGTTAATACAACTGAGTACTTTAAGCATCATTTCTGTTTGCATGTTAATACAACTGAGTAACTAATATTTGGGTTTTGGCATACTACCTGAATCCCAAATTTCATTATAAACGTCGGCTCCATGAGAATCAAGATTTGACGATGGCCATCCACGAGGCGTTTGAACGATTGTTCCCAGAATCGACAGCGTAAGCAGATTTCAGTAACCAGGTAATGCAATAAATTTTCTTCTTTATAGCCTCTAGAAATATGGGTGATTAAAAATAATGACCTGTGAATACGTGTTTACAGTTGTTGCGGTTTAGGGATGCGAGGGGTACGTTCTCATCCGCACTAGCAAAAGCATCGATTGAAACGATGATGTCGTGTGAGTGGTAACATAATTAGGTAATTGCATTTTTTGTTTAAACTTTAAATTAAAACAAGCTCCTCATGGATATATAGGTGAGTGGTGGGCGATGTATAGAGTTGACATGCCCGCACTGCAGTTATTGGCACTCCGTGTTCTCGCACAGGCTGTATCCTCCTCACCGTGTGAGAGGAATTGGAGCACATGGTCACTCATACACACCAGCAACAGGAACTGGCTGGCATATGAGAAGCTGCAAAAGTTCGTTTACTGTCACTACAATATGAAGTTAAGAGAGACAGTTGCGGGTAGACCGAGACATGGAGGAAAATCAGGACCTGCTGGACCTGTCGTTTATTGGTAACATGGCACAAATAGGTAATGATGATGATGACCCACTTATATGAGTGGGTCAAATCAGCTGATATAGATGATGTGGAGGGAGGCCCTACTCCACAGGTAGCTGAGGGAGCAACGTCTCTGGGTATCGATGTCGATCAGGTAGTAATTGAACAGAAGGTGGATACAGACTTCTTTAATCCTTTGGTGAGGAGTTCGGCACGTTCCAATGAGGGTGAGGAAGCATCTTCACGACCCCCTCCACATCATTAAGTTGTTGCGAGTAATGATGATGATGAGACTCAACCCCCACTCGACACTGGTCCTAGGGACAACGACAACGATGACGACGGTGATGAGGGAGGGGACGGAGGCACCGACACTAGTATAGGTGGTACTAGTGGGGGTGGGAGTGGGAGTGGTGTGGGGTACACGACGGCTCAGAGCCAATGATCCATTGGCCAGTTCACTGAGGAGTAAAGCTTTAACCATGCCACTCAGGACGTGGACTATGGATCTCATTCATCATCCAGGGCGAGAGCATCAGAGCCCACATATATGTTCGAGCGTCGTTCGAAGAAGAAAGCCGGATACGCCGCGGCTGATGCTCTCACACGTAGCTTGTCATCTATGAACATAAGTTCAGATGAGGGGAGCTCCATCTCTGTCCCACCTTATGCTTATGGGGGATATCACGGGTATGGCTATGGCAGCTCTGAGATTCAGTCACGCTCATCTACCCATGGGTACAGGCAACCGGAAGATAGTTCTTCGAGTCCCTTTGACAGGAGGATATTTGGGGTACCCGTATGACTGGCAACAATACTATCAAAGAGTCGGGGTTGGACTTGATCTGTTCCCTCAACACCCTGCTTAGCAAATGCCGTCGATGTACGTCACGCAATTCCCACGTTTAGGTGTACTCGTACAGTTTAGGGAGGATGAGTATCAGAGGTACATAAGAGAGTTCCTCAATTGATACGAGCAGAGGATGACTTGGGAACAGTACCGCCAACATGTTGGGCAACAGTACTACTCTCAACTGCCACGGGATTCGGACAATGATTACAAGCCACCTCGTCACTCTATGTGGGGATGAAACATGGCTAGAAATATGTAGTTTTTTTAATTCATTTACTTTTGCATGTCTTAATTGTTGTAAGCTTACATTTGTATTATATAAACTCATTTTGGTTACTGTTTGAGTGATTTCTTACGACAACGCATGCCTTTTGGCCCCCATTAAATGGAAACTTCTAATTTAATGCATTCTTTTTGCAATTTTTTCATTCCCGAATATGTAAATATGTGTATTTAGGCATGTCTTGAAGTTTCACTGAAAAATTCCACCATTTTCTCCATGTTTCCCCCTTTTTTCCTACATTTCCGGTTATCGGCGATAACTATATTTTATCTTTATCTCCGGCCAGCGAAACTTGTAGTGATACCGACAACTTGAACACTGGTAAGGAAGAAGTCAAACATCCAGAGACAACTCCTGAACAGATAGAGGACGGGGGGCAACCGACAGTTGATGCATTACGAGAAGTGAATCTGGGAACAGAAGAAGAACCCCGAAATACTTACACAAGTCCCAGCCTATCAGAACAAGAAACCGACCAGTACGTTGAATTGTTAAAAAGAAACATAGATGTATTCGCCTGGACATTTGCAAAGATGCCCGGTTTGGAACCAATAGTGGCAATGCATCGGCTTAATATCTCTAAGGATAAGAAGCTGGTTAAACAGGTACACAGACGATTCCATCCCGATTTAATACCCCTAATAGAAGAAGAGGTGAATAAATTGATTAAAGTGGGGTTTATAAGGAAAGTCAAATACCTCAAATGGATTTCTAACATCGTCCCTATGAAGAAGAAGAGTGGACGGATTAGAGTATGTGTTGATTTTAGAGACTTAAATGAAGCATGTCCAAAATACGACTTTCCATTGCCCGTAACGGAGTTGCCGATCGACAGCACAAAGAAATATGCAGTTATGTCCTTCATGGATGGATATGCCGGTTACAATCAGATACGCATGGCACCTGAAGATGAAGGGGCTACAACATTCAGGACATCTCTAGTAATCTATTGTTATAAGGTTATGCCATTCAGACAAAAAAATGCCGGAGCTACGTACCAGAGAGTGATGCAGAATATTTTCCAAGACATAATGCATAAACATGTTGAAAACTATGTTGACGATTTAATAGTTCGATCGAATGATCATGAAGAGCATCGAGAACACCTATCCTCCGTTTTTCGCCGACTTAGGAAGAAACAGTTGAAAATGAACCCAACAAAATGTGCATTCAGTGTATCATCAAGGAAGTTTCTTGGGTTCGTTGTCAGACGTCAAGGAATCAAAGTCGATCTGGGAAAGATCAAAGCCATTCAGGAAATGTCACCCCCGAAAACGTTAAGAGAACTCAAAAGCTTACAAGGAAAGCTGGCATATATTTGATGTTTCATTTCAAACTTAGTCAAAAGATGCCAACCGTTTTCTCATCTCATGAAAAAGGGAGCAAAATTTGTACGGGATCAAGCATGTCAGAATGCATTCGATTCCATCAAAGAGTTGTTGAAACAGCCTCCGGTGCTTACAACACCTGTGAAGGGCAAACCTCTAATTTTATATATTGCTGCATGTGAAAACTCTTTAGGAGCTCTGCTGGCTCAGTGCAATGAATAGGGAAAAGAAAACGCTCTCTATTACTTGAGCATGACTTTGATAGGGGCAGAGTGTAACTACTCGCCTATTGAGAAAATATGCTTGGCCCTGGTATTCGCTGTGCAGAAACTGCAACATTATTGTCTCTCCCATGAGATAACTTTGAGCTCCCGAGCAATCCAATAAAATATCTGATGACAAGACCAATGCTGTCTGGGAGATTAGCCAAATGGATGTTACTTCTCTCTGAATATACGATCACTTTCGAACCGTTAAAAGCAATAAAAGGACAAGCAGTAGCGGATTTTCTAGCAGCACATCTGATTCCTAACAATGAAGAAATTTCTGATGAATTACCAGACGAACAGGTATTGCTAGTTGAACCGCTTGACTCGTGGCAAATGTATTTTGACGACGCTTCCCGAACATCAGGAGCAGGAGCTGGGATAATGTTTATCAGTCATCAGGGTGATTTACTGCCGCATTCTTTTACATTGGGTCCATCGTGTATTAACAATGAAGCTGAGTACAATGCTCCTATCATAAGACTGGAAATAGCTCACAAGATGAAAATACAAGTCCTACGAATCTACAGGGATTCTAAGTTGGCAATAAATCAATTGACGACATATTTCGAAATAAGAAAGCCAGAATTAGTACCCTACTGCCGACGAGCACAACAATTATTAGAGGGTTTTCACAATGTTGAAATCAAGCATATACCGCGATATAAAAATGCGAGAGCACATGGATTGACTAGTTTAGCTGCGTCTCTTTCCTGTCACGACAGGAGTCCTCTCTAGATAACAATTGAGGAATGAAGATTTCTTCCGTCAGTAGAGCTCTTAAATGAAGCCGTTGAAACACTGCTAATATCTTGTTTATAAATTACTCTCGAAGATTGGCGTCAACCTTTCATCGAGTATCTTAAATACGGGATTCTACTAGAGGATTAGGTTCTGAGATCACAAATTAAACATAGATAAAAAAAAGTTTCATTATGCATAATGAGGTATTGTATAAGAAATCTTATAATGAGATGTTGCTACGTTGTTTGGATACAAAAGAAGCGAATCATGTATTACAAGAAGCACATTAACGGGAATGTGGAGCTCATCAGGCAGGTCAAAATTTATTCCATCGCGTACATCGTATGGGATATTATTGGCCTTTTATGTTCAGAGATGCAATAGTTTATGCAAAAAGATGACATGAGTGCCAAGTACACAGTGATATTGTACATGTACCCTCAGAAGATCTGCATCAGTTAGTGACTTCATGACCTTTTGCAGCCTGGGGACTGGATGTTATCAACCCTATTAATCCGTCATCATCAAGAGGACGTCAATATATTCTGGCAGCAACAGATTTTTTTCCAAATGGACGGAGGCAGTCGCCTTGTGCAACGTTAAGGAAAAAGACATTATCGATTTCATTCGTCATGCGATCATATATCGCTATGGAATTCCAAAGAAAATTATTACTGATAATGGCACTCCTTTCAAGAATAGAAACATGAAAAAACTATGCCAAAAGTTCGGTATTCAGCATTCATTCTCAACACCTTATTATCCCCCAACCAACAGTTTGGCAGAAGCTTTCAATAAGACAATAGTCAAAATTTTAAAGAAAATTGTTACGGGAAACAAATGAGATTGGGATGAAAGATTGCAAGAAGCCTTGTAGGACTATCGAATGACTCATCGAACAACGACGAAAGCTACACCCTATTCACTAGTCTACGGGGTCGAAGTCGTTCTTCCAATTGAGACGTAGGTTGCATCACTTAGGGTGGCAGTCCATGAATCAATAACAAATGATGATAATGCCAAAATAAGGCTTATGGAATTGGATGCCCTAGATGAAAAGCGGTTAGCAACACAACAGCGATTAGAATTATATCAAGCATGGATATCTGCTGCTTTTGACAAGAAAGTCAAATACTGTTCGTTCAAGAAAGGTGACACAGTGTTGATGTTAAAAAGGTCCATTGTGGTTACTCACAAAACTGGGGGCAAGTTCGATCTCAAATGGAACGGGTCGTATATCATTACAGAAGTCTATTCTAACGGATCCTATCGAGTAGTAAATCAAAACGGACAAGGCATCGGAATACCTGTCAATGCCCAATTCATTAAGAAATATCATCCTTGAGAGACGGGCAAAATTTTGATTAAGAAGGATTATCAAAAGAATTTGTCCCAATCAAAAGGGGGCAGGACAAGTATAGCACCATGACTGCATGGAACACTCTGTAAAGCACATGTATTCTTCGGATATTGCTCCAAATAAATAACAGATTCATGAACATGTTATTACTCCCGAAGCTCCATAAAGGCCTTTTCAATCAACAATTGACGATAAAACGACAATCGAAGGATCTGTGATAATAATGATGATATGAATATTAACAGTTAGCATGCGACTTTCAAACTGCCAAAGAATTACCGCCTTATATTTATATGCATTCTAAAGCATTGCTAATTATTGAGTTATCGTTGGTTATAGCCATTATCACCGATTATCGAGATATCGTTGGTTATTGTCAATTATCACTTATTATGGAATATTATTATAAAGCATCGACGATCACTAAGAAATCATCTATTACGGAATATTATTATAGATCATCATTGATATTGCTGCCAAGCTGATATTATCGCCAAAATGAACTATTATTATCGTCGACTATCGCTAAAATGATATTATCGCCGAATGGATATCATTGCCTATTATTGCCATTAATGATATCGCCAATTATTGATCATCACTGACTGCACCAGATTAATTATATCACCGATTTATCATTTACGGCAATGGTGAGCGCCCCAATAGGCCAATCACGCGTAAGCCCTATGTTATCAGCGATGACGATTTATCATTTACGGCAGCGGTGAGCGCCCCATTAGGCCAACCACACGTAAGCCCTGCAAAACCAACGACAAATGCAGGGAGGAAGAAAGCTTGATGGTACCAGTTCCAAATTCAAGGGTTTGGTTTCTATGCGCAACAGTGACAAAATGTGACTGATTAAAGGGAAGGTAAGAATAAATAGGCGAGACTTTTACTAGTCATGTGATAAGTGGTTCCAAAGTCAATGACCTAGGATGAAGGAGAAGACACATGAAGAACAATACCTGACTGGGCTACAACGGCTCTGAAAACATCAGGATTATCACGAACATGGAGTCGCATAAAGGCATCATAGATTTCTTGGGGGACGATGACAGTATCGTCTAAAGGAGACATTCCTTGAGGTTCTCCAAGAGTAGGCTACAAAGTTGGATCAACATTAGGAGCACTACTAGCCAAAGATGCACTCGCCCAGGATGGACGAACCATAAGTTTCCAACACCGATCAACAGAATGATTTGTGCCCCCATAATGTGTGCAACTGCGAGATGCATCACGGCTGCGTCCACGCCCACTTTGGCCATGGTACCCACCACAATCGATAGCACGGCCATGCCCAAGTGCTCTAGATGCAGGGTTGAAAAAAGACCGGTCACCAAATGCATATGTAGAGTTATCAGATGATACTAAGGTAGATGTGGTTGAGGAGGAAGAGGTAGCAATATGCTAGACCATAGCATAAATTGTTGTCAAAGGAGGAAGAGTATCCATCACAATAATCTCCTCACGAACAACTATATATTCAGAGTTAAGTCCGAAAAGGAAATGCATGCTTCAGGTTTCTTCCCGTTGTTTACAAACAATATCATAATCTTTCTTGCTCGTAGACGGGAGAGGATGATAGAGATCCAACTCATCCCACATACCTCGAAGGGCAGAGAAGTACTCCTTTAGAGATCGGGAATCCTGTTGGAACATGCCGATATTTAAAATCAACTTAAAAATTCTTGATAAATTCCTTGCTTCTGAATACATGTCATGCAGGGTATCCCATATCTTTTTTGCAAAAGATAGAAACATAACAAAGTTGCTAACGGATAGATCCAAACTGTTGAGTAACCAAGCCATGACTTGGTAGTTCTCTTAGTCCAGGTCTTGTAATGTCCATTTGTAGGGTTTGGAGCATCATCTAATATGTAGTTAAATTTATCTCTTCCTCCCAAAAATAATTTCACGAACTAAGCCCATTGCAAATTATTATTACCATCCAACTTGACTGTAGTAATCAACAAGCAGTACGAGTCCAAAGACCTCGCACCAGATCCGGAAGAGATTTTATCATCCATATGGTCTACAAACACTAATATGGAGCAACAAGACACTTGTAGAGAATAAGAACAGTCACCAAACTATATAGGACATATTTCCACATAACAGAAGCTCCAACCAATGGGTTACGGGTCCAAGAAGGAGAGAAAACTCAAGATCCAGTAGAAAACTTTCCAGCAAGGCTTGCACAAACACAGCCCACTGCCATAAAATAAAAAAAATATAAAAAAATAAAATAAAAAAAATAAAAAGAAGAAGAAGAAGAAGAAGAAGAAGAAGAAAGAAGAAGAAAGAGAGCACACCCAGTGTACACCAAACGGTGGAGCCGCACCTCTAAAGTGTTCAGAAAACACCAAAACACCTTCCCTTGATCAGAAAAACTCCCATGGATGTCTTTGTATGGTAAAACCAACCAACCCCAAGAAGAAATCCCTCCAAAAACACTTTCCGATTTGGGAGATATCGCGAAAAAAATGAAGATTTGGTGTTTTTCTGTCGGACTTGAAAAACGGTCCAAACACACCTCAAATTAGCCCAAAAAATCCTGCAAAAATCACCACATTTCCTCTAAAAATCAAGCTCTATCAGATCATGTTCTTCCCGATGCAAAATTGTCCATACAGTACCTACACATGCTAACGTCAGCTGTACAGTTGCTGATGTCAACATGAGATCCTTGGGCTCTGATACCAAGTAGAGGAGTGGAGATTTGAGGAAGAAGATAAAAGGAATGGAAGAGAGGAGATGGAGAGAGAGAGAAGAAGAAGAAGAAGTTTGGAGAATACGTAGTTGTGTTAGGGCTTTCAACCCCGCACACTCTTTTATTATAATACTAGAGTTACAATAAGGTACTCCACAGGAGCACCAAACATTCTAACACACACACACACACACACACACACACACACACAAAAGACACATAAAAGTACATCATCCCCCTGTAACTTCCTATAGATCACACATTGACACAAGGAATATATAATTCAATCACATTTAAAGAACATTAACATTTAGCACATTGGTTAGCCATCATCTACGTGAGTCCCCACTTTGAAGGATCTAGCATGTTTCTTCATAAAACACCTTAAAAATCAGACGTAAAGGGGGCCCACAAAATGTAATTCCAATTTTCATGATTGATCAAGACCCATTGACACATGACGGCACCACAAATGACCTAAGGAAGATGCACTTGAACCATGGCTCGCATCGCATGGCTGCTTTGAAAATGGTCATGGTTGATTGAAGGCTACAACTTCTCCCATGCAACTAAAAACCATCAATTATAAAAGAAGACGTTGAAACTTGAAACAAACTGGTGTGTCATGACTCATGAGGCACCAAAAGCAACCCACATGGTATATGGTGTGTCACAATGCATACCATAAGCAACCAAAATGGTCGTCATTGACCTCTGCCTCTTTACGCAAAGAGGTGGTGGTTGGGTTCATGGTGGGTTTCTATGGCCACCAAGGTGTGCCCCACTAGCCAGAAATTTATCAATCAAGATCGCCACTGGACACTGGCAAGCATTTTGGCCAATGGTATACATGGCCCAAAGCCAAGTGCTGTTGCAATTTCTCTGTATATACATGAAAATCCACTGTCGATTTGGAATTCCCATCTCATTTTGGGGGTTGATTACTGACAATGGAACATAATTAACAAGCCAAATTGTTGCAGATCTGTTGGAAAATTATTAGAAAATGACACCAATTTTCTACTCCTTACAACCCTCCCCGAGTGGACAAGTGGAAGCCTCGAGATCCTTCTCCGGATCATCGAGTAGAACGGTGAATGAGAGCAAGTGAAATTGGCATGAGATGTTACCAATGCACTCTGGGCATACAGAACGAACACTAACAATATTGTTTAATTTCTTTTTATATAATAATTGAAAAGAAAATCCATGGGTCCTACTTCTGTACCGTGGGTGCCGTCTGGGTGGAGGTCCCTCAGCAGGGCCCCTAAGTCCAATGCCCTGTGGGCCAGCTTGGGTTCTCCAATATTTGTTTATTTCTTGAAAAAGCTTTCAAGAATAAATAAATAAATAAATATAAACATAATTACCAACCTATTTCTGTTAATGGATGTCAATTTAAGTTGTCGAAGTTGCATGTTAATTGTCTCTGATACTAATCTTGGGCGCGGCATGCAAAACGAAGTGGAAGCATATAAAGAATTTGTGCAACTGCAATGATGACATGAGAATGGACTACAAAGCAAAAGGCCAAAGCCGTGATTTGATCTAGTGATCCGCGATCCAACAACCACTGTACCCCTTTATGCAATGGCATAGGTTACAATTGACAAGATCAATGGGCAAGATCACCTAAATACGGGCAACATGTTGATCAATGGACAAGATCACCTAAATAAGGTGACATGTTGATCAATGGACAAGATCATCTAAATAAGGGCAACACGCACTAAGCGTCGTCTCACGAAGTGGGCACCATGGTGTCCCTAGTCCAACAGACTTTGTGGCCATCACCAGGCCCACTGTTTGATTGATTTAGATAGGCAAAATGTCAGATCTATGCCTAAAATTTGCTGCTCTGATCAAATGTTTGATCAACAATTGTAATAGTTTCCTTGCGTGTATGTACTTGAATCATTTTACTTTTGAGAGTTTTATTGTTGAAAATGGATGTCATGAAATGTGACATGCTGTCTACTTGCCATTTGCAGCTGAGTAAATTACCTGTAAAAGCATTCAACTGTAAACCTTTCAGCAATTCCATTATGGGAAGAGAGCTATCCATTGCCGATGTCGACGTCGGGGCAGGCCAAAGCTTGGTTGTTGCCACTAGCCACCTTGAGAGCCCCTGCCCCTCCCCACCCAGATGGGATCAGATGTTCAGCAAGGAACGCGTCGCCCAAGCAAAGCAGGCTATCAATCTTCTCAAGGATTCACCAAATGTCATATTCTGTGGCGATATGAACTGGGATGACAAGTTGGATGGGGTGTTCCCCCTTCCTGATGGGTGGATTGACGCATGGGCCGAGCTCAGGTCTGGAGAGAACGGATGGACATATGATACCAAGTCCAACCCTATGTTGTCTGGTAATCGGACATTACAGAAGCGACTTGACAGGTTCATATGCAACTTGCACCATTTTAAAATAAGTGGTATTGATATCATCGGGGCGGAGGCAATACCGGGGATTTCTTACTGTAAGGAGAAGAAAGTAAGGAAAGAGGTGCAGAAGTTGGTGTTGCCTGTTTTACCGAGCGATCATTATGGGTTGCTCTTAACAATCTGCAACATATAAAGTTTTTTTTTTTTTTTTTTGGGGGGGGGGGGGCGCTCCCATTTTGGTGCTGGAAAAGAATCATAGGCGTGATTGATTGACTATATTGCTCTCGTCTTTTCACTTCTTAAGTTGGACAAGGGTCGTGTATAGCAAGCAGCTCTGCTGGGAAGAAAATTGCATGTTCTTGCATCTCTGTCAGGAGGAATTATTATTATTAGAGTCCAGTGTGTGTGTGCAGGGAAATGGTACTAAAGTCGAGCTGTGTGGGACCCACTGTGATGTGTGTAGAACATCAACACCGTGCATTTGATGGTTTTCCTTTAGGTCATGGGATTTCCCAAAAATCAGCCATATACGGAACTCAGGTGGGCCATACCATCTAAAACCATGTGAAGACGTCTCAAACATATAAAAGCACTTGGTAGGGCCCACCTGAGTTTTGGATGTGGCTGAAACTTGGTATGACCCCTCATCCAAGTGGTATACAATGGATGGGCTGGATTTGTGAACCACATGTCGATGGGCCCAATAACTTGAATTTGTACACGTGTGCCTTGATGGCACATGTGATGGCATGCAGAGGGTAGGAATTAGCCAAATGTGTGCCTTTAGTAGAGAGAACAAAGATTTTTTAAGTGTTAGTGTAAATGAAAAAGAGTAGGAAACTAGAATGAATATCTGTCGAGGGTTATGGCGTATAAATGATAACAACATAAACAAGCATTGGTTTGTCTCTAATTGCATGCCTGTGATAGATGAAACTCACACAAACACACCTGGCGAGAAGGTAACAAGCACTTTGTCAAGGTAATCTCCGGTAAAACCAGCAACCCAACCATGAACAGCATAAATTCCCGGGACGACATTGTTGATGGAGAATGCTCCATTTGAGTCAGTGCTTACCCAAAATTGATAACCCTTCATAGGCAAAACACCATATTAGCCAGAATAACCATTCGATGGATATTTTACCTTGCCAATTACAGCTTAATATAACGAGGTCTGTATCACAACTAATACATACTGGAAGAATCCTAGAGCATAGTTGGATATATAGCAATAGAAACATTTCAGTTTAGTTACCTTGCTTTCTGTTTGCCAATATCCTTCATTCTTCCTTGCAGCTGAAAGGCCAATATATGCATATTTAGCAGGGATTGGAATTCCAGAGACAAATCAGAGACTAAGCAATTTACAAGCACTTGAAGGAACGAAACACCATAACAAAATTTCTCTTTAGTTTATCAGTAAAACAACCACACATAATGTATCCAATGAAGATCCACAAATAATGTTTCCATGATGAAAGTGCTGACTAGTAATAGTTCACAAATAATGACGTTTAGCCAAGAAAATAACTTCTCTAGTTATGTACATTTCATTCAATAAAACTGTAGAACGAGTGTATACATTATTATGTACATGAGAGTCAGTTCCTAGAAGCTGCCTCATCTCAAATACAAGCAGTTTCATGTTTCTTCACTATACGAGTCATACTTGTTAATTTTGTTTCATCTTGACCTCTATGAGGTTTTTAAGGCAGTGACATCTCTTCACCTTAATCTTCAATGGTTCGATTTAGATACTGAGGCCGGGGCCTTGTTAGAGATTGACCCATGTTGATTGAGAAGTTACTTCCTGGATCGAAGAGCTACTTGATCAGCTTCAGTTCGAGTATCAGAATCTGGGTCGTCATTGGTGGCCACAGACGTCATGACACAAGAGACCTGAAGGAGCTTGTGGAGGGCCTTAAGAAGGTGCCGATCGAAATGTATCAACTGGTGTAGCTTCCATCTAGAATATCCTTTACTTGAAGATTGTAGTAGTAGAGACACATTCCTCTACTTGCAGCCTCTGATGCTGGGAGCAGTTGTTAGTGGTACCAAAGGTTTCACTAGTGGTGGATGAAGTCAATGACGTGTTCATCAGGGTACTAGATGACGGCTTAATGCTAGCCATTAGTTACCAAAATGCTATAATGGTGAAACTGCAAAATAAATGCATCTTGCAGGTCCACGCAGCATTGAAATGTGTGTGCTGACAGGGAGAGATATAAGGCCATGGCCTGACTTGGAGTAGCCAAGGAGAAAGGAAAATGCCAGGCCAAGTATCTTCCTTCTATTGCATCAGCTCGAGCCCAGGCCATCCTCTAGTAAGCGATGAGGTGAATAACGGGAGACTACTCGCACTCGCAAAATTAATAGTTTGAAGAGTGGCCACTAGTTGAGAGCTTTTGAGGCCTTGGCCTATACAAAGTTCCTGGAATGAGGAGATTATGGCATGGTAGCCACCAGTCTTCTTATATGGTTGGCATGAGCCTTAATGAAATACTGAGTTGGTGTACCATATGGTTGGAGGAAGGACCCATGTCAGTCACCACCTTGAGGAGCCAAAAGGAGGGGCAACACAGCCCCTAGCTTTTATTTGCCAGCCGACACTTCACATCTCAACTATTTCATGTTCGGGCTGCTCTCCTAGCATTGGCAGTGTAAGAGCAACGCTAATCAACCTTAGGACATATTAATACAGGCACTCATCGGTAGCTTTAGCTTTACGAGTTTCGGTATCTTGATATATATTGATGACCAAGAATAGAAACATATATCAGTATCGCCGATACTTGGAAAAATATCCTTGTCTAAGCGAAACCTTGGGGAAATGTTGGGAAAAAGATGAAATTTTTTAGTGACACTTCAGGAAAAATAAATAAAAAGGCACATGTTTACACATGTAAGAATCAAAATATTGTAAAAGCAACTATACATAATAAGTTTTTATTTTATAGAGGCCTAGCCATGTGTTGTCGAAAAAATAAATACAAAATAAATATATAGATTAGCCAACTCTAATTAATATATAAAATTTCCACATTAATTGACAATGAAAAACAAATTTTCCAATACAAAAAGGAAAAAAAAAAAAAAAAAAAGAATTCTTCGATCTACAAAAAAAAAAAAAAAAAAAAAAAAAAAACAAAAAACAAAAAACAAAAGAAGGATTTTTTTTTTTTTTTTTTTTTTCAATTTCCCCAATTTTCACTCAAATGTTATTTTTTTGGCCACAAATCCATGTCAATGCATGAGAATCATACATAGACATGGATTTCCATTACAACTCCTGCCAAGTTTGGAAAAAAGATGAAGCTTTTAAGGATTTTTTGTCATCTTTAAGTTTCGACCCATCTTCATTTCGAGTCTAGATTTTTCTCTAAATCCAAACTTTAATTCAATTAAAAAATCAAGAGTAATCGAAATCATCCAAAGAATAAAATTCAGGATAAAAAAAATCCCCAAGAGATGGAGATTTTTTGAGTTTTCGAAAAAATTTCCAATTTTCTGTCATTTTTCATCTATTTACAGATATTTCTTTGGCATCAGGTATATTATTGTTTGTATCGATGATATTATCAATGGTACCCTTGATACGAAGGAGCTTTTATAAGGGATTCTTTTCAAAATATCACTGATTTCGATAATATTCGCTAATATCAGTGATATTTAGAAAATTTTATACTTCAACAGTTTTGGTATCACTAACGTGGCAATACCATAATATTGGTGATATTGTCAATAACATCGCCAATATTAGGAACATTGATTGTCGGGGATCTTATTCTTGCGAACAAGCTCCTAAATGTTGCAAGAAGAGGTCCCTTAGTTCCTCCAATGTGCAAATCCATTTTAAGATATCCGAATCATACCAATCTCGGGCAAAGCCCATGAGAGACTGGTGGAAGTGTCTAAAGAGACGACGAAGATGCCCGGGACCAAGTTCAAAATCTCCACCCCCTCTAGGGCTTGGGAGCTTATCCTGTACTGAGTGTATTGAGAGGTTTGTTGAAATACACCGACGGTTCATTGCATTGTCGGGAAACAACATGCTAATGTCACCTAGAGTTGAACTCATGACCATGACATTCCTCTGTATAATTGATGAGATGCTACACACTCAATCCCGTGCCTGAAAATTGAGAGAAGGACAACTAGGGCCTCCTACCCGCTGTCTGCTTCTTGGAAGAGTGACGAGACCTTAACCTGGCCAAGGCGTACAAGGGAGTGATATGGGCAACAAAAATTGCCAAGCAATACATGACTGGGCCCTAGCCCTAAGATGACACGGCAAATAGAATGGGTGGCATGGATTATGCACATACATCAATGTGGCCCCACGAGCTTGGTTTTTGCTAGCACACAAAAATGGATTCCGTATACATCACTTTCTTCGCATTAAATACGACTTAACTTCTTCTTTCCTGAAAAACCGTACAAATCTTGAACCAAGGTAGAGACATTTTCGTCCTAAACAAACTCCAAGGTCCTTACTCTTGCCTAGGTGGTAGACTTTCAGGAGTTTCAACTCTTGGTCTAGGTGGTGAAATTCCACCAGCGTGAGTGTGTGGGATATGTGTACGTGTGTGTAAAAAAATAAAAATTAAAGTTATTAGGAGAGCCTTCCGGAACACATGGAGTATCGTAGCGTTTTAGGTAATTTGTCCAAACTTTAGGGCAAGTACGGTCAGTTTCCCTCTTAGAAAAAGTGCCTGGTGAATCAATCTCTGAAAATCTCGCAAAAAGAGATCATGCGAGCTTTTTGATGTTAGCGCCAGTTGCTTGACAATGGTGCGAGTAGTTGCATCTCACTCTCCAGTGAGTGGTTGGCACGACCCTCTCATGCGGACAAGTAGATTAAATGACACGATTCTAATGTGAATCATAAAATCAGTAGATGGTGCAGGTCTTTCATCCGAACCATCAAAGCATAAAAGTGCAACCTTGCATCTTGGCCTATTGATATGATGGTGTGACCGTCTAAATTGAATGATTCAAGTGGCGTGATCATTAATCTAATCTGCTCAGCAGATACAGATCTAAGGCCATCCATCAGATGGGTCACGTCATCATCGTTCAGCAAGTGGCATATACCACTTGTCTGCTTGGAATGACGATTCTCCTAGAAATTTCAACAACTTTTGAAAGGCGCATAACAGCTGTTCAAAGGCATTCAATAGAAGCCCAAGAACTACAATAGATGTCTGAGAGCTACACCAGCTATCCATCACAAGCAACATTTGTCCATTTCGCCTCGTGATATACGCTTTCCGTTGTGCCTCATGATCATGACGGTCCACCATACTCGTGATTGACGTGGACCCAACTATCCCTCTTTTGGCCTTTAATCAACGCCTTTATCATGGAGATTGACCATCAACGCTTGGATCAACTAATATAGATTATCATTCATATGTTGCAAGATGAGAGAGGATGGAATTAGAAACGAATGCATTTTATAGGAATTTATACATGCATTAACAAAATGAAGGAAAGTAGAGACAAGAATTATGCTTGTCATAAGCACTGAGTTCCTAGAAGTAGAAGGCTCTATTAAAGGCTTAATTAGCTGTGGTCTGACGTAGAGTGGGTAGCAGACAGTTTCATGGCCAAGATGGATTAGAAAAGGTCCGGTCGATGACAAAAGTGATCCAGACAATCAAACCTTAGATCGGGCGTATCTCGCAATCCGGAATGAGTTATCGGGCGTACAATATATGATTTCGGGGTAGAACGAGCTACTTTAGCCATTCAACCCCGCAATGCCAGGTTGCACAAGCCGGATTTGCGAAATACCTCTGGATCGACGGTCGTTTCCCTATTTTAATTCCATTTTTACTATAAATAGTAAGTTTTAGTTTGATTATAAGTCTTCGTCCGTTGGGCTTTAGGAGTTACGCCCAACGCGAAAAGAGCTTAGAATAATTAGGAGAACAACTAGGTGAAGCCAAATAGGACACTATTTTTGGCCAAAAACCTTGCGCACTAGTAGACATCTAAATAATAAGCTTACTATTTATGGTAAGTTGTGAATTCTAAGAGTTTTAGTTGTAGTTTGCTTCTGATTTCTCTCCCATAACTTGGTATCCCTATTTAAAGAGTTGTGAACTCATTTATTTCAATCATCTATCAAATTACGAATTTATTTATATTCTTCTTATTTTCTTTCCTCGTGCATTTGAGAAGTCTCTGTGAGGGGTCCAGAGAAGCTCCGTGGATTCGGAGTAGTTCTCCTTGAGGAAGATGGTGATCAACTTCATCACGCTCATCACTGCGTCAATTGGTATCAGAGTGAGGATTCCCTCGGTCCGATGGCAAACTGTTCACAACACCAAGGGCTTGTTTGATTTTTAGGCTCAAGTGTAATTACCATGTAAATGGGTAATAATTATTTACCTAGGTAATTATCACATCTTTCCCAATGCAAATGTGACAACATACTTTTTTAACACTTAAATCGAGAAATTTACAACATCAATGTGGGGCCCATCGAGATGTATGTTACTTATCCACACCGCTCATTTGCTATGCCAGCCGAATTTATGGCATAAGCAAAAAAAATGAGGCAAATCCAAAGCTTAAGTGGACCACACCACAAGAAACAACGGGAATCGAACGCCTACCATTAAAAACTTCTTGGGGCCCTCAAAAGTTTTGGATCAAGCTAATATTTGTGTTTTCCCCTTATCTGTGTATGTGTGACCCTATAAACGGGTTAGATGATGAAAAAACCTCAATCTGGGCCCAGTGATGAAAATAACTTTCAATGGTGGACGAATTAAGGCCCTCGTTTCCTTTCGTGTGGGCCATTTAAGTGTTGGATCTGCCTCATTTTTCGATTCATGCTCCAAAATGTTATAATAAAATAGATGGACAATGCAGATATATCATATACATTACGGTGGGGTCCATATATTTAAGTCAACACTTTTATTTCGATTTTTGAGGTGGAATTACTCTCCTGTTTTCAAACAAGGTGAAAAGGTAATAATTACTTATTTACCATGATTTACATGTATCATGGAAAATCAAACAGGCCCCAAGTGTAGGGTCATGATGTAGCAATAATCTCGGTAATACCGAGGTCGAATTCACAGGGACTGAAACTTGTACTGTCATGCCCCAAACTCGGAACCGGGCTCACAAAATTTCCGATCGCCGAATTCGGCACCGACAGCCTCCGTAGTACCCCATTCTCGGTTCCCAATACCCATTTACCACATTTCGATCCTGGGATCTTACAAGGAGGATTTTCAACATCAGTTTGATTCATAATAAGCATAACCAAAGGCATAACCCACAAACAACAACCAAAAACTCCATCACATTTCCACTATGATAAAAAACTTATAAGTATACGTAAAGAGAAATACAATGATGATAGACAAATCTCTGAGAGGATCTGTTATGCGCTCCTGCCTCAGTGCTGCTTCGATCCAACGTCACCTGCACGCAACGGTCGTGCATAAGCTTACAGAAAGCTTAGAGGGTGATGAAAGTGTGTGCGCAAGGTAGTAATGTAATTATACAATATCAGGGCAATGTTGGATATGCTATAGAATCCATGAATACTATTGGTCAGACCAAGGCCATGCGATGTAAGGCATGAATGATGTCGGTCATACCAAGGTCATGCGATGTAAGGCATGAATGATGTTGGCCATACCAAGGCCATGCGATGCAAGATGTAATTCAAGCATACTAATCCTCATATAAGTCCACATATCAATATAGCTTAACTCTGGAATATCACCGGGGTCTAGTGTACTTCGAACCAGATTGCCTCCCCATCGGGGCAACAAGGTGAGTGGAAGAGACCTCACTATCCGCTTGCCAATGTCGGGCCCGGCTCGTCGATAACGGACCCATTCCTCGAGCTGGTCAAACTCAGCCTAGCTTTGCCCCCTCCTCTCGGGCGGGTAAGGCCGCACCCCCTTTAAACCGACCACGACACAGTGGAAAGCGCTGCCTCCTAGTATTCGGCAGTCGGTGCTCATGCATCCACTCGGTCTAGACATTAGAGCAACCTCCTGGTACCATAAAGGTTTAGAGACTTTCACCCAGGGACATTTATAGCACCCATGTAGAATAAAATTTTCGGTATCCAATCCTGCCAACCACAATACGCCTGTGGAGGCTACGACTCTAATGTCACTAGGACATACGGTAACCGTGTCACACAATGCGAAATGCATAAATCACACTATCCAGTCATGCAGCAATCCTGCGCGTATCGTGCACTCATGTAGGGCAACTCCGCCTATCCGGGAGCCTATAAACAATCTGCCCGAAGGCATATACTATGATCAGTCACTCATCATATCAAGCATGCATATGATGCGTATGAGCATGAATCATGAAACTATACTAAACATGTTATATGGTGATGGATTCTGTTCATAACGAAGATGGCCTAAACGGTCTACACATTACAAGAATGGGCCTAACAATGGGCCCTAGGGAGAGTTACAATGCGGACATTTAACCATCATTGCTCTTATAATGTGGATGTCAAACCATCATTGCTCCCAAGGCATGACCGGATCAGATGGGCCGATCAAATGGGCCGAATCAAATGAGCATCAAATGGGCCGAATTGAATGGGCCAATTCAAATGGGCCGAATCAAATGGGCATTAAATGGGCCGAATCAAATGGGCTAAATTAAATGAGCCGAATCAAATGGGCTGAATCAAATGGGTCGATTCAAATGGGCCGACCAAATGGGCCAAATTGAATGGGCCGATTCAAATGGGCTAAATCAAATGGGCCGAATCGAATGGGTCGATTCAAATGGGCCGAATTGAATGGGCTGCACTAGTGGGCCTAATACACCTCACAAAGAGGGGCCTAACATACATCAAGTGAGTTGCACCATCTACCCATTCATCTATCCTTAGGGATCATTTAAGAGCATTTCAAATAAATCATAACGCAAGATTATCTGGACCGCACTCCAAATAACAGTGGTGATAATGATTTCCACCATTCAAATTCCCAAGGCCCACCATAACATTTATTTTCCATCCAATCTGATCATAAGGTCACACATACCTGAGTAAACGAAAATGAATTTCATGTTGATCTAAATTCTCTGTGATAACAGGGGGATTTCAATGGTAGATGTTCACTGCTCTATTGTTTTCAGCAGTGGCCCACCTGATAAGTAGACCTATCTCATTTTGCCTCAAGCCATAAAATGAGCTTGCCAAAAAGGATGGACGGTTTGGAGGCAACACATGCATCAACGGCCCTATGGAGATGGACGGCCTAGATAAAACACACCTCATGGTGGGGTCCTGATGAGTGTCGAATGTTGCATATCAGACCCCAGTAATTGCCTAATGATACGTAGATGATAAGGTTTAATGGAGTGTTTTAATCGTGTTTTCATTGCAGGATGAAACCAGAAGCGTTGATTGAAAAATGATGTTAAAAGCATGGATTTTACGCTCCGAAGACACCAGAGCAAGGAACGGACTCTAGAGGACTGAGATCAATGAATTTACACGCCAGGGATCCGAGGAAATCAAGCTGTTCACGTTAAAGAGGCTCGAAATTGGTCCAAGATACAAGATCACATGATTCCAACCATCCATTCGGTTCGAAACTTCATACATGTGATGGGGGCCATAAATAAACCGTACATATAAAATTTCAGCTATTAGATATCTCAAAAAGTATCCCAACGGCCAGATCAGCCCCTTAATTCATTAAGTGGGGCCCGCTGGATATCTGGATATACATCAATTTTGGTCCTGACGGTTGAAATAATATGAGAAAAATGATGGACGGTGCAGATTTCTCAAAAACATTACAGTGGGACCTGTATATGCAGTGTGTACACAGTGCCTATGTACACCAGCCGTGCACTGCACCATCACCCTGGTCAGCGCTTGCGCTGACCTGCGTTTCATCAAAACGGAAAGATCCGTTTTCGCTGGCTGTGTAACCGACGCTGTCGGATTTTGCGGAAGGTAGTGGGCCCCACCCACTACTTGTACAGATGATCCAAACCGTCCATTCTCTGTCTAAGGTCGATGTTACCAAGGTGTAGGTGATTGAATTTTAAAAGAATGCGCTTATGGAAATCTAACCGTTCAAAAGCAAGTTGAATGGTAGAGAGAGATAACGTGTGGGCCTCATCAACAGAAGGCGAAAATTACATATTTTCAACCGAAATTTCCTCCTCCATCCAATGAACGGAGTGGATTTCTAAGATACCAAGAATGTGGACCCCACTACTCTAATTCAAAAACAGAAATCTCCGTTTCTGTTATAGCGTTCGCAAATAGAGACTTGCGGTTTTTGTTGTGGGCCACCACCGTACGACAACAGTCCAATCCAGACCATCCATTGTATTTCCAAGGCCTATGTTACTAAAGCCTAGGTGGCAATATTTGAAGAAACAAATAAAATGGGATCATAACCATTCAAATACAAAACGGACGGTGGCTTTAAAGATTGAGTGGGTTGCACCAAAGGATGGCCAAAAATCCCCTTTCCTAACTGGTTTTTCGAGATGAATCCAATGTACGGCTTGGATTAATGAAAACAACATTGAAGTGGGCCCCACCAGTGGCACAGCGTAAGGTCTGTTACGCGAACTCTATCTCAGCGTCCGGAAATCGACTGACTTTTGGCCGATTGTACGATCATGGTCATCGATCAGAGGGAAGATCTGATTCGTCCATCGTGAAGAGCACTTCAAACTGTCTCAAGGAACGGTATTTCTTGGGAAAATGAGTAGAGAAAGTGGTGTTGGTGAGCAAGTCATCTGGGCTACGTAAATAACTTGCGCACGTGGCTGTTGCTGTGTAAAGAGCTTCCGCAGCTGACACAGCTGTGGTCTCCACCGTCTCTAGCATCTATAAGAGGGGATTCTAGAACCAGAGGGAAGAAAGAGAAGAAAGAGAAGAAGGAGAGAGAGAGAGAGAGAGAGAGAGAGAGAGAGGAAGAAAGGAGGGCTGATTCAGATTTTCATATGTTTTTTCTTTATCAATTTTATTTTTTCCTTCTAGTTGAGCACATGGATTTCTAATTTTCTTCGCTAGGGCTGAGATGAAGCCCCTAATTTGAATAATGCTTTGTATTGTTGAATTTACTTTAACTTGATTGATTTATTTCTTTCTCTAAGTGGGCTTGATTGGTTTGAATTCTGTACTTCTCCATCTATGAACTTAACCAAAGTATATATATGGATGTTGTTTGGATGCTTATTCTAGGTGCTTGTGTCTGATCATGAACAGGTTTCCTATAGAGGAAGAAATAGGGTGCTTTAATGAACTGTACATTCCATGTGCCCGATCAAGGACATGGGGTATGTTATTCATGGCATTGCTTAAAGGAATTAGACATTCTGTATGCCCGATTAAAGACACAGATTGTGCTTTCTCTATATAAGTGGTATCAATCTAGATTAAGGTGAATCAACAGACAAAACAAGGGTTAAGATAATTAGGGGTGGATTCGAAAGTCCTAGTGCTCTTTCTCTGATTGAATTTTTTTCCCTATTCTCAATTGTTTTTTTTTTTTTTATAGAATTGTGTTTAGTAATTCGCTCCATTATTTGTTGGATTAGTTAAGGAGAATCATAGATTTGAATTGTGACGACTAGTCCTCGTGGGAACGATCTCGTAATACGTACCATATCTACATCTGATTCGTATACTTGCGAGTTTAAAAATCATTTAAATTATGTTGGTTTAAATAAAAACATCAAGTTTTTGGCGCCGTTGCCGGGGATTGTTTCGTTCCAAATTGAATTTAGGATTCTCTCTTATTATAATTCATAGCTTAGGATTTTACTAACTTAGAGTTCTTTTCTTTATTTTAGAAACTAACCTATTTCCTGTTTTGTAGGGTCCTGAAATAAACTTCTAATTTGGTAATCCCTTTCTAAATTCTTTACTTTTTCTAATTTCTATTTTTAGAATTAGGATTTTATTTTTTAGAAATTTTTTAGTTTCTAATTTTATATTTAGATTCTTCTTTCAAGTAACTTTCTATTTTCTAGTTTTAGAAATTCTTCCCTTTTTAGAAACTAACTTAGCTTGTTATTTCTAAGATTAGAAACTTTCTTTTTTAGAAATTAACCGTTGCTTAGGATTTTTCTATCATTATTTTAGGAAACTTAATTTGTTTTTGTTTTTATTTACAGGAATTGAGGAAGGAAGTTACTAAGTGAAGGAGGAGCTTCTTAAATTTTCTGACATCAATCATCTCCTTTTCCGGGTTCTTTCTTCCCATTCTTATTTACATAGTTTTAACTTGTTTTAGAATCTCATAGTTTCTAGTTCTAGTTTTATTTCTCCTAGGTTGCTTCTTAGTTTAGTTTTCTTTCTTACATTGCAATAACATAGTTTATGCTAGGACGTAGATCTCTAAACATAGAACTAGCACCTTTTGATCCAGAAATAGAAAGAACTTTTCGTAGAAGATTTAGAAACATACTATTTGACATGGCGGAAGAGAATGGAACTAAAGCTCTTAGAGATTATTCAACTCCTGTCCAATTCAATGCGCCTTCATGCATAGTGTTGCCTGCTACCACGGCAGCACACTTTGAACTCAAGACTGGGGTCATACAGTTGTTGCCTTCCTTTTATGGTTTAGACAAGGAGGACCCATATCATCATGTGAAAGAATTCCTAGACATTTGCTCCACCTTTAAGTTCCAAAACTTCTCAGACGATTCGATCCGCCTACGCCTGTTTCCTTTTTCCTTGAAGGATAAGGCGAAAGCATGGTTGAATTCTCTAGAAGTAGGGTCTATCACTACATGGGACCAATTGTCTAGGAAGTTCTTAAACAAGTTCTTCCCTGTTCACAAAACTAATGCTCTCCGTAGGGAAATTACCAATTTCACACAAAAAGTGGGTGAGCACTTTCATGAATGTTGGGAAAGATGGAAGGACTTACTTCTTAAATGTCCACACCATGGTTTTGAAAAGTGGCAACAGGTTCAATACTTCTATGACGGTTTGACACCCCAGAACCGTCGCATGGTTGATGCCACCAGTGGAGGGTTATTCATGACCAAAAGTGATGTCGAAGCGCGGAACTTCTTTGAAACCTTGTGCAAAAATTTTCAGCAATGAGACTATTCAAATAGAGGTGACAGAAGTCCCCAACCACAAAAGAGAGGTGGTATATATGAGATAGGAGTCATGCCAGATCTGTGCGCCAAGCTCGATAACCTGACAAAGAAAGTTGATGCTCTGGTATTAAATAATGGACCTCTACAAACAACTCAAGCCGAGGCTTGTGCCATATATTCTAGTCCTGCCCATCCTATGCAGTCTTGTCCATCTGGTGCAACATCCCCAAAACTTCTCTCTGAACAAGTACATGCTATGAACACTTTTCAAAAACCTGGGAATGATCCATACTCGAACACATACAACCCAGGGTGGGCTAGACATCCAAATTTTTCTTGGACAAAAGGACCACAATAAGGAGGACCATCTGGAAATCCTCTCATGCAACCGCACTCCCAAGTTGGCAGTCAACAACTTCAACAGTTCCGCAATATCAACAACTGCCTGCACAATCAAGGAAACTATCTCTTGAGGATACACTCAATCTTTTTATGCAGAGTTCTCTCCAATTCCAAAAAGACACCCAACAAACCTTACTAGCCAACCAGCAAAGCTTACATGCAAATGCGCAATCCATTGCCAAGCTGGAAGTACAATTGGGTCAACTTGCTGCCACATTGAGTGAGAGAGAGAAGGGCAAGTTCCCTAGCCAACCTGTGGCCAATCCAAAGGGACAGTATGAGATTGGCTCTAATTCCAACCAAGGGCAATATCATGAACAGGCCAAATCGATCACTACCCTTAGGTCAGGCAAGCAGATTGACAACAGAATAGAGATGCCTAGGGATGAATCAAATTTTAAGGCAGAAGATCAAGATGAAGCAGAGAGACACACCAATGCATTCAAAGTCCAAAAGCTCTCTCACTCTCCAAGAGCCACTAATGTGCCACCCTACGTGCCCAAAGCACCCTTTCCTCAACGTCTGACACCAATAAAGAAAAGAAACAACTTTGATGAAATCTTGGATGTGTTTAAAAAAGTGCAAGTCAACATTCCGTTGCTTGATGCTATCAAGCAAGTCCCTGCTTACGCTAAGTTCCTTAAAGATTTATGCACTCAAAAGCGTAAGCAGAATGTTCATAAGAAAGTCTTCCTTGCAGAGCAACTCAGCTCCATGATTCAACATAACACCCCTCCTAAATTTAGGGATCCAGGAGCCTCCACTATTTCTTGCGGCATAGGAGATCATAAGATCGGGAAGGCATTGCTTGATTTAGGGGCGAGCGTCAATTTGTTACCATATTCGGTTTATGAGCAGCTAGAACTTGGTGAGTTGAAATCGATTAAAATAACATTATAACTAGCTGATAGATCTGTCAAGGTGCCCCGGGGTGTTATTGAAGATGTGTTAATCCAGGTTGATAAATTTTATTTTCTAGTGGATTTCATAGTTATAAATACTCAGCCTATCCAGAATCTTCATAGTCAGATCCCAGTCATCTTGGGTCGTCCATTTTTGGCCACAACTAATGCTATTATCAATTACAGGAATGGAGTTATGAAGTTGTCCTTTGGTAACATGAATATTAAACTCAATGTCTTTAATGCTGGACAATAATCCGCAGATTTGGACGACATATTTGAAGCGGACATGATCGAGAGTCTAGTGCAGGACTCCTTCCGTAAATCTTTTGAAGACCCACTTGAGACCTGCTTAGCACAATATGGCATGGATTTTGACATAGAAAGTCTCATCCAGGAAGTCAATGCACTGCTCGACTCTACTCCTATATTGGAGACTAAAAAATGGAGAGTGAAAGTGGAACCTCTTCATCCCTCTGAGGCTCTGCCTGACAACACAGTTTCTCACTCTGAGAAGGCAAAGGAGAGCAGACTGCTTAATGTTCTTAGAGCATATAAGGCAGCAATTGAACGGAAGATATCGAAAATACAGGGAGTATGCCCCACTGTATGTATGGATCATGCTGCGGGAATGTCGCGTGAAATGCAAAGGAAGCGTGATCCTAACATGGAAGAAGTCGTTCGAGCAGAAGTCCTTAAATTATTTGACGACAGTATCAGTTACCTCATTTCAGATAGCACAGTTTATGGGAACTCACATCACTTGTCTGGGATTGGTTAATCAAGGTATTAAGGAATTTCTTTGGCGGACCCTGTTATAAAGATTAGTTAATTCATGGTCCGTTCTTGTCTGGCTGAAGACGTTAAACTTAGCGCTCCTGGGAGGCAACCCAGCGTTTCATTTTATTTCTTTTTCCTAGTTAGTTAGTTCAATGTTTGTGGGTAACATTACCGCAAACCCTCACGAGACTACAACTCGTCCACTAGGGGTAACCTAGGGGTTTAAAGGCTTGTTGCATACGCTAAATGCAATCGAGAGCACCTGCGAAAGTGGTATAGATAGGATCTTTTATTTTTTGTATTTTACTATTTTCTCTCTTGTGCTAACTCGCTTTTACGTTGATATTTTTGGGAAAGCCTCTTGATTCTTCATCCAGGTATTATCTTTCCATCACTCCTCTTTTACTTCCGTTGTCCCATGTGCATCGTATGATTATTTCTTTTACATTGAGGACAATGTAGATTTTAGGTTGGGGGTGGGAGATTACCTAATTAGTATTCTCTTGGTCTTGAGCGGAAATTGTGAAAATTTTTAAAATTTTTTCTGGAATTTCTGATGAATTCAAAGTGATTTTGACGGATAGTCGAGAATATAGGTAACTTATGACTCTTGGATTTGGCCATCTGCTTGATTTCACAGTCAATTTGAATTGATAATCCATGCTTAGAAGTTGTAAACATTGATTAAACCATGATTTCACATATCACATCTCGCTTACACATTAAGTTTTCAGTTCGATATTAAATGGTAACTTGGTGATCATTAAGCATGAAAGGAACTAGCCTGAAAAAATTTGTTAGTATCAGTTTATAAAGAAGAAGTGAAAAGGTGAGTCGAATAATCTTCACCATAGGTTTGCTCCCTATAGATGAAGATTCGATCTCTCATGGTTTACATTCAGAAAGAGTTAGGCGACAAGTTTTCACCATAGGTTTGCTCCCTATAGGTGAGAATTTGATTCCCCTCATTTGTGTTATTGTTCATAAAGAATATCACAGGCTGGTAAACTGATAAGTTAATCTGTTGGCATGTTTTGGTTTCAAGTTTTGGTTGTCATAAATTCTGTTGTTAATTACTAATGATATCATGAAATTGACAATTGGATCTTTTAATGATTGTAAGTCGAGATTACACTGTACATTCATGGAGCTCGATGTTCAGAATTGTTCCAATTAATGGATTAATAGTTTGAACTTAATTATGAAATCTACCATGAACTTGATTCCAAGAGAAAAATTCCACTCACCAATCATGAATTTTAGAATTCTCATCTCGACTATTTGTTCACAAGGCATTCAATGTTACAGGAATTTATCTTTTATTTCTGAAATTATTTTTCGCATGTTTTGCTCGGGACTAGCAAAATGCTGGTTGGGGGTTGTGATGAGTGTCGAATGTTGCATATCAGACCCCAGTAATTGCCTAATGATACGTACATGATAAGGTTTAATGGAGTGTTTTAATCGTGTTTTCATTGCAGGATGAAACCAGGAGCGTTGATTGAAAAATGATGTTTTTTACGCTCCGAAGACACCAGAGCAAGGAACGGACTCCAGAGGACTAAGATCAATGAATTTACACGCCAGGGATCCGAGGAAATCAAGCCGTTCACGTTAAAGAGGCCCGAAATTGGTCCAAGATGCAAGATCACATGGTTCCAACCATCCATTCGGTTCGAAACTTCATACATGTGATGGGGGCCATAAATAAACCGTACATATAAAATTTCAGCCATTAGATATCTCAGAAAGTATCCCAACGGCCAGATCAGCCCCTTAATTCATTAAGTGGGGCCCGCTGGATATCTGGATATACATCAATTTTGGTCCTGACGGTTGAAATAATATGAGAAAAAGGATGGACGGTGCAGATTTCTCAAAAACATTACAGTGGGCCCTGTATATGCAGTGTGTACACAGTGCCTATGTACACCAGCCGTGCACCGCACCATCACCCTGGTCATCGCTTGCGCTGACCCGCATTTTCATCAAAACGGAAAGATCCATTTTCGCTGGGCAATGTGGCAAGACGTCGGTTTTGCGGAAGGTAGTGGGCCCCACCCACTACTCGTACAGATGATCCAAACCGTCCATTCTCTGTCTAAGGTTGATGTTACCAAGGTGTAGGTGATTGAATTTTAAAAGAATGCGCTTATGGAAATCTAACCGTTCAAAAGCAGGTTGAACGGTAGAGAGAGATAACGTGTGGGCCTCATCAACAGAAGGCGAAAATTACATATTTTCAACCGAAATTTCCTCCTCCATCCAATGAACGGAGTGGATTTCTAAGATACCAAGAATGTGGACCCCACTACTCTCATCAAAAACAGAAATCTCCGTTTCTGTTACAGCGTCTGCAAATAGAGACTTGCGGTTTTTATTGTGGGCCACCACCGTACGACAACAGTCCAATCCAGACCATCCATTGTATTTCCAAGGCCTATGTTACTAAAGCCTAGGTGGCAATATTTGAAGAAACAAATAGAATGGGATCATAACCATTCAAATACAAAACGGACGGTGGCTTTAAAGATTGAGTGGGTTGCACCAAAGGATGGCAAAAAATCCCCTTTCCTAACTGGTTTTTCAAGATGAATCCAATGTACAGCTTGGATTAATGAAAACAACATTGAAGTGGGCCCCACCAGTGGCACAACGTAAGGTCTGTTACACGAACTCTGTCTCAGCGTCCGGAAATTGACTGACTTTTGGCAGATTGTACGATCATGGTCGTCGATCAGAGGGAAGATCTGACCCGTTCATCATGAAGACCACTTCAAACTGTCTCAAGGAACGGTATTTCTTGGGAAAATGAGTAGAGAAAGTGGTGTTGGTGAGCAAGTCATCTGGGCTGCGTAAATAACTTGCGCACATGGCTGTTGCTGTGTAAAGAGCTTCTGCAGCCAACACAGCTGTGGTCTCCACCGTCTCTAGCATCTATAAGAGGGGATTCCAGAACCAGAGGGAAGAAAGAGAAGAAAGAGAAGAAAGAGAGAGAGAGAGAGAGAGAGAGAGAGGAAGAAAGGAGGGCTGATTCAGATTTCCATATGTTTTTTCTTTATCAATTTTATTTTTTCCTTCTAATTGAGCATATGGATTTCTAATTTTCTTCGCTAGGGCTGAGATGAAGCCCCTAATTTGAATAATGCTTTGTATTGTTGAATTTACTTTAACTTGATTGATTTGTTTCTTTCTCTAAGTGGGCTTGATTGGTTTGAATTCTGTACTTCTCCATCTATGAACTTAACCAAAGTATATATGGATGTTGTTTGGATGCTTATTCTAGGTGCTTGTGTCTGATCATGAACAGGTTTCCTATAGAGGAAGAAACAGGGTGCTTTAATGAATTGTACATTCCATGTGCCCGATCAAGGACATGGGGTATGTTATTTATGGCATTGCTTAAAGGAATTAGACATTCTGTATGCCCGATTAAAGACACAGATTGTGCTTTCTCTATATAAGTGGTATCAATCTAGATTAAGGTGAATCAACAGACAAAACAAGGGTTAGGATAATTAGGGGTGGATTCGAAAGTCCTAGTGCTCTTTCTCTGATTGAATTTTCTTCCCTATTCTCAATTGTTTTTTTTATAGAATTGTGCTTAGTAATTCGCTCCATTATTTGTTGGATTAGTTAAGGAGAATCATAGATTTGAATTGTGACAACCAGTCCTCGTGGGAACGATCTCGTAATACGTACCATATCTACAGGTCTGCACGTTTGGCCCACCAGACGTAACGGACGGCCGGTTGGATGGGACACAACCACATCACACGTGGGACCCCAGAACTTGCTGACGTTAATCAGCATGTGGGTCCCACCATCTAAATGGTTTGGATGTCACGTGGGACCCACAGAATTTGCTGACGTGAATGGACAGTGGGTCCCACCTGCTGGACGTCCTGGATATCATGTGGGACCCTCAGAAATTGCTGACGTTAGAAAGATAGTGGGTCCCACCATCTGGCAGATGGATGGTGTGGATCTAACGCTGATGGGCGGTGTGTACATCACACACCACACACTCAAACCCACCATCCCAGCCCGTGGACGATGGGGATATACAACACATTATAATGGTGGGTCCCTCGTTGCTAGGTGAAGTACACCAGCCAGTCTCCTGTCCAGACAGGTGGGTCCCACATGGGGCCCGCACGTGCAGATCCATGCTGATATATTACATATATAATATTATATTATATCATATATCATATTATAATATAATATAATAATATATATACATATCCCATACATATATATATATATACATATATATATATATATACATATATATATATATATATATATATATATTATATAATATTATACATGAGACCCAACCAGCGTCCAGTCACCGTCCAATAAACTGGACGGTGCTGGATGATGCACACGTATTATGGTGGTCCCACGTAGTGGGCCACGGGATTTCGATCAAGCTAATATTTGTCTTTCCCTCTCATCCGGGCCTATGTGACTGTCCAGTCATGTAGGCCCCAACCGAGATCAAGGTGGCCTATTTGTCGGACATCATGGCTAAAATACACACATCATAGGTGGGCCATTAATCATAGAAAAAGAAAGAGAGGGAGAGAAAGAGAGAAGGGGAGAGATCGGTGATGACGGAGGGGCCCCGCCACTATGGGCCCCCTCTTGGATACAAGCATACATCAAAGTGTGTCCCACCATATGTGGGTCCTTAGATCACAAAAAGACAAATACAAAAAGAATGAAAAATGTGGGTCCAAGATCACCCACCGTCCACTTCTTCTTGGCTCCTTGGATAGGTAATCGCCTTAGCTTTGATTTCAATGGAAGATGATGAAGCTTTGATGGTTGAGATGAGAGATGAAAGGGTAGGAAGTGGGCCACATTAGAGCTTCTCCATGACAGTTTGGGAAGCTCATACGTTGGAGTTTTTGGTTGCTTGGAAATGAGTTTGAGAAATGAGAGAGAGAGAGAGAGAGGGTTGTAAGGAGAGAGGGGGATGGGTGATGGGGTGATGGGTGAGGTGAGTGATGGGTGTGTAAGAGCTTTGTTGACTTTTGGGGTAATTTGTGTAAGGAGTTGTTGGCTTATGGGGTTGTTTGGGGATGTGGTGTGAGGTGATGTGTACTTGACCCTTGATGGGATTGATTGATTAATTGAGGTGACACGTTGTAGAGATTCTCTCGGAATTCGCACGCGTGGCGTTTTCTTCGAACTGAACGCGGTCCCACATCTCCTAGCCTAGGCATCGGATCGGCGCGCGAGTCGCGGCATTAGAACCGCGGCAACGACGCAGTCGCTAGGGTACAAGTCTTGGATCGAGTTGACTCTGTTTTGCAGAACTCAGCTTAGGATCGCGTGCAAACATCGGATATAGGTCAAGGGTTGCCGAAATTTGATCGAGAGAATCGCGGAAACATACGAAATGGTACAAACTAAGATACGGGTCTTACATGTACGTTTTTGAAATTAACTAAAATAGAACTAGAAGATGTGAAGCTAATTCTGAAGTATTTGAGAAAGTAAGTGCGAATAGAGTAATTAAAACTGTGAATTTAAAAGTGGGAACTAGGATGCTAAGGATCCACTTGTAGTGATCAAGGAGCCCTCTTACTTGATTCAAGTAACATAATTAGAATTGGAGTCTTATTTTATCCGATTGAAAAATATATCAATAAAACCAAATTTGAACTTTCATTGATCTAATTCTCAAAGGAGAAGAATTGTGATACTTGGAAGAGATTCCATCACCAAACCATGCCCATAGGACGATGGCCGATAACAAGATTTACCAATCCCACAATCTTAAAGTAAGGAAAAGAAGATACTCAAAGCTATTGCAGATCTACTATAATTTAAGTCACAATAAATCATTAAAAACTGAAAGTATTCCTTTAAAATCAAATTAGAATCAAAGAAGGTTCAACATAAACATGAATTAAAGCAAGAGAAACATCTCATCACACTATAAGCTTCACCTCTTAGCCCTAGCTAAGAGGTTTAGCCAACTATAGACATGATTGGACCAAAGTCTCTTAAGAAAAATATGAAAACAACTAAGGAAGAAGAAGAAAAACTCCTGGCGACGGCTTCTTTACCCTTTTGCTCCACTCCTTAAACACTAGAAGTTGCTTAAGAACATCCTAGGGAGTCCTATTTATAATTGTGGAACTCCAACTTTCGCATCTAGTTGGAAAACTTTAGAAACCGCCTCAAATTTATGCAATTTGCTAAAATAGACTTCACTCTGTGTAGTTTTCCAAAATAGACTCCACTCTGTGCAGTTTCCTAGAATAGACTTTACTCTGCGCAATTTCACAAAATGACCCAGAGTTTCAGAATATATTTTTTTTGGACGATTTCAGGATTCCTTTTCTTTACTTCAAATCTTTGATTCTCTTCATTCCTCACTTAGTTTTCTTGGATCTTTGGCATGTGAATTCTTTAATCTTGGTCTACTAAGATCCATCCCTTGCCTTGGTGAGTCTTAAGCATCAAATTCATGCTTTTAGTACCCTTTTTAATCCAAGCTCTTAAATTCACCTTGCAACACAAACATGAGTAAAATAGAATATTAAGCATTATTATGTTCATAAAACCAAGATATAAATGAGGGATAATATGCAATATTTGACCCTCGATATAATCCCCAATCAGCATTTTGCTAGTCCCGAGCAAAGTATGTGAAAAATATTTTGAGAACCACATGATAATTTTTATAAGCTCAAGTGGTTTTAAAAAAAATAATCCAAATAATAGAATTCTAAAATACATCAATGTTGTGCACTCGGTAAGTTTCATAATCAAGTTTAAAGAATTAATCCTCCAATTAGAACAATTCCAAACATTGGGTTCCATGGGTGAAGGTTCAATTCTTTACTTTCGTGATAACATTGATAATTAAAAGAGCATTCAAAACAACCAAAACCTAAACCAAAACTTGTCTTACGGTTCATCTTTTAATTCCCTCTTTTATTCCTCCAACTTTTGATTTTCCATCGATGGCTTTCATGTTACGTTAACCTTTTTTTAAAGATCTTTAATAAGTGGCCTTTTTGAAGACAACTATTTTTTAACTGGGTATTATTATTATTATTATTATTATTTTATTTTTAAACATGATGGACAAACTCTCCAGGTGAGTTCCTTTCATTCTAAATAGTCACCAAGTTAACAATTCAATGTTGACCGAAGCTTTAATGTGACTACTAGATGTGGCATGTGAAATCATGACCCGATCAATGTTTAAAACTTCCACTCATGGATTAATAACTTGAACTTAACTTTGAAATCTCTAAGTAACTGAATCTAAGGGATATAAATCATAAACATTAAGTATCTTATACTTCTATTTTTCAGAAAATTTTCAATTTTCTACACTTTTTTTTCACAATTTTTGCTCAAAGACTAGGAGAACAACTGATTAGATAACTTAATCCCCCATCCCTAACCTAAAATCTACATTGTCCTTAATGTAAAAGAAATAAGCATGTAATGTAAGAGAGGCAACGAAAAGAAAAGAGAAGTGATGGAAAGATAGTACCTGAAGAAGGAATTTTAAGGTTTTTCCAATGATCTTAGTACGAAGATGAGTTAGCACAAAAGACTCGAACAGATAATAAGCAAACTATCCTAAAACAGCGGAAAGCAAACTATCCTAAACAACGAAAAGCAGTAAACCTAACTACACCTCTGTCAGACTAGGAGGTCAATCCTGGTAAACAGGATCATTCAGAGGTATGGACATGTCCTCCGAATCAGATTTTTCAACAAATGGATTTAAACGGTGTCCATTCACTTTGAAATCATTGTCATTGTTGGGATTCTGAATCTCGACAACCTCATGAGGATAGACATTAGTAACAATGAAAGGGTCGGTCCAACGAGATCTAAGTTTACCTAGAAAGAGATGTAATCGAGAATTGTACAAAATGACCTTCTGACCTGGTGTGAATGATTTCTAAAGAATGTGTTGGTCATGAAATACCTTCATTCTATCCTTGTAAATTCTCGAGTTCTCATATGCATCTTTCCAGATTTCCTCAAGCTCATTCAATTGAAGTTTGCGCAACGCGCCAACATTGTCCAAATTAAAGTTCAGATTTTTAATCGCCCAGTAGGCCCTATGTTCAAACTCCACATGTAAGTGGCAAGCCTTCCCATAGACAAGTATAAAGGGAGACATTCCAATAGGAGTCTTAAATGCAGTACGGTAAGCCCATAAAGCATCGATCAAGCGGATTGACCAATCCTCGCGGTCAGGGTTAACCATTTTTTCTAATATGTGTTTAATTTTTCTATTGGAAACATCAGCTTACCCACTTGTTTGTGGGTGATATGGAGTGCTCACTTTACGAGAGATACCATATTTCTTCATTAAATTTGTGAATGGCCTATTGTAAAAGTGTGATCCTCCATCACTAATGATGGCTCGAGGCGTTCCGAACCGAGAAATGATGTTTTTTTTAAAAGAATTTAATGACGGTTTGATAGTCATTATTCCAACATGGGATCACTTTGACCCATTTAGTGACATAGTCTACTGCTAGCAAAATATATAAATTTTCAAAGGATTGGGGGAATGATCCTATGAAATCGATGCTCCAGCAATCAAATGCTTTTATGATAAGAATGAGGTTTAAAAGCATAATATTTCTACAGGATAATGCTCCCAATTTCTGACAACGCTCACAAGCTTTGCAAAACTCATGAGTATCCCTAAACATAGTAGGCCAATAAAAGCCGCACTACAGAATTTTGGCCGTGGTCTTTGTAGCAGAAAAGTGACCACCACAAGCCTGAGAGTAACAAAAGGAGATGACACTTTGGTGTTCATTGTCTGGCACACATCTCCTTAATATTTGGTCAGGGCAATATTTGAATAAATACGAATCATGCCAGAAGAATGTGTGTACCTTGGCAAATAATTTCTTTTTATCTTGCAAAGTCCAATGTGTCGGCGTGGAACCTGTGGCAAGATAATTAGCAATATCCGCGAACCAAGGTGATTGAAAGACTTTAAATAATTGTTCATCAGGGAACATGTCATTTATATGTGTTGTCTTAAGGGAATCAGAGATATTAAGGCAGGAAAGGTAGTCAATTACTACATTTACTACTTCCTTTTTATCTTTTATTTCTAAATCAAATTCCTAGAGTAGAAGGATTCATCTTCTCAAGCAGGGCTTAGCATCATTCTTAGAAAGAAGATACTTGAGCGCCTCATTATCCATGTAGATGATGATCTTGTATCCAATCAAGTAGGACCTAAATTTGTCCAAAGCGAATACTACGGCTAAGAGTTCCTTTTCCATAGTAGTGTAATTCACTTGGGCAGGATTAAGGTTCTACTTGCATAATATATAACATAAGGCCTCTTATCTTTTCTCTGACCTAATACCACCCCAAGAACATAGTTGGACACATCACACATAAGTTCAAAAGGGATGCTCCAATCGGGTGGCTGCATGATGGGTGCGGTGGTTAACATGTCCTTGAGCTTAGAAAAAACTTACTGGCATTGCTCAGTCCACTCGTATGGTACATCCTTTTGAAGTAGATTGCATAAAGGACGAGAGAGGTGACTAAAGCCCTTTATGAATCTTCTGTAAAATCCGGCGTGTCGTAAGAAGGATCGCACATCATGTGTGTTCTTAGGTGGAGGTAAGTTAGAGATAAGATCAATCTTAGCCTTATCTACCTCAATTCCTTTGGAAGAGAGGATATGTCCCAGGACAGTTTCCTTACGAACCATGAAGTGACACTTCTCCCAATTAAGTACCAAATTCTTTTCCTCACATCACTTCAGCACATTTTTCAAAATTTCCAAACATTCGCTGAAGGATGGACTAAAGACCGAGAAGTCATTCATGAAAACCTCTAAATATTGCTCCACCATATCAGAAAAAATACTCAATATACATCGCTGAAAAGTGGCGAGAGCATTACATAGTCCGAATGGCATCCTTTGGTAAGCAAAGGTGCCATAAGTACATGTAAATGTCATCTTTTCCTAATCTTCAAGGGCCATCTCAATCTGATTGTAGCCCGAATATCCGTCAAGGAAACAGTAATAGGAATGACTAACTAGACTTTCTAAACTTTGATCGATGAAGGGCAAAGGAAAGTGGTCTTTCCTCATGACGACATTCAACTTCCTGTAGTCAATACACATTCTTCAACCGGTAGTAATCCTAGTTGGCACGAGTTCATTGTCGGCATTGGCTACGATGGTGATTCCTAACTTTTTAGGAACCACCTGAGTTGGACTCACTCATTGACTATTAGATATTGGGTATATGATACCCACATCTAATAGCTTAAGAACCTTGACCTTAACCACTTCTTTCATGTTTGGATTTAGTCTACGTTGTGGTTGCCTGGAGGTCTTCACATTATCCTCGAGATGAATGTGGTGAGTACAAATCAAAGGGTCAATTCCCTTGAGGTCCGCAATCGACCATCCAAGGGCTCCTTTGTGCTTAATGAGAGTAGAGATAAGCATACTCTCTTGTTCTTGCTCCAGGTGGGAAGAAATCACCACCGGGCATGTCTCATCTTGACCTAAATAGACATATTTCAAATCAGAGGGCAAAGGTTTTAGGTCAAGCTTCGATGCCTAGAGGTTAGACAGTAGAGGCATTACATCAATTTGGGGCAATTCTTTAAATTGTGGCCTCCACCGGTTAACTTCAAGTATTGGCACAGTATTAAGTATGATACCTATCTCCCTAATTGTATCATCATCCAAATCATGGGATTTCAAGCACGTCTCTAGAGGGTCAAAGGATAAGGTCATCAAGGTTCTATCTTCCACGAACGAACCAATCATGTTAATGTCATGGGTATCATCATCATCCTCTGACTGTTTATTCATATCGAAGAAAATATTGAGCTCTAATGTCATATTCCTGAAAGATAGATTCATAACTCCATTCTTACAATTTATGATTGCATTTGATGTAGCAAGGAATGAGCGATTAAGGATGACAGGAATTTGAGTGCTCATGTCCACGATGGGTTGAGTATCCAGGACGATAAAATCTACTGGGTGAAAAAATTTATCAACCTAGACTAACACATCCTCAATTATTCCTCTCGGTACACGAACTAAATGATCGACAAGTTGTAATGTGGTCCGGGTGGGTTTTAATTCACCCAGATCTAGTTGTTTGTAGACTGAGTAAGGAATCAGACTTACGCTCGCTCCTAAATCAAGAAGTGCATGCTCAATCCGATAATTCCCAATTACAAAAGTGATGGTTGGGTCACCGGGATCTTTGTATTTTTGTGGCACATCTTGCTTTAGGATGGCACTCACTTTTTCTGTCAGAAAAATTTTCTTTTTGATGTTTTGCCGCCTTTTGGTCGTGCATAGGTCTTTCAGAAATTTGGCATATGAAGGAATTTGTTTCACAACATCCAGAAGAGGGAAGTTGACCTTCACTTGTTTAAGCACCTCTAAAATATCCTGAGAGTTAGAGAGAGGTTTTGGTACAACCAACTGCTAGGGGAATGGAGCAATCGCCTTGCTTTGAAGTTCCAGTTCTACCTCATGCGAAGCATCACTAGGTCTATTAATTTCATCTACTTTTGGGTCATTAGGCTTTCCAGCCCTTACCGAAATAGATTTATCAGTTATCTTCCCACTCCTAAGTGTGGTGATAGACTTAGCTTGCTCCATTGAATTTGAAGAGCTTGGTTCACTAACTCTGTATTGCGGTTTAGGGTTGGGGATAGGTTGAGTAGGAAGTATCCCTTACTCCATAACCGTAACACGTGAGTCTATCTTTTTTATGGCCTTTGTGAGTTCTTGTAAGGCTTGAAGAGTACTTTACTGGATAAGCTCTTGAGGGTTTTGAACCAATTCCTCTTGAGGTTTCCCTTAATTTAAGAATTGATTAGGGATACATTGAGGTGTAGCCGATTGTCCATTCCTCCAACTGAAATTTAGGTGATTTCTCCAACTAGGATTGTATGTATTTGAAGTGAGTCCTTTGAAATGCCTTTGGTAGTTGTTTACGTCATTCGACTGCTCATTCAATATTTCTTGAAATGCAGGTATTATTGGACAATTTTCAGTTGTATGAATATTGCACACACAAATACCGCAAACAACTTCCTTACCCTTATCCTTCCTAAGTCCCATGGCTTCAAGTTTTCTTATGAGACTGGCCACTTTGGCATTTATATCATCATCTTCCTTCAACAAGTATATTTCACCCCTCTTTTGATTGATTAGGCTTAGATGTGGTGCTAGGTCTTGGGGAGATGTCCCATGATTGTACGGTTTCAGCGAGTTTGTCAAAGTAATCCCAAACTTTATTAACATTTTTGTTCATGAATTCCCCATTGCACATCGTCTCGATGAATTGGTGCATAGAAGATGTCAGTTTGTCATGAAAGAAACTTGTTATGCACCACGTTTCAAAACCGTATTGTGGGCATGAACTGACAAGATCCTTGAACCGCTCCCAACATTGGAAGAATGTTTTGTCTTCCGTTTGGGCAAAGTTTATGATCGACTTCCTGATGGTGTTCGTTTTATGGTATGGAAAAAAATAATTTATGAACTCCATGTCATTCCATGTGCCAATAGATCGTGAATGTAATGAGTGTAATCACGTCTTAGCTTTTTCTTTCAAGGAGAAAGGAAAGAGTTTCAGCCTAACCATGTTCCTCAGACACGTTAAGAAAATATGAAGTGGCCATAATCTCGTCAAACGCTTTCAAGTGTAGGTATGGACTTTCATATTCAAGTCCAAGGAACTTTGGAAGGAGTTGGATCACTCCTAGCTTGATATCCATGTTTCCTGTATTTTCTTGAAAGATCATACAGGAAAGTATGCTCACCCCTGCCGGTTGTAAATAGTCTCGTAAAGTACGAGGCGAGGGTGTATGATGCACCTCATTCTCATCCTGGGCTTATGCAACTGGAGGTTGCATTTGCCTTGCTAGTTGATTATCAGGTTAATTGGCAGCCATCACTTCAATAGACTCTGAGGATCTCAAGTGGTGTCTAACCCTACGATAGATAGATAACCTCTCGACTAATCCTCCTTCAATTAAGAGACGTAGAGTGTCATCACGGACCCACTTAAACATGAAACACTCTCAGTCCTCAAGTTCAAATTCTAACCTAACCTTAAAAAGGAAGGAACCTGAAGCAGTAAGGAATCTAGAAATAGAGAGAGAGAGAGAGAGAGAGAGAGAGAATTAGAAATAGGTTACCAAATTAGAAGTTTCTATATTGAGATCTTGTAAAACAAAGAAAAAAAAATAGTTTCTAAAAAAAATTAAGAAAGTTTCTAAATCTAGAAATATAAAGAAAAGTTAGCTTCTAAAAAAATTAGGAAAGTTTCTAAATCTGGAAATAGAAAGAAAAGATAGTTTCTAAAAAAATTAAGAAAGTTTCTAAATCTGGAAATAGAAAGAAAAGTTAGTTTCTAAAAAAATAGGAAAGTTTTTAAATCTGGAAATATAAAGTAAATAAATCATAATCTTAACCTAATTCCAAAACTAATCAAATCCAGAAAACGCATCCGTCAATCCCCGGCAACTGCGCCAAAAACTTGTTCACAACCCCAAGTGTAGGGTCGCAATGTAGTAATAATCTTGATAAGACTGAGGTCGAATCCACAAGGACTGAAACTTATACATTTCTGAAATTAACTAGAAGTAGAATTAGAAGAAGATGTGAAACTAATTCTGAAGTATTTGAAAGAGTAATTGTGAATAGAGTAATGAAAACTAAGAATTTAAAGGTGGGAACTAGGGTGTCAAGGATCCACTTGTAGTGATCAGGGAGCCCTCTTACTTGATTCAAGTAAACAATTGGAATTGGAGTCCTATTTTATCCGATTGAAAGATATATCAATAAAACCAAATCTGAACTTTCATTAATCTGATTCTCAAAGCAGGAGAATTGTGATACTTGGAAGGTATTCCATCACCAAACCATGCCCATGAGATGATGGCCGACAACAAGATTTACCAATCCTACAATCTCAAAAGTAAGAAAAAGAAGATACTCAAAGCTATTACAGATCTACTGTAATTTAAGTCACAATAAATCATTAAAAACTGAAAGTATTCCTTTAAAATCAAATTAGAATCAAAGAAGGTTCAACATAAACATGAATTATAGTAAGAGAAACATCTCATCACGCTACAAGCTTCACCTCTTAGCCCTAGCAAAGAGGTTTAGCCAACCATAGACACGATTGGACCAAAGTCTCTTAAGAAAAACATGAAAACAACTAAGGAAGAAGAAGAAAAATTTTTGGCGACGGCTTCTCTTCCCTTTTGCTCCACTCCTTAAACCCTATAAGATGCCTAAGAACATCCTACGGAGTTCTATTTATAGTTGTGGAACTTCAACTATCGAACCTAGTTGGAAAACTTTATAAACCGCCTCAAATTTACACAGTTTGCTAAAATAGACTTCACTCTGCACAGTTTTTCAAAATAGACTTCACTCTGTGCAATTTCACAAAATGACCCTGAGTTTCAGAATATGTTTTTTCAAGATGATTTCAGGATTCCTTTTCTTCACTTTAAATCTTTGATTCTCTTCATTCCTCACTTGGTTTTCTTGGATCTTTGGCATGTAAATTCTTCAATCTTGGTCTCCTAAGATTCATCCCTTGCCTTGGTGATTCTTGAGTATTAAATTCATGCTTTTAGCACCCTTTTCAATCCAAGCTCTTAAATTCACCTTACAACACGAACATGAGTAAAATAGAACATTAAGCATTATCATGTTCATAAAACCAATATATAAATGGGGGATAGTATGTAATATTTGACCCTCAACACAAACAACGAAGGTATAAGCTAAAATCATGTAGATAGTGATCCAGGGATTCATTATCTTGCAGTAAGAATGGAAGCATTCCACCAAGAGAGTTAGTTGACCATGCAAGGTCTGCATGTAACCCTCGACCATCTTACAGATGTGCTACTTCCACCCTGACTCCTAGGCAATGCTCCACGGCCCGTGGTTGCTGTACGGCACAACCCTGATTTTCATAGAGCACCACCAGTAGCAAACCGTAGGGCTACACCGGATGATTCAAGTTCTAGTGACGAAGACCTTAATGAAGGCTTTGCCCGATGACCGATTCATGGAGGCGATCATCTGAATCGTGATGAAAGAGACTATCGAGGTAAGGCTGAACTTCCTTATTTTAATGGTTTATTATGTATAAAAGATTTCCACAATTGACTAACCGAAGTAGAGAGATATTTTGATTACATGGACATGTCAGATCATAAAAAGGTAAAATTAGTAGCGTTTAAATTAAAATCTGGTACTTCTGCATGGTGGGAGTAATTATAACTCTCACGAGCCTGCCAGAACAAGGCGCCCATCTCATCATGTCCACAGATGAGACGTCTTATTCGATTACGATTTCTCTCCAGTGATTATGAGCATATACAATTCCAGCAATACTAGAATTGTCTACAAGGAAATCGAACCGTCACAGATTACACTAAAGAATTCCAGCGGTTAGCAATATGAAATGATCTGTCAGAATCTGATTCACAGAAGGTGGCACAATTTATAAGAGGGTTACGATCAACAATTCAGGATCGAGTTTAGATGCACCCAGTTGGGACCGAGGATGAAGCAGTTCAGTTGCAGATATGGCAGAAACGAAACTTGCAAGAGTTTCGAATCAGCCTTATCCTTCAACTCGACCCCCAATAATGAGTCTCGTGCAGGATCTAGTGCTGACATGAGGAAAAGAACCAGTAGGAGAATGTCCTTAACCTCCTGCAACTGCAAACCGTGATACGGGAAGTGGCTCATCTAGGCCTCAATGTGTAGCACCTACAACAGCGGGCCTAAGTAGAATTCCAAATCTTTACGTTCGGCCAAGGTCGAATAATTGTTACTGGTGTGGCTAACTAGGCTATTTATCAAACACTTGTCCTCAACGTCTCGCAACACACTTAACCATAAATGAAGGGGGCACTGAATGTGAGACCGCAAAAGAAGACCCTAACTTTGATGAACATGAACAAGCCACTGAGGAAATAACAGATGGCGATGAATTAACGGGCAAGGATCATGGCAAGTCTCTAGTTATGAGGTGATTACTGTATACCCCACAGAATGAATTACATCTACAACGACATAATATATTCCGTACGCAGTGTACTGTTAATGGAAAGGTCTGTGATGTGATCATAGACGGTGGTAGTAGCGAGAACATCATCTTAAGAGTGATCATGGACAAGTTGCAGCTACCAACAACAAAACATCCTTCCCTGTACTCAATTGGCTGGATAAAAAAAGGTAAACGAGACCAAGGTAACTGAACAATACACTATCTCATTTTCGATTGGCAAAAATTACAAGGACCAAATACTTTATGACGTCATCAACATGGAAGCATGTCATATGTTACTCGGTCAACCCTGACAATCGAACTGTGATGCTACCCATCGAGGACGAGACAATATCTACATATTCGTTAAGGATAGTTGAAAAATATTCCTTGCTCCTATGGCACCAAAAAACCACCTTAAAGCCTCTAAAGTAGAGGAGAGTTCCCTCTTGACCATTCGAAATTTCATAGAGGAATCCAAGGAAACCGGCAAAGAATTGGAACCCTCAAATATTTCTCCAAGTTTAAGACTATTGCTAAACAAATTCAAAGAAGTCTGGCCTGAAGATTTACCTGATGGATTGCCCCCCATGAGGGACATTCAACATCACATAGACCTCGTCCCTGGGGCTAGCCTGCCCAACCGCCCTCATTATCGGATGAGTCTGAATGAGTGTGAGATAATTCAAGGGCAAGTGGAGGAATTGATCCGTAAGGGTCTCTTGAGAGAGAACATGAGCCCATGTACCGTACCATCATTATTAATGCCAAAAAAGATGGAAGCCGGTACATGTGTGTCGACAGCCGGGTAATCAACAAAATTACTATCAAATATCGGTTCCCAATACTACGGTTGGACGACATGCTCGATATGCTAGAAGGGGCCAAGGTGTTCTCTAAACTAGACCTAATGAGCGGGTACCATTAGATTCGTATCCAACCCGGTGATGAGTGGAAAATGACATTTAAGACCAAGGGTTGTATGAATGGCCGATCATGCCTTTTTGTAACGTCCACGGGCATCCGTGTGGACGATAAAAAGGTGCGAACCATTAAGGAATGGCTAATCCCAACAAACATTCATGATGTGAGGAGTTTTCACGGGTTGGCAACCTTCCATCGTTGATTCGTGTGAAAATTTAGCACAATAGTCGCGCCTATTATAAATTGCATGAAAAAAAGGACAGTTTCAATGAACCGATGAAGCTGACAAGAGCTTTCATGAGATTAAGCATCGTTTTTACACAACATCAATCTTAGTACTTCCTAATTTTAACAAGCTATTTGAGGTTGAGTGCGATGCTTCATATGTCGTAATTGGAGGAGTATTATCACAAGAAAGCAGGCCGATAACCTTTTACAATGGGAAGCTCAACGAAACTCGAAAGAAGTGGTTGACGTATGAGCTTGAGTTATACGCAGTTATTCAGGCACTACGACATTGGCGACATTAAAATTTATTAATAGTCAGACTAACGTGAATCGTGTATATGTTAGATGGGTTTCATTTTTACAGGAATTCACGTTCATTTTGAAGCACAAGTTAGGGCAGCAAAACAAGGTGGCTGATGCACTTAGTCGTCATGCATCACTACTTGTTACGATGAGCAATGAGGTGGTCAGCTTTGACTGTCTTACAGAGCTATATATCGAGGATGAGGACTTCAAAGATTCTTAGATGAAGTACCAAGAAGGTAATCCCAATGACCTTCATATGCATGACATTTTCCTCTTCAAAGGGAATCAATTGTGCATTCCTCAAAGTTCAATGAGGGAGTAGATTACTCAAGAGCTACCTAGAGGTGGCCTCGGTGGACACCTTGGGCGAGACAAGACGTGAACTATTGTAGAAGAGCGGTATTACTTGCCACAATTAGTATGTGATGTGGAAAAAGTCGTATAACATTATCATATTTGTCAGACCTCCAAGAGATAATCTCAGAATACGGGCATCTACACCCCATTACCCGTGCTTAACGGTCCTTGGGAGGATTTATCTATGAACTTCGTGCTTAGTCTCTTACGAACACAACGCGGCATGGATTCGATGTTTGTGGTGGTAGATCGTTTCTCCAAGATGGTGCACTTTATCCCATGCAAGAAGACCCTCGATGCAACACACGTGGTGAATCTATTCTTCAGGGAGATCGTACAGCTACATGGGGTCTCCAAGACTATTACTTCTGGTCGTGATACGAATTTCATTAGCCACTTTTGGCGGACTTCGTGAACTTGATTCGACACACGACTTCAATTCAGTAGCGCATACCACCCACAGACTAATGAGCAGACCGAGGTTGTGAATCACACGTTGGGAAGCCCCCTTCTCTATATTTCAAGAGAAAAATCGAAGTAGTGGGATTTTTCCTTGTCTCGAGTAGAGTTTGCATTCAACAACATGGTGAATCGCTCGACAGGAAAATCACCGTTCCGGATTATTTACGGACGAGTGCCTCGCCACATACTTGACTTGGTGCCCAAGCTCCCAGGCATGAGCATTGCAGCAGAACATATGGTAGACAGAATTATGAGCTTCCATGTGGAGGTGTAGACCAAGATACATGCCTCGAGCGAGAAATATAAGGAACAAGCGGACAAGCATTGGCGACAAAAAATGTTCAAGGTGGGCGATCACGTTATGGTCCATCTGCACAAAGAGAGATTTCTGACTGGGACGTACAACAAATTGAAGAATAAGAAGATTGGACCAGTACCAATCATCCAAAAGATTATTGACAATGCTTACGTTGTTGATCTTCCAGATGACATGGCGATCTCATGGACTTTCAAAGTCACGGACTTGACCGAGTATCATGAACCAGAGTAGGACGAGAACTTTAAGACGAGTTTTTTTTTAAGTGGAGGAGACTGATGTAGAGCGGGTTGTGGACAGTTTCGTGGCCAAGATGGATTAGAAAAGGCCCGGTTGATGATAGAAATGATCTGGATCATCAAACCTTAGATCGGGCATATCTCACAATCCGGAATGAGTTGTCGGGCATAAACTTATGATTTTGGGGTATAACGAGCTACTTTAGCCACCTAACCCTGCTATGCCGGGTTGCACAAGTCAGATTTGTGAAATACGATTGGATCGATGGTCATTTCCCTATTTTAATTCCATTTTTACTATAAATAGTCAGTTTTAATTTGATTATAACTCTTCATTGGTTGGGCTTTGGGAGTTGCGCCCAATACAAAAGAGCTTAGAATAATTAGGAGAACAACTTAGTGAAGCCAAATAGGACACTTACTATTTTTGGTCGAAAACCTTGCGCACTAGTAGACATCACGACCTCCTATAAATAGTAAGTTTACTATTTACAGTAAGTTGCGAATTCTAGGAGTTTTAGTTGTAGTTTGCTTCTTATTTCTCTCCCATAGCTTGGTATCCCTATTTAAAGGGTTGTGGACTCGTTTATTTCAATCGTCTATCAAATTACGAATTTATTAGAATTTATTTATATTCTTCTTACTTTCTTTCCTCGTGGATTCAAGAAGTCTTTGTGAGGGGTCCAGAGAAGCTCCATGGATTCGGAGTAGTTATTCTTGAGGAAGACGGTGATCAACCTCATTACATTCATCTCTGCGTCATGGTCTCATTGAAGTTATGGCCCTTGAAAGAGTGGAATGACGGAAAAAGAAATTTACAGCCAATCCCAATTAGTTTGGGAAAGGCTTTATGATAATGATGACTTAGTTATGTATTTTTTAAAATAATGTTTAGAAGCTTTTGATGTTTTCAAGTAGTTTAAAGCCCATGTTAAAAAGATAGTAATTTTCTAAAAGTGTTAACTTTTGATAAAGGCAATGGATAAACCTTTTAAGTAATTTCTTGAGTTTTGTAAATAGTATATGGTCAACCATCAATTGGCTAATTACTCTTCACTTCATGGAATGAAATCGTAGTGAGGAAGAATAGATCTATTGTAGAGATACCTAGAAGTGTGTTTAAAGCAAAGTCTCTACTAAAGTGCTTTTGGGCAGAAGTCGTTGTATGTGTCTAAACAAATATATTTACAATGTGTTACTAGTATGACTTCAAAAGAAGCATGCATGAGAGTGGAAAGAATTCAAATGTCTCATATTTGAGACTATGACAGTGTCTTGTACATCCCTATGTACCTGAAAAGCAAAGAAGGAAACTCGGCAATAAAAATGACGAGTGTATCTTCATTAGCTACAATTATAAGTTACATAATCTGGAGACAAGCAAGGTAAAGATGACCAGAGACTTTTTTTAAAAAAAATTTTAAAGATAAAGCTTATAATAGATCATTAAAGAGAAGAAATAATTAGAAATCAATATCAATATTGAAGAGTATATAGAAGATAATCTAGTGGTTCTCCTTCACCTTCCTCATCTTCAGCTTAAGAAGAAGCTTCAGGCAGCCCTAAATTTCTTCTGTTATTCTAGTTCAATTGCATAATTATGTAGTTGGTGAAAAAAATGGGTTCTTGACGTAAGGATGAACGTGATGAGGATAACTACTCCAAATCTACGGAGCTTCTCTAGACTCCTCACAGAGACTTCTCGAATCTACGAGGAAAGAAAGCAGAAAATAGAAATAAATTCTAAGAAATTTGAAATTGATCAATTGATGACTAAAAATGAGTTCACAACCCTTTAAATAGGGGTACCAAGCAATGGGAAAGATATCAGAATCAAACTACAACTAAAACTCCTAGAAATCGCAACTTACTATTTATAGACGGTTGTGATCTCTACTAGTGCGTAAGGTTTTTGGACAAAAATAGTAAGTGTCCTATTTGGCTTCACCAAACAGTTCTCCTAATTATTCTAAGCTCTTTTCACATTGGGCACAACTCCTAAAGCCCGACGGTTGAAGAGTTATAATCAAACTAAAACTTACTATTTGTAGTAAAAATGAAATTAAAATAGGGAAATGAACGTTGATCTAGGGGTTTTTCATAATTTTAGGCTGTGCAACCCAGCATAGCAGGGTTGGTTGGCTAAAGTAGCTCGTTCTACCCCAAAATCATATATTTTACGTCAAGTAACTCATTCCGGATTGCGAGATACGCCTGATCTAAGGTCAGACGGTCCAGATCACTTCTGTCGTCGACTGGGCCTTTTTTGATCCATCTTGGCCATGAAACTGTCCACGACCCACTCTACATCAGTCCCCTCCACTTTAAAAGAACTCGTCTTCGAGTTCTTATCCTGCGCTGGTTCATGATACTCGGTCAGGTTTGCAACGTTGAAAGTCCATGAGATTGCCATGTCATCTGGAAGATCAACAACATAAGCGTTGTCATTGATATTTCTAATGATTGGGACGGGTCCAATCTTCTTATTTTTTAACTTGTTGTACGTCCTGGTCGAAAATCTCTCTTTGTACAGATGGACCATAACGCAGTCGCCCACCTCGAACACTTTATCGCCGGTGCTTATCCGATTGTTCCTTGTACTTCTCATTCAAAGCATGTAGCTTGGTCTGCACTTCCGCATGGATGCCCAGGATCTTATCTGCCATATGTTCTACTGTAATGCTCATGCCTTAGTGCTTGGGCAGAGGGACCAAGTTAAGCGTGTGGCGAGGCACTCGTCCATAGATAATCTAGAATGATGATTTTCCTATCGAATGGTTCACCATGTTATTGAATGCAAACTTGCTTGAGATAAGACGAAATCCCACTACTTCGGTTTTTCTCCTGAAATACAAGGAAGGAGGTTTCCCAACGTGCGATTCACAACTTTAGGCTACCCATCAATCTGTGGGTGGTAAGCACTACTGAATTGAAGACGTGTATCGAATCGAGTCCACAAATTCTGCCAAAAGTGGCTAATGAACTTCGTGTCACGATCAGAATTAATGGTCTTAGGGACCCCATGTAGCCATGCGACTGCCCTGAAGAATAGATTCGTCGCGTGTGTTGCATCGAGGGTCTTCTTGCATGGGATAAAGTATGTCATCTTGGAGAAACGATCTACCACCACGAACACCAAATCCATACCGCGTTGTGTTTGTTGGAGACCAAGCACGAAGTCCATTGATAAATTCTTCTAAGGACCATCAGGTACAGGTAACGGGGTGTAGAGGCCCGTATTCTGAAATTGCCCCTTAGAGGTTTGACAAACATGACAACGTTGTACGGCTTTTTCCATATCACGTACTAATTGTAGCCAGTAATACTGCTCTTCCACAAGAGCTCAAGTCTTGTCACGCCCAAGGTGTCCACCGAGGTCACCTCCATGTAGCTCCAGAATAATCTGTTCCCTTAGAGAACTTTGGGGGATGCACAATCGATTCCCTTTGAAGAGAAAATCGTTCTGTATGAAGGTTGACACTTCACCCAAGAATCTTTGAAATCCTCATCCTCAGCATACAGCTCCTTGAGATAGTTGAAACCGACCACCTTGTTGCTCATTATAACAAGTAGTGATGCACGACGGCTAAGTGCATCAGCCACCTTATTCTGCTGCCCTGACTTATTTTTCAGAGCGAACGTGAATTCCTGTAAAAACGCAACCCATCTAGCATGCATACGATTCACGTTAGTCTGACAATTAATAAACTTTAATACTTGATGGTCAGTGTACAGAACAAACTCTCTTTGAATCAGATAATGCAGCCAATGTCGTAGCGCCTGAACAACTGCGTACAACTCAAGTTCATAAGTCGACCACTTCTTTCAGGCTTCACTCAGCTTCTCGCTGTAAAAGGCTACCGGCATGCCTTCCTGTGATAATACTCCCCCAATTTCGACATATGAAGCGTCATCTCAACCTTAAACAAATTGTCGAAATTAGGAAGCACCAAGATCAGTGTCGTAGACAATCGATGCTTTATCTCATGAAAGCTCTTGTCATCTTTATCGGTCCACTGGAACGGTCCTTTTTTCATGCAATCTGTTATAGGTGCAACTATGGTGTTAAAATCTCGCACAAATCGACGATAGAAAGTCGCCAACCGGTGAAAACTCCTCACCTCATGAATGTTTGTCGGGATCGGCCATTCCCTAATAGCTCGTGCATTTTCATCATCCACACGAATGCCTGTGGACGTTATAACAAATCCTAAAAACAACAAGTTATCAGTTAAAAAACTACACTTCTTCAAGTTAAGGTACAACTTATTAATTTGTAGGACCAGCAGCACTTGCCTGAGATATTTCCTGTGCTCCGCCTCATCCTGGCTATATATCAATATGTCATCAAAATATACTACCACAAATCATCCAGTGAACGGTTTTAAAACTTGATTCATCAAACACGTAAAAGTACTTGGTGCGTTCGATAGGTCGAAGGGCATGACCAGCCACTCATACAACCCTTCCTTGGTCTTGAATGCCGTTTTCCACTCATCACCGGGTCAGATACGAATCTGATAGTACCCGCTCCTTAGATCTAGTTTAGAAAACACCTTGGCCCCTTCTAACATATCGAGTATGTCGTCCAACCGTGGTATTAGGAACCGATATTTGATGGTAATTTTGTTAATTGCCCAGTTGTCGACACACATGAGCTAGCTTCCATCTTTTTTTAGCATTAATAATGCTGGTATGACACATGGGCTCATGCTCTCTCTCAAGAGACCCTTACGGATCAATTCCTCCACTTGCCCTTGAAGTATCTCATACTCCTTCGAACTCATCCGATAATGAGGGCGGTTGGGCAGGCTAGCCCTAGGGACGAGGTCTATGTGATGTTGGATGTCCCTCATGGAGGTCAATCCATCAGGTAAATCCTCAAGTTAGACTTCTTTAAATTCGTTTAGCAACAGTCATAAACTTAGAGGGATATTTGAGGGTTTCTCTTCCTCGCCCTTCACCACTATGGCGTATACCTCGTCGGTTTCCTTGGATTCCTCCATAAAATTTCGAATGGTCAAGAGGGAACTCCCCTCCACTTTAGAGGTTTCAGGGTGGTTCTCTGGTGCCATAGGGGCAAGGATTATTTTTCAACTATCCTTGACGAATATGTAAACATTATCTCATCCCCGATGGGTCGCATCACGGTCCGACTGCCAAGGTCGACCGAGTAGTATATGACAAGCTTCCATGTCGACCACGTTACAAAGTTTTTGATTCCTATAATTTTTGCGAATTGAAAATGAGATAGTGCATTATTCAGTTACCTTGGTCTCATTTGCCTTTTTTATCTAGCCAATTGAGTACGGGGAAGGATGTTTCATCATCAGTAGCTGCAACTTGTCCACCATCACTCTTGAGATGATGTTCTCACTACTACCACTATCTATGATCACATCACAGACCTTTCCGTTGACAGTGCACCGAGTACGAAATATATTATGTCGCTGTTGATGTAATTTCTTTTGTGGGGCATACAGTAATCGTCTCACAAAAAGAAATTCGCCACGATCCTCGCCCGTCACTTCATCGCCACCTGTTATTTCTTCAATGGTTTGTTCATGTTCATCAAAGTCATGCTCTTCTTCTACGGCCTCATCTTCAGTGCCCCATTCATTTATAGTCAAGTGTGCTGCAGGACATTGAGAACAAGTGTTTGATAAGTGGCTTGGCTGGCCACAGTGGTAACAATTGTTTGACCTTGGCCGAGCATAAGGATTTGGAATCCTACTCGGGGCCGCTGTTGTAAGTGTTACACGTTGAGGTCTGGATGAGTTGTTCCCCATATCACAGTTTGCGGTTGTAGGAGGTTGAGGACATTCTCCTACTTGATCTTTTCCTTGTGCCAGCACTGGATCCTGCGTGGGACCTGTCATGGGGGGTTGAGTTGAAAGATATGGACAAGCAGGAGCTCTTGCAAGTTATGTTTCTTGCCTACCCGCCAATTGAACTGCTTCATCCACAGCCCCAACTGGGTACATCTGAACTCGGTCCTAAATTGTCGGCCACAACCCACCTATAAATCGTGCCACCTTCTGTGACTCAAATTCTGACAGATCGTTTCGTGTAGCCAACCGCTGGAATTCTTCAGTGTAATCTGTGACGGTTCGATTTCCTTGTTAGCAATTTTGATATTGCTGAAATAATATCTGCTCATAATCACTGGGGAGAAATCGTAATCAAAGAAGACGTCTCATTCGAGGCCATAATGAGATAGGCGCCTTCTTCTGGTAGGCTCGTGAGAGTTATAATTATTCTCACCATGCAGAAGCACTAGATTTTAATTTAAATGCTACCAATTTTACCCTTTTATGATCTGGCACGTCCATATAATCAAAATATCTCTATACTTCGGCTAGCCAATAAAGAAAATCTTCTATACGTAATAAACCGTTAAAACTAAGAAGTTCAGCCTTACCTCGATAGTCTCTTTCAGCACGATCTAGATGATCACCACTATGGATTGGTCATCGAGCAAAACTCTCATTAAGGTCCTCGTCGCTAGAACTTGAATCATCTAGTGTAGCCCTACTGTTTGCCATTGGTAGCACTCTACGAAAATCGTGGTTGCGTCGTACAACAACCATGGGTGGTGGAGCAACCATAGGTGGTGGAGAACCGCCTAGGGCTCGGCGCGGAAGTAGCGCATCCGCAAGACGGTCGAGGGTTGCTTGCAGCCCTTGCATGGTCAACTGACTCTCCCGGTAGAAAGCTTCCATTCTTTCCAAAAGATAACGAATCCCTGGATCACCATCCATAAGATTTTGATTCATGCTTTCATTGTTTGCCATCGACCCGAGGGGAATCCTCACTCTGATACTAATTGACACAGGGATGAACGTGATGAGGATAACTACTTCGAATCCATGGAGCTTCTCTGGACTCCTCATAGAGACTTCTCGAATCCACAAGGAAAAAAAGCAGAAAATAGAAATAAATTCTAAGAATTTCAAAATTGATTAATTGATGACTAAAAACGAGTTCACAACCCTTTAAATAGGGGTACCAAGCAATGGGAAAGAAATCAGAATCAAACTACAACTAAAACTCCTAGAAATCGAGACTTACTATAAATAGTAAACTTACTATTTATAGACGGTCGTGATGTCTACTAGTGCGCAAGGTTTTCGGCTAAAAATAATAAGCGTCCTATTTGGCTTCACCAAACCATTCTCCTAATTATTCTAAGCTCTTTTCACGTTGAGCATAAACTCCTAAAGCCTGACGGATGAAGAGTTATAATCAAACTAAAATTTACTATTTATGGTAAAAATGAAATTAAAACAGGGAAACAACCGTCGATCAAGGGGTTTTTCACAATTCCGGGCTCGCAACACGGCATAGCGGGGTTGGTTGGCTAAAGTAGCTCGTTCAACCCCAAAATCATATATTTTACGTTAGGAATCAATCGATAAATATAATAGACAAATCGGTCATGTCAATCGAAATCAACAATCGGCCATGACAATCGGCAAATCGGTCATGTCAATCAAAATCGGCAATCGGTCACAACAATCAGAATCGATCGATAACTAGAATCGGCAAATCGGTCACATCAATCAGAATCGACAATCGATCATGACAATTGGCCTCGATCACTAATCAGTAATCGACAAATCGGTCACATTAATCGGAATCGGCAATCGATCACGACAATCGGAATCGATCGATAATCAGAATCAGCAAATCTGTCACAACAATCGGAATCGATCGATAAATAGAATCGATAAATCGGTGACGTCAATCAGAATCGACAATTGGTCATGACAATCGGCAAATCGGTCACGTCAATCAGAATCAGCCTCGACCCCGATAATTGAAATCGGTAATCGACAATCGGAATCGACACTCGAAATCGGCCTCGATACTCGACCTCGATAATTTGTGAAAATGGGTCTAACAAGGCCTAAGGGAAGGTCACAATGAGGACATCCAACATCATTGCCCATCAATGTGGACATTCAACCAACATTGCTCCCAATGAGTGGCCCGCATAGGGCTAAACATATAGTGGGCCCACGGCCTCATACAAGGGTTTGATATACATCACAATGGGCTTTATACAAGGGCTACATACACAATAGGTGGACCCTGCATAAGCAGCAAGTGGGCCTACTCATAACATAGCCATCAAGATGGGTCACAAGTATATCAAAGTGGGCCTCATAACATGGGCCTCATATATGGCCTCAACAACGGGCCACAAATAAATCAAGATGGGCCTGATCACATGGGCCTTATATATATATATATATATATATATATATATATCAAAGTGGGCCGAATTAATCATATGGGCTAAATCAATCAAATGGGCCGATCTGTTGGTCGATCAAATGAGCCGATCTGAAATGGGCCGAATCAAATGAGCCAAGTCAAATGGGCCAATACAAATGGGCCAGGTCGAATGGGCTGGGTCGAGTGGGCCAATCAAATGGGCCAAGTCGAATGGGCCGAATTAAACGGGCCAAGTCAAATGGGCTAGGTCGAATGGGCCCGGTCGAATGGGCTAATTAAATGGGCCAAGTCAAATGGACTGAATCAAACGGGTGGAGCCAAATGGGCCGATTCAAATGGCCGAGTCGAATGGGCCGAATCAAATGGGCCTCTACCCATGGGCTCCAAATACATCACAATGGGCTTCAACCCATGGGCTCCAAATATGTCATATTAGGCCTCGCAAATACAACAAGTAGGCTACATTGCTTGGGCTGCACCATTCATCCATCTATAGAGGTCATTTTAGAGCATTATCTAAGCAATGAATTAGATCAAAAGATCATCTAGACCATACCACAAATAACAGTGGTGATGATGATTTCCACTGTTAAAATTTAGAGGGCCCACCATGACATTTATTTCCCATCCAAACTGTTCATAAGGTCACAAGGGCCTAGATTTTAAAAGGAAAATAAATATTGTATTAATTGCTTCAAAACCTCTGTGCTCCCACAAGGGTTTCAATGATGGATGTTCAATCCCTCCACTATTTTACTGCAGTGTGGTCAACTTGATAAATAGCATGGATAAAATACATATATCAAGTATAAGCCACACAGAACTTACTAATGTTATGGTGCCCATTGATGGATGGTATAGATGAAGCACGTGCATTGTGCATGGCCCACAAAACTTGCTACTGGAAACAACAGCTATAACTGGTGTGGCAGACCAGCCAATCAGCGCCCATCGTCCATTTGAATGGTCTGGATTACAAATGGATGGACGGAGCTGATAGAACTCATACACCATGTGGGGCCTCGTCCAAGTGAACGGACGGTGAGGATGCAAATGTACATCACGGTGGACTCCACCCATCCAGATCGCTGGACGGCGTGGATACAAACATACATCAGTGGACCCACCACTCACGTGGCCCACCTTATATATATATATATATATATATATATATATATATTACAATAGCCACCTTCCAGACGCCTAAATGTTCTGTACAGTGGAGATATCGAGCACAATACATGGTGTGTCCACACGTGTGGCCCACCTCAAATCATGATAATATATATTATATTAATATATATAAATATATAACATATAATATAATATATTATATGTACATGCACAGATCCACCGTCCAGATACATCTGGACGGTGCAGATGGTGTAAATTGAAGGTGGGTCCCATGTAGGAGTGGCCCACCAGTGCATCTTGTAATATAAAATATTATATTATAAAGTAATATATATATATATATGTGTGTGTGTGTGTGTGTGTGCGCGTTTACACGTGTGTGGGAGGGTGGGATGTGTCAGCGTCGATGCCCTCATCCTCTTCTCTCTTTCATTCATTCATTCTTTTTTTTTTTTTTTGTTAGCTTATTAGTATACACACGTCAATACACACACTTCATGTTAGCCACCTCCACTAAGACCTTTAGTATTGAAACGAGGTATCTCCACTCGGTCTACCCATTAAGCTATGGATCTAGGTGCATCCAGACCTTGGACAGCTCGAATGCAGTTGCACTTCACGGTGGAGTCCCACCATTCATGATGGACGGTGCAGATGAAACACAAATTAGTGGGGCCCACTTCATCAAAACGGATAGAAAGAGAGGGAGAGAGAGAAAGACGGTGATGAAGGGAACCCGCCACTATAGGTCCCTCATGATTATAACATATACATCTTAATGGGTCCCACCAACAAGTGGACTTTCAAATGCAAATCGATGGTAAAGCACCCACCTTTTGTACTCCTCCTTGCTCCCATAGCCTCCTTAGCTCCTTGTATACACTTTTGATGGTGGTTGATGGGGATGAGAGAAGAGAGGTTGGGCCACACTGGCTATTTTTGAGGAGAACTTGGGAATGCTTGGACGTGTGGTGCCTGGGAGGTTTGAGAAATGAGAGAGAGAGAGAGAGAGAGAGAGAGAGAGAGAGAGAGAATGGGATGATAAGGATGGGTGGAGTGGTTGTTGTAAGGTGAGGTATGGGTTGGGTTGAAAATTGTAAAAGAGGAATGGTGAGGGGAGAGAGAGAGAGAGAGAGAGAGTTTACCTATGAAAAGGAGGAATAGGTTGTTGTACTTGGGTATGGAGTGTACTTGACTTGTACTTGACATTGATTGATTGATTGATTGATTGATTGATGGGACATGTTGTAGAGATTCCCTTGAAATTCGCAACGTGCGGCGTTTCTTCGAAATAAACGTGGCCCTACATCTCCTAGCCAGCCTACCGCATCGGTGTGCAAGACGCGGCATCGCAACCGCAGCGACAACGGGGTCGCACTGGTATAAGTCTCGGATCGAGCCGACTCAGATATACGGGACACATCTCAAGGTCGCGCGCAAATGCCGATTATCAATTGCGGGTGGCCGAAATTCAATCGGAATGACCGCGGAAGCCTACGGAACAGTACGAGCTAGGATACGGGTCTTATAGCTCTCCCCGTCAAATAAAAATTTCATCCTCGAAATGTACAGAACAGACAAGGGAAGAGGAAACATCATTAAGTATATATGTGAAGGTAAATCACTCTGCAAAGGGATGAAGATAGCAGTCTCTAATCTCAACGTTGCACCCCTAAGACGCATCATCGACCCTACTAATCTTCGAATTATGCAGTTCACAATCTCAACGGTAGGGGGCTATGTCAGAAAATCTCTAAGTTATTCGAGCTTGGGGACCTAACCATTTTAAGTTCTCAACAATCATACAGTGTAGGGCAGCTATCAGCAGATATGTGATGTTTTCTTCAGGTATTCCTAAGTTATGCTCTGATACCAACTACTGTCACGCCCCAAACCTGGAAATCGGATTCACAGGAATCTCGATCGCTGAATCCGGTGCCGACAGCCTCCGTAGTACCCCATTCTCAGTTCCTAGCGTCCATATGCTAGATTCCGATTCTGGGATCCTACAATGAGGATTTTTTTTGTACATTTAACTCATAATAAGCATAACCACAAGATTACCCAATTCACAAAGGCAACATCATCATCACATATCCACTAATATAATCATTTCAGTACAATACTAAAAATGAAATACATAAACCGAAAATCAAACTCGAGAAGAACACTGTACGCTCCAAGCTCAACACTGTTGCAACCTAACATCACCTGTACGCATCTATTGTCCATAAGCTTATAGAAAGCTTAGAGGGTGGTGTAAGTGTGTGCACAAGGTAAGTGCCAAGTATTCAATACAATACCATAGTTATACAATACCGAAAATACTGGTAATCCATAAATCATACAATGTCAGAATAAGTAGAAACACTGACAAAATCATGAATTATCAGAGTAAGCAAAAATACTGACAAGATCAGGAATTATCAGAGTAAACAGAAATACTGACAAGATCACAAATCATAAGATAACAGAGTAAGCTAGCAGAAATACTGACAGGTCCATAAGTCATACAATATTAGAATACGCAATACGAATCAATTATGCAAATGAGGAGTCATAGATCGCCAAATATCAGATGCAGAGGATGCAATGCAATATACATTCCTGATGAGTAACACAAATAGCGTCAGCCGTACCTAGACCATATAAATGCAAAGACACAATAACCCAAATTGCCATATGTCACGGATGTAATACAATATGCAGTGCGAATGGAATGACCATGCTAAAGTGTGAAGTCGGAATGATAGTACGTAATATCGCAGGCTATGAGGTCCATCACATGGGACTTCTATCTAAACCAGTCTCATACCTAAATTTGGATAGTCAGACTTGATGTGGTAAACTCCTTATCTCAAGTTAGTTGCGCGCCCCAACCAAAATCCTGGCCATTGCGAAGGTACACATAACAAATGGTTGCGCGCCACCAGCCCTAGTGGATAGTGAATGAATAAATGAAGGAGTGTGCAACTCCTACTCAATAAGTCCCCATATCAATATAGTTCATCTCTGGGATCATCATCGGGGTCTATTACACTCTACACCAGCTTGCTGCCCCTATCCGGTGCACAACTGGGTAAGTGAAAGAGACCTCACTATCTGTCTACCAATATCGAGCCCAACTCATTGATAGCGGACCCATTCCTCAAGTTGGTCAAACTCAACCTAGACATTGCCTCCTCACTCAAGCGGGTAAGGTCACACCCCCTCCCAACTGACCACGACACAGTGGGAGATGCGGCCTCCTGGTATTCGACACTCAGGCGCTCATGTATCCAATCGGTCTAGACGTTGGGGTATCCTCTGGTACCAAGAGAGTTTAGGGATTTTCACCCAAGGCCATCTATGGGAGCCCGATGCTAGAACAGATTTTCGGTGTCCCATCTGGCCATCCACGTTATGCATGTGGAGGCTACGGCCCTGATGTCGCTAAAGCGTACGGTAATCACAATGCAAGATGCATTAGTTATACAATACAATCATGCATCAATCCTACGCATACCATGCGCTCATGTGAGACAATCTCTATCAGGGAGCATCAAAACAACCTGTTAAATGACATATGCATTGGTCAACTGCATCTCATAACAAACATGTCGATGATGCGTATGGGCATGTATCATGATGTTATGCTGTCACATACTCATAATCGGTATCATTATCCGGCACCGATAATCATCATCGACAATCAACCTCAACAATGTGAACATTTAACCAACATTGGCCCCAAGGAGTGGCCCACACAAAGTGTAACGCCCTGAAAATCGGGGGTCAGGCATAAACTCAACTCCCAAGTTCCAACGCATTACTTATGCAATATAAATAATGATGATTGAATGTTGTCCGTGTTAGTGCATTAAAGATGAATGGGATTATTAAGCCAAAATAACATATCATACTCCAGAGACAGTTAAATTAAGTCAGCGGTAGACTGTGATAGATATATAACATACATAAACTGTTGTAAATCTCCAGAGTGTGAACATGTTACCAGGTTAAATATATCAACGTATACTTCAAAAAATGGACAAAATGAATATATAAGGGTGTTCTAAGAGAGCAAACTAAAGTGTAATGGCAACTAATCAACAACCTTGTAACCCCGTCGATTAGAAGATGGTCTATATAGACCCGCCTGGTAGCTGTATAAGGAGAAACCCTCCTCATCATCATAAAAATTTGGCTCTGCTTCGCAAGCATTGTCATCATCTGAAATTCAAACAGGGTCTGATTGGTGTGTACAACATCGTCCCGTAACGTGGGAGTGAGTGATCAACTCAGTGGAACAATAAAGTAAAGGTTAACATGTTATTAATTCAATCAAGCAGTAATGATAAAGCAGTAAATCACACATCCCTGAGTACTCTTGTTAATGCAAGAATGGTATGAATGTATGATGCATGCCCTCGCCTACGCTCCCTCAGCGACTTCATCTCACGTTCGTGCATGAACAACACTGTCTCAGTGCTTGACCTGCTACGCCTGAATGCACATGTAATGCAATGCATGCATATGATTACCAAGTTCTTATTAGTCCTTTTCATACAGCAGGGTTGGGAAATTAAGGTACCACCCTTATATCAATACCCAAACAATGATCCATTCTAGGGTCGTCAATCCTAGTAAATCTCATACAAAGTTACGGTTCTAGGTCCCTACCACCAACGCCCTACTAACTGGCAGTCTATTTTAGAAGGCACGTCACTAACCCGACTAGGGACCATAGTCAGGCTGCGATGGGGTAGGCCTAGCTTATACTCTAATTACTACGGAAAGGCTCGTCGCCTCAACGCAGGTTCAGTGTATGCTCGAGGTCACTACAAAGGGCACGTCTAGGGCTGCCAGGGTTGTTGCACAGAATCGTTACACCACTCCCTCATCACCCATCATGGCTTCATCATCAAAACATTGTAGGCTGATAGCTCAAAAATAGTGTCCCATACCATCGTATTCGGCTCACGAGTCTGGGTTGCTCACTGGTCACTACGGGGAGGCTCGTTGCCCCAGCATAGGCCGACAGCTCGACCACTGTGTCCCATACCACCAAGTCCGGCTCATGAGTCTTAGCGGATCGAGGTGCCAAGGTTAACGGGGTTTTCACTGGTGCGTTTGGTACCTTAGGTTCAAGCAGTAACGTCCAAACATGGTGAACATACATAGGGCTAATCGGGTTACTTGACGAGCTCGATTAGCACGAGCGCACATCGAGTTGATCGACATGAAATGCGTAAGCACTCTGTGTGGCCTAACCACTGTCGATAACCGAAGTACAGCTCGAATTCGTCGAACACATCCTGTGTGGCGAAACAACATCATCCACCAATCTAGGATCTGTTACCGATTGCCTGGACTATACAATAGCCCTAATCACATTTAATTACAACAAAATATCCTAGAAGATAGTTAAAGCAGTAATGGATCAAGATTTCAATTCATACAATCATGTCCGCTTTAGAATTTGTGGTACATTGCAGGAATCATTACACCACTCCCCCATCACCCTTCACGGCTTTATTTTTGCAGTTTATGGAATACAACATAAACATAGATTTATACATATGCATGACATAGATAAACAAACACTATAATATACGGTACATGGAGGAAAGCATACACATAGTTAAAGTAGCTGAGAATCATATCTCAACACCCTTATACATTGCAATTTACTAACTACTTACTCATTCAGACAATTTTACAAACACTTAGACTACACGTTATAACATACACAATGTATGTCGGGATAACATGTATTAGGCTAATCTGTTCACCCAGAAGTTTATACACATGCATCTAACATACATAGACAGCAATTAATCATGGCAAGCACAAATCTGTATTTCATACATATACGGTATTTTCTACAAATATGAGGAATATAGTATATTCAATATAGTTAACGTATATCTGAGAAATGAAACGGACAACACTTCGTACATGTGTAATAGCATCCACGTCAGTAATATATCATTAACTGACATTGAAAGCCTTGAAAACCATAACCTATACGTTTAAAGTCCGCACCTTACGCCGTAGAAGCGTAACAAATTCGCTAGAAACTCTAAGGCTTCGTCAACGAGGGTATATCAACCTATAGCATGAGTTGGGTTAGTTATTTCATAACCTACACTACTTGAAACTCGAAAACAGATTAGGGTTAGGTTTTCTTACCTAAGAACGGATCGGTATCGCGTGAGAGCGGTACTGAAGAGGCGGTCGGTCAGGTGGAATGATGGGATTGAATCCCAGGGATGAACTCCAACTCTCTCTCTCTCTCTCTCTCTCTCTCTCTTTCCTCTCTTCTCTCTCCTAGGGTTTTCCAAATTCGTATGAGATAAGAGAGTGAGGGCTTAAGGCCCTTATATAGGCCTAAAACTGATGGGAATGGCCCCAGGGCTAAGGTATACTTAGGTTATGTCCAAAGAGCGTCTGTTTGAGCTCAACGGAGCATTTTCGGAGCCCCCCTTGAGCCAAAGGTCGGACATAAGCTCCCTAACTATGGATCTAGGTCAAGTTAAGTTTTCGTTCCAATCGGGTTTCCAAATCGCATGTGGCGGACCAATTTCAGTTCAACGGTCACCGAAACTCGATCAGGGCCACAAGTACACTGACCTGTGTATGAAATTTCTCCTGATCCGAGCGTGTATTTGGGTCAGATTCTGACGGTCTGATTGCTTATATTCGGCCCGCAAGTGACAAGTCTCAGATTACTTAAATGAGATTTAATTTCTAAAGAAAACCACATTTTCTTACACTTTTCGCTCCGGGCTCAAACGAATAACCCTGGGACACTATCTGGAGTTGATTTCCGAGATGGTTGTCAAGCCCAGCAACGCAGTCCTAATTATATAATTTCGTAGCAATCGGACTTTCGATGTGCGGTCCAGATCTGATACGGAGTTTCAATGTACTCCCGAGAGTAACTGGGTAATGAGATTGATCCTAGATTTCAGGGTAACCTAGCATCAATGATTCTATAAGTTTTGGATCTTGCAGATAGTATTTAAAGTGATTCAAGCGGATTTCACAGCTAATCTAGTTTAGTACTTAGTTAAACTTGTCTAATTTCTAAAGGATTTGAGGTTTGAGAGGTTCAAAAGGGGTTAGGATCTACCCCTTGCCTAAGGACATCTAACTCTAGGTTAGCAAAAATCTGGGGCGTTACATAGAGCTTAACATATAGTGGACCCATGGCCTCACACAAAGGCTAAATATATACAACATAATGGGCCTTACTCAAGGGCCACATACACACAACAGGTGGGCCCTGCTCATGAGCTTCAAACACATGACATGCGGGCCCTACACGGGGGTCTCGAATACATCAAATGGGTTATGCATCATGGGCCTAATACATATCATAATGGGCCTTGCCCATAGGCCACGGATACATCACAATGGGCCTTGCCCATGGGCCTCAATACATCACAATAGGCCCCATCACATAGACTTGTTATTCATCACATTAGGCCTTAAACACGAGCTGCATACACTTCACACAGGCCGAATACACATCACGATGGGCCTCAACTACGAGTCGTATATACATCATATAGGCCTCGACAATCGGCCTTGGTAATTGAAATCGGCCTCGAAAATCGGTCTCGACAAATTGGAATTGATCGATAATCGAAATCAGCAAATCGGTCACGTCAATCGGAATCAGCAATCGGTCACAACAATCGGAATTGATCAATAAGCAGAATAGGCAAATCAGTCACATCAATTGAAATCGACAATCGGTCATGATAATTGGCCTCGATCGCTAATCGGTAATCGACAAATCGGTCACGTTAATTGGAATCGACAATTAGTCATCACAATCGGAATCGATCGTTAATCAGAATCGATAAATCGGTCACAACAATCAGAATCGACAATCGGTCATGATAATTGGTCTCGATCGCTAATCGGTAATCGGCAAATTGGTCACGTTAATTGGAATCGACAATCGATCACGACAATCAGAATCGATCGATAATCAGAATCGGCAAATTAGTCACAACAATCGGAATCGATCGATAAATAGAATCGATAAATCGATCACGTCAATCGGAATCGGCAATCGGTCATGACAATCGGAATCGGCAATCGGTCACGACAATTGGAATCGATCGATAACCAGAATCGACAAATCGGTCACATCAATCAAAATCGACGATCGGTCATGATAATTGGCCTCGATCACTAATCAGTAATCGGTAAATCGGTCATGTTAATCGGAATCGGTAATCGATCATGACAATCGGAATCGATCGATAATCAGAATCGGCAAATCGGTTACAACAATCGAAATTGATTGATAAATAGACTCGATAAATCGGTCACGTCAATCAAAATCGGCAATTGGTTATGACAATCAGTAAATCAGTCACGTCAATCATAATCGGCCTCGACCCCAAAATTGGAATCGGTAATCGACAATTGGAATCGACACTCGGAATCGGCCTTGATACTTGACCTTGACAATCAGTGAGAATGGGCCTAACAAGGCCTGAGGGAAGGTCACAATGAGGACATCCAACCATCATTGCCCATCAATGTGAACATTCAACCAACATTGCTCCCAATGAGTAGCCCGCATAGGGCCAAACATATAGTGGGCCCACGGCCTCATACAAGGGTTTGATATACATCACAATGGGCTTTATACAAGGGCTACATACACAACAGGTGGACCCTGCATAAGCAACAAGTGGGCCTACTCATAACATAGCCATCAAGATGGGTCACAAGTATATCAAAGTGGGCCTCATAACATGGGCCTCATATATGGCCTCAACAATGGGCCACAAATACATCAAGATGGGCCTAATCACATGGGCCTCATATATATCAAAGTGGGCCGAATCAATCATATGGGCTAAAGCAATCAAATAGGCAGATACAAGCGGGCCGATCAAATAGACTGATACAAATGAGCCGAATCAAATGAGCCAAGTCAAATGGGCTGATACAAATGGGCCAGGTCGAATGGGCCAATCAAATGGGCCAAGTCGAATGGGCCGAATCAAATAGGCCGAGTCAAATGGGCCGATACAAATGGGCCAGGTCGAATGGGCCGGGTCGAATGGGCCAATCAAATGGGTCAAGTCGAATGGGCTGAATCAAACGGGCCGAGTCAAATGGGTCGATTCAAATGGCCGAGTCGAATGGGCCGAATCAAATGGGCCTCTACCCATGGGCTCCAAATACATCACAATGGGCTTCAACCCATGGGCTCCATATATGTCATATTAGGCATCTCTGATACAACAAGTAGGCCGCACTGTATGGGCCGCACCATTCATCCATCTATAGAGGTCATTTTAGAGCAATATCCAAGCAATGAATTAGATCAAAAGATCATCTAGACCATACCACAAATAACAGTGGTGATGATGATTTTCACTGTTAAAATTTAGAGGGCCCACCATGACATTTATTTCCCATCCAAACTGTTCATAAGGTCACAAGGACCTGGATTTTAGAAGGAAAATAAATACTGTATTAATTGCTTCAAAACCTCTGTGCTCTCACAAGGGTTTCAATGGTGGATGTCAATCCCTCCACTGTTTTACTGCAGTGTGGTCCACTTGATAAATAGCAGGATTAAATACATATATCAGGAAAAGGCCACACAGAACTTATTGATGTTACGGTGCCCATTGATGGAAGGTATAGATGAAGCACATACATCGTACATCGTGCGTGGCCCACAAAACTTGCTACTGGAAATAACAGCTATAACTGGTGTGGCAGACCAGCCAATCAGTGCCCATCGTCCATTTGAATGGTCTGGATTACAAATAGATGGACAGCGCTGATAGAACTCATACACCATGTGGGGCCTCGTCCAAATGAATGGACGGTGAGGATGTAAATATACATCACGGTGGACTCCACTCGTCCAGATTGCTGGACGGCATGGATACAAACATACATTAGTGGGACCCACCACTCACGTGGCCCACCTTACATTATATATATATATATATATATATATATATATATATATATATAAATTACAATAGCCACCGTCCAGACGCTTGAATGTTCTGGACGGTGGAGATCTCGTGCACATTACATGGTGGGTCCACACGTGTGGCCCACCTCAAATCATGATAAAATATATTATATTAATATATATAAATATATAACATGTAATATAATATATTATATGTACATGCACAGATCCACCGTTCAAATACATCTGGACGGTGCAGATGGTGTAAATTGAAGGTGGGTCCCACGTAGGAGTGGCCCACCCGTGCATCTTGTAATATAAAATATTATATTATAAAGTTATATATATATATATATGTGTGTGTGTGTGTATGTGCGCGCGCACGCGCGCGTGTACATGTGCGTCCATGCCTTCATCCTCTTTTTTCTTTCCTTTTTTTTGTTAGCTTGTTAGTATACACATGTCAATACACACACTTCATGTTAGCCACCTCCACTAAGATCTTTAGTATTGAAACGAGGTATCTCCACTCGGTCTGCCCATTGAGCTATGGATCTAGGTGCGTCCAGACCTTGGACAGCCCGAATGCAGTTGCACTTCACGGTGGAGTCCCACCATTCATGATGGACGGTGCGGATTAAACACAAATTAGTGGGGCCCACTTTATCAAAACGGATAGAAAGAGAGGGAGAGAGAGAAAGACGGTGATGGAGGGACCCCGCCACTATGGGTCCCTCATGATTACAACATATACATCTTAATGGGTCCCACCAACAAGTGGACTTTTAAATGCAAATCGATGGTAGAGCACCCACCTTTTGTACTCCTCCTTGCTCCCATAGCCTCCTTAGCTCATTGTTTACACTTTTGATGGTGGTTGATGGGGCTTTGATGGTGGGGATGAGAGATGAGAGGGTGGGCCACACTTATTATTTTTGGGGAGAACTTGTGAATGCTTGGACGTGTGGTGCCTGGGAGGTTTGAGAAATGAGAGAGAGAGAGAGAGAGAGAGAGAGAGAGAGAGAGAGAGAGATGGGATGATAAGGATGGGTGGAGTGGTTGTTGTAAGGTGAGGTATGGGTTGGGTTGAAAATTGTAAAAGAGGAATGGTGAGGGGAGAGAGAGAGAGTTGACTTATGAAAGAGGAGGGATGGGTAGTTGTACTTGGGTATGAAGTGTACTTGACTTGTACTTGACATTGATTGATTGATTGATTGATAGGACATGTTGTAGAGATTCCCTCAAAATTCGCAACACGCAGCGTTTATTCGAAATAAGCACGGTCCCACATCTCCTGGCCAGCCTACCGCATCGGCCTGCAAGACGCGGCATCGAAACCGCGGCGACAGTGCGGTCGCATTGGTATAAGTCTCGGGTCGAGCCGACTCAAATATACGGGATACATCTCAGGGTCGCTCGCAAATGCTGATAACCGATTGAGGGTCACCGAAATTCAACTGGGATGACCGCGGAAGCTTACGGAATAGTACGTGCTAGGATACGAGTCTTACAGCTTACCCCACCAAATAAAAATTTCATCCTCGAAATTTACAGAACAGACAAGGGAAGAGGAAACATCATTAAGTATATATGTGAAGGCAAATCACTCTACAAAGGGATGAAGATAGCAGTCTCTAATCTTAACCTCGCACCCCTAAGATGCATCATCGACCCTATGGTGACCCTACTAATCTTCAAATTACGTAGTCTCGCAATCTCAATGGTAGGAGTCTATGTCAAAAAATCTCTAAGTTATTCAAACTTGGGAACTTAACCATTCTAAGTTCTCAACAATCATACAGTGTAGGGAAGCTATCAACAGATATGTGATGTTTTCTTCAGGTATACCCAAGTTATGCTCTGATACCAACCCCAAACCCGGAAATCGGATTCACATGAATCTCGATCGCGAATCCGGTGCCGACAGCCTCCGTAGTACCCCATTCTTGTTTCCTAGCGTCCATATGCTAAATTCCGATTCTGGGATCCTACAAGGAGGATTTTTTTATACATTTAACTCATATTAAGCATAATCACAAGATTACCCAATTTACAAAGGCAACATCATCATCACATATCCACTAATATAATCATTTCAGTACAATACTAAAAACGAAATACATAAACCGAAAATCAAGCTCCAGAAGACCACTGTACGCTCCAAGCTCAACACTGCTGCAACCTAACATCACTTGCACGCATCTATTGTGCACAAGGTTATAGAAAGCTTAGAGAGTAGTGTAAGTGTGTGCACAAGGTAAGTGTCAAGTATTCAATACAATACCATAGTCATACAATAATGAAAATACTGGTAATCCATAAATCGTACAATGTCGAAATAAGCAGAAATACTGACAAGATCATGAATTATCAGAGTAAGCAGAAATACTGACAAGATCAGAAATTATCAGAGTAAACAGAAATATTGACAAGATCACAAATCATAAGATAATAGAGTAAGCAAAAATACTGACAAGTCCATAAGTTATACAATATTAGAATACCAATACGAATCAATTATGCAAATGAGGAGTTATAGAGTGCCAAATATCAGATGCAGAGGATGCAATGCAATATACATTCCTGATGAGTAACACAAATGGCGTCAGCCGTACCTAGACCATATAAATGCAGAGACACAATAACCTAAATTGCCATATGCCGCGGATGTAATCCAATATGCGGTGCGAATGGAATGACCATGCTGGAGTGTAAAGTCGGGATGATAGTACGTAGTATCGCAGGCTATGAGGTCCATCACAAGGGACTTCTATCTAAACCAGTCTCATACCTAAATTTGGATAGTTAGACTTGATGTGGTAAACTCCTGATCTCAAGTTAATCACGCGCCCCAACCGAAATCTTGGCCATTACGTAGGTACACGTAACAAATGATTGCGCACCACCAGCCCGAGTGGATGGTGAATGAATAAATGAAGGAGTATACAACTCCTGCTCAATAAGTCCACGTATCAGTACAGTTCATCTCTGGGATCATCACTGGGGTCTATTACACTTTACACCAACTTGTCGCCCCTATCCGAGCGCACGACTGGATAAGTGGAAGAGACCTCACTATCCACTTGCCAATATCGGGCCTGGCTCGTCAATAGCGGACCCAAAGACACGGCATCGGAACCGCGACGACAGCACGGTCGGACTGGTACAAGTCTCGGGTCGAGTTGACTCAGATATATGGGACACATCACAGGGTCACGTACAAACGTCGATAACCGATCACGGGTCATCGAAATTTGACCAGGATGACCGTGGAAGTCTACAGAACAGTACGGGTTAGGATACGGGTCTTACATAACTCATTCCGGATTGCGAGATACGCCTGATCTAAGGTCCAACGGTCTGGATCACTTCTGTCATCAACCGGGCCTTTTCTGATCCATCTTGGCCATAAAACTGTCTGCGACCCGCTCTATATTAGTCCCCTCAACTTCAACAGAACTCGTCCTCGAGTTCTCATCTTGCGTTGGTTCATGATACTCGGTCAGGTCTGCGATGTTGAAAGTCCGTGAGATCGCCATGTTATCTGGAAGATTATCAACATAAGTGTTGTCATTTATCTTTCTAATGATTGGGACGGGTCTAATCTTCTTATCTTTTAACTTGTTGTACGTCCGGGTCAGAAATCTCTCTTTGCGCAGATGGACCATAACGTGGTCGCCCACCTCGAACACTTTTTATCGCTAGTGCTTGTCCGCTTGTTCCTTATACTTCTCGTTTAAAGCATATAGCTTAGTCTGCACTTTTGCATTGATGCCCATGATCTTGTCTGTCATATGTTCTACTGCAATGCTCGTGCCTAGGTGCGTGGGCAGAGGGACTAAGTCAAGAATCTGGAATGGTGATTTCCGTGTCGAGCGGTTCACCATGTTGTTGAATGTAAACTCTGCTTGAGACAAGGCCAAATCCCACTGCTTCAGTTTTTCTCTTGAAATACAGTGAAGGAGATTTTCCAATGTGTGATTCATAACTTCGGTCTACCCATCAGTCTATAGGTGGTAAGCACCGCTGAATTGAAGTCATGTATCGAACCGAGTCCACAAAGTCTGCCAAAAGTGGCTAATGAACTTCGTGTCACAATCAGAAGTAATGGTCTTGGGGACCCCGTGTAGCCGTATGACCTCCCTGAAGAATAAATTCGCCATGTGTGTTGCATCGAGGGTCTTCTTACATGGGATAAAGTGTGTCATCTTGGAGAAATGATCTACCACCATGAACACCGAATCCATACCGCGTTGTGTTCGTGGGAGACCAAGCACGAAGTCCATTGATAAATCCTCCAAAGGACTATTAGGCATAGGTAACGAGGTGTAGAGGCCCGTATTCTGAGATTGCCCTTTAGAGGTTTTCCCACAACATGTACTAATTGCGGCCAGTAATTATGGCTCTTCCATAAGAGCTAGAGTCTTGTCTCGCCTAAGGTGTCCACCGAGACCACCTCCATGTAGCTACTGAATAATCTGCTCCCTCAAAGAACTTTGGGGGATGCACAATCGATTCCCTTTGAAGAGAAAATTGTCCTGTATATGAAGGTCATTAGGGTGACCTTCTTAACACTTCACCCAAGAATCTTTGAAGTTCTCATCCTCGGCATACAGCTCCTTGAGACAGTCGAAACTGACCACCTTGTTGCTCATCGTAATAAGTAATGATGCACAACGGCTAAGTGCATCAGCCACCTTGTTCTGCTCCCTGACTTGTGCTTCATAGCGAACGTGAATTCCTATAAAAATGTAACCCATCTACCATACACATGATTCACGTTAGTCTGACTATTAATAAACTTTAATGCTTGATGGTCAATGTACAGAACAAACTCTCTTTGAATCAGATAATGCCGCCAATGTCGTAGCGCCTAAACGACTGCGTATAACTCAAGTTTATAAGTCGACCACTTCTTTCGGGCTTTGCTGAGCTTCTCGCAGCAGAAGGCTACCGACCTGCCTTCTTGTGATAATACTCCCCCAATTCCGATGTATGAAACATCACACTCAACCTCAAACAATTCGTCGAAATTAGGAAGTATCAAGATCGGTGTTATAAACAAACGATGGTTGATCTCATGAAAGCTCTTGTCATCTTTATCGGTCCACTGGAACGGTCATTTTTTCATGCAATCTGTTATAGATGCGACTATGGTGCTAAAATCTTGCACAAATCGATGATAGAAAGTCGTTAACCTGTGAAAACTCCTCACCTCATGAATGTTTGTCGGGATCGGCCATTCCCTAAAAGCTCGCACCTTTTCATCGTCCACATGAATGCCTGTGGACGTTACAACAAATCCTAGAAACAACAGGCAGTCAGTTAAAAAACTATACTTCTTCAAGTTAAGGTACAACTTGTTAATTTGTAGGACCTACAGCACCTGCCTGAGATGTTTCCTGTGCTCTGCCTCATCCTGGCTATATATCAATGCGTCATCAAAATATACTAACATAAATCGGCCAGTGAACGGTTTTAGAACTTGATTCATCAAACGCATAAAAGTATTTGGTGTGTTCTATAGGCCGAAGGGCATGACCAGCCACTCATACAACCCTTCCTTGGTCTTGAATATCATTTTTCACTTATCACCGGGTCGGATACGAATTTGATGATACCCGCTCCTTAGATCTAGTTTAGAGAACACCTTGGCCCCTTCTAATATATCGAGTATGTTGTCCAATCATGGTATTGGGAACCGATATTTGATGGTAATTTTGTTGATTATCCGACTTTGACACACATGCGCCAGCTTCCATCTATTTTTTCCGTTAATAATGCTTGTACGGAACATGGGCTCATGCTCTCTCTCAAGAGACCCTTACGTATCAATTCCTCCACTTGCCTCTGAAGTATCTCGCATCCTTCGGACTCATCCGATAATGAGGACGGTTGAGCAGGCTAGCCCTAGGGACGAGGTCTATGTAATGTTGGATGTCCCTCATGGGGGCAGGTAAATCCTCAGGCTAGACTTCTTTGAATTTGTTTAGCAACAGTCTTAAACTTGGAGGGATGTTTGAGGGTTCCTCTTCCTTGCCCTTCACCACTATGGTGTATACCTCACTGGTTTCCTTGGATTCCTCCATGAAATCTCGAATGGTTAAGAGGAAACTCCTCTCCACTTTAGAGGCTTCATGGTGGTTCTTTGGTGCCATAGGGGTAAAGATTATTTTTCGACTATCCTTGACGAATATGTAGACATTATCTCGTCCCCGATGGGTCGCATCACGGTCTAACTGCCAGGGTCGACCGAGTAGTATATGACAAGCTTCCATGTCGACCACATCATAAAGTATTTGATCCCTATAATTTTTACCAATTGAAAACGAGATACTGCATTGTTCAGTTACCTTAGTCTCATTCACCTTTTTTATCCAGCCAATTGAGTATGGGGAAGGATGTTTCGTCATCGTAGCTGCAACTTGTCCACCATCACTCTTGAAATGATGTTCTCGCCACTACCACTATCTATGATCACATCACAGACCTTTCCGTTGATAGTGGACCGAGTATGAAATATATTGTGTCGTTATGGATGTAATTCCTTTCGTGGGGTATACAATAATCACCTCACAACTAGAAATTCACCACAATCCTCGCTCGTCACTTCATCATCACCTGTTATTTCTTTAGTGGTTTATTCATGTTCATCAAAGTCATGGTCTTCTTCTATGGCCTCATCTTCAGTGCCCCCTTAGTTTATAGTCAAGTGTGCTACGGGACGTTGAGGACAAGTGTTTGATAAGTGGCCTGGCTGGCCGTAGTGGTAACAATTGTTCAACCTTAGCCAAGCATAAGGATTTGGAATCCTATTCGGACCCGTTGTTGTGGGTGCTGCACATTGAAGTCTGGATGAGTTGCTCCCCGTATCACGATTTGCGGTTGTAGGAGGTTGAGGACGTTCTCCTATTGGATCTTTTCCTCGTGCCAGCACTGGATCCTGCGTGGGACCTGTAATGGGGAGTGGAGTTAAAGGATATGGACGAGCGGGAACTCTTACAAGTTGTGTTTCTGCCTTACCCGCTAATTGAACTGCTTCATCCATGGTCCCGACTGGGTACATCTGAACTCGGTCTTGAATTGTCGGCCTCAACCCACCTATAAATTGTGCCACCTTTTGTGACTTAAATTTTGACAGATCGTTTCGTATAGCCAACCGCTAAAATTTTTCAGTGTAATCTGTGACGGTTCGATTTCCTTGTTGATAATTTTGATATTGCTGGAATAATATTTTCTCATAATCACTAGGAAGAAATCATGATCGAAGAAGATGTATCATTTGTGGCCATGATGAGATGGGCGGCTTGTTCTGGCGGGCTCGTGAGAGTTATAATTATTCTCACCATGCAGAAACAACAGATTTTAATTTAAACGCTACCAATTTTATCCTTTTATGATCTAGCACGTCCATATAATCAAAATATCTCTATACTTTGGCTAGCCAATCGAGAAAATCTTCTATACATAATAAACCGTTATAACTAGGAAGTTCAGCCTTACCTCGATAGTCTCTTTCAGCACGATCTAAATAATCACCTCCATGGATTGGTCGTCGAAAAAAATTCTCATTAAGGTCCTCGTCGCTAAAACTTGAATCATCTGGTGTAGCCCTACGGTTTGCCACTGGTAGTGCTCTACAGAAATTAGGGTTGCATCGTACAACGACCATAGGTGGTGGAGCACCGCCCAGGGCTCGGGGCGGAAGTAGCACATCCGCAAGACGGTCGAGGGTTGCCTGCAGCCCTTGCATAGTCAACTGACTCTCCCGGTGGAAAGCTTTCATTCTTTCCGAAAGATAAAGAATCTCAGAATCACCGTCCACAAGATTTTGATTTATACCTTTATTGTTTGTCATCGGCTCGAGGGGATTCCTCGCTCTGATACCAATTGACACAAGGATAAATGTGATGAGGATAACTACTCCGAATCCACGAAGCTTCTTTGGACTCCTCACAGAGACTTCTTGAATCCACGAGGAAAGAAAGTAGAAAATAGAAATAAATTCTAAGAAATTCAAAATTGATTAATTGATGACTAAAAACGAGTTCACTACCCTTTAAATAGGGGTACCAAGCAATGGGAAAAAAATCAGAATCAAACTACAACTAAAACTCCTAGAAATCACGACTTACTATAAATAGTAAACTTACTATTTATAGACGGTCGTGATGTCTACTAGTGCGCAAGGTTTTCGGCCAATAATAATAAGTGTCCTATTTGGCTTCACCAAACCATTTTCCTAATTATTCTAAGCTCTTTTCATGTAGGGCGCAACTCCTAAAACTCGACGGATGAAGAGTTATAATCAAACAAAAACTTACTATTTATAGTAAAAACGAAATTAAAATAGGGAAACGACCGTTGATCCAGGGATTTTTTGCAATTCTGGGCTGCGTAACCTGACATAGCAAGGTTGGTTGGCTAAAGTAACTCGTTCTACCCAAAATCATATATTTTACGTTAGGTAACTCATTCCGGATTGTGAGATACGCTCGATCTAAAGTCCGACAGTTCGGATCACTTCTGTCATCGATCAGGCCTTTTTTGATCCATCTTAGCCATAAACTGTCCGCGACCCGCTCTACATCAGTTCTCTGATGAAGAGGTGATGAATTTGACTTTATTTGTAGATTATAATCCCAAAAGTTATGAAGCTACAGCAAATGACGAAAGATAGATCAAAGCCATGGACAAGGAAATATGTTTTATTGAGAAGAATGGCACTTAAAAGCTCACTTTTCTTCCTTAAATTATTATTATTATTTTTTTGAAAAAAAGAAAAGGAAAAAAGAAGTTGATTGGTTTCAGGTGGGTTTTTAAAATAAAATAAAAGCCGATGGTGAGATAGAAAGATTGAAAGCCAAATTGATTACAAAAGGATACAAGTACAAGCCAATTATTTATTGGTTAGATGTTTTTTGCATCGGTTGATAGACTTAATACTATTTGGATGATAGTTGCATTAACGATTTATAATAGATGAAAAAAATTGATCAAATGAATGTTAATTTCACTTTTTTGAACGGTGTACTTAAAGAAGTGGTCCACGTTGAACAATCAACAGTTTACGTGGAAAAAGGTTACGAAAGCAGAGTGTCCTGATAAAATTGTTCAACAGTTTACGTGAAAAAAGGTTACGACAGAAGAGCGTCCTGATAACAAAAAGGCACTCTACGGTTTAAAGTATGTGCATTGAGCTTGGTACACATGGATATATATTTGAAAAAGGTTGATTTCCAAAATGCATGTATGAGCACACTTTCTATATTGAGTCTAATATTAACAGAGATATGCTTCTTGTCTATCTCTATGGATAAGTTGCTGTTTACAAGAAATATCCCAAGGATGTTCATTGAATTCAGAGAGGCTATGATTAGCCAGTTTATTTTGACAGATATGGGATTTATGCCCTATTTTCTCTGGATTGAGGTTTCATTAAAAAAAATAAAAATGATGGCATATCATACAGGAAATTTTATTGGTATCATCATAATCTAAGCATTATAGTAATTAATTGGGTAAACTTAATAGATGTTAGGGCATATGTTTGATGCTGGTTGCCAACCTGACAAAATAATACTCCTCTATTTGTACTTGAGATTAGTAATAAGAGCACAAAACTACCATAGAAAAAGCATATTGATTCGCATGTAGCATTAGAAAGTTCAAAATGAATTTTTGTATAAGGTAATTCATACTCCAGCTGAAGTACGGTTAGTGCTTAATAAGCATGACAGAGGTGAGTTTATTAATCCCACTTATTTTTAAAGTTTAGTAGATAGTCTTTGCACTTCACTTTTACTAGACCTATATAATGCATGGAGTGAGACTTGTTAGCATATTTCATGGAAGCTGAACCAAATAGACTTGCAGGTCGCAAATTGGATTTTAAGTTATATGAAAGATATTCAAAATCATGGTATTTTTTTATACACGTGTTACAAATTCAGAACTCATCGGCTACACAAAAAGCGATTGGGCAGGTGATGCTGAGAAGATATACTTCCAGTTACGTATTTCACATCTTGGTTCAATGTGTTCTTATGATCATCAAAGAAACAACAGGTGGTAGCACTGTTGACTGTGTGAGCAGAGTCTCTAACGTATCTTGGCGGTTCGGTTAAGGAGAATGCTTTGTAAATTGACCCAGAAGCAGGAAAAGATTATGAACATCTTGTGGGTAACAAGTCAGTGATCACATTGATAAAGAATTCAGTATTTATAACAGAAGCAAAAACATCAACATCAAGCATCACTACATCATGATCCCGCCAAAGAAATTAGGGTCTGTTTGATTTTCTAATAGCAGAGGTAATTCAAGGTAAATGGGTAATAATTATTTACCCTTTGGTTAGATTTTCAAGGTGTTGTTGACCGCAGCCTTTCATTTATAGCACTCCTCATATCACCTGAGGCGAAAAATATTAGACCGTGGGGCTCATCATAATGTTTGTGTCTTATCCACACCGTCCATCCCTTTAGCCAACTCATTTTAGGGCATAAACTAAGAAATGAGGCAAATCCAAAGATCAAGTGGATCACGCCACAGTAAACAATGGGAATTGAACTCCTACCATTGAAAGCTTCTTGAGGACCCCATAACTTTTAATTCAAACTGATATTTTTGTTTCCACTTTAACCATGACTGTGTGACCTTCTGAACAGGTTGGATGACAAATAAACATCAATTTGGGCCTAGGGGAGAAAACAACTTTCAACCATTGAAATCTTAATGATCATTGTTTCCTAAGGTGTGGTCCACTTCAGATTTTGATTTTCCTAATTTTGAGCTCATGCCTTAAAATATTTTTTTTAAAAGGATGGATGGTGTGGATAACTCAAATATATCATGGTGGGGCCCACATATTTAAATAAGTAATAACAGGGTATGTATGGACCGATTTTCGAAACGTAATTCCCGGCTAATTTCAAACCGGTGGAGTAAGTAATAATTACTTATTTCCATGTATTCACCGTGGGAAATTAAAAATCAAACAGCCACCTAAGGAAAATAAAGAAAATCAGAGTCAGATGGCAGATGGTTTTACAAAGGCACCAATTACATGATTTTGTTAGGTTCAAGACTATGTTGGGACTGAGAGAAATTCATGTTTAAGAGAGGCTATTAGAAATGTTAACTATAATTTTCCATAAAGTACAACTAGGATTAGTTGGAAGTTTCATTGCGTGTTGCCTTTGATTCCTAATCAGACTAGTATTCGGATAGTTTCCTTTTTAAGTTGGGTTTAAGTTAAGGGTTGGTTTCTATCTTGAGTTAAAGAGTTGAATAACGGAAGAGGTGAATGCTAATTGCTTGAGCCATGCATATATCGAGATTGCAATGGAATTTTAATTTTTTAAAATTCATTCTTTTGTACGTTCAGAGAGGTGAGTGTTAGTTGATTGGACCATGCATATGACGTTGCAGTAATAACACTGAAGATAAGAGTTTTGAGTTCTCTAAACCTACAATGGAAGGACGGACAACTTAAGAAATTGATCTTGAAAATCCTTTTCCATTCCATTGGTATTCATTTGACTTACACGTACTACTCTCCTGAGTAGTGGTAGTCCAGCCTGGCTTTTGTGCACGGTCATCACCATAATGAGGGCCACCTCATGCACCTTCCATCTAAAGGTGCATGTGGAGAGGGAACTGGATGATAGCCAGTTTCCTACAATAGGTGGGACCCATGTAATAAAAGCTCTATAGAGCTAGCCTACGGAGATGTGTGTGACATCCACTTTGTTCATGTAAGAATATGAGCCTAAAAATGAGACATTCAAAAGTTGAGTGGGCCACACCACAAGAGACAGCAGGAGGCCACCATTGAAACAGTCATAGCCTTAATATGATTATATCCCATGAAGATAAAGGATGACAAATAGATATAATGTGGGCTCATCGGGCTTTTTGTTGTAAGTTTCGTGTCTGGATCTTTGAATGACAGCCACGTCCTCTGCCATTGGGCACTAATCTCGACATGACACAATGAAAACTTGACATAGCCTAATGAAAAAGGGTCAGGCGAATGCATTAAAAGGAAGGAATACAGTAAAAAAATCAAGAAACATTTCTAAGTCTTTTCTTGTTACCATGAGTCTACATCTCAGATGTGTACTAGCACTTTTCTTTGGGCCATTTTCATGCATTGTGGAGCTCCCCAAGTCTTTGGAATCTTTGGCCTATGCTCCATCATAGTGGGCCCACAATTCAGACGGTTTGGATGGATTCTTTACTGACCATTTGCGAGTAGTTGCCATGCTTATTATCAGAGTCATGTAAGTGCACTTTTTCCGCCTGTGAACCTCTGAATTTTGTATTTTAATGGCCGGTGATACACATCTATTGGAGAGTTGGGATTGTCCAAAAAGTGTAATTTTTCATTCCCATGGCACTTTTATTATAGAAACAATTAAAGGATCTGATGAGTCCGTATGATGCCTTTTTTATTTTCACCGGCCAGAAACTTAATTTGCAAAAACGCTACCTTTAGGTTCGGATGCTGGTATTTTAACCAAAATATCCTTATTTGTTAGTGTAAGCACCTGAAAGAAAGCAGGAATATTTTGGACTTTTTTTAGTTCATCCGTACTACCTGGGCTTACTTTCGCAATTAAAGTTTTTTTCCAGGCGAATAAAATCGGTGGGTGATACCTGAGGTCTATACGCCTAAAAAGCCCTTTATTATAAGACTTACTGAATGAGCGGTTCTGATCTTTTCTTTACTGCCAACGTGCCATATATGTAGAATATCTGATCCAAGCAACACGTGGGCCACACTACGATGAACCACGCTGTGGGTGGGTTGCAACAGTAGATTGAGTTTTATCATATGCTTTTCATTGTGTCTAACTCGATAAATAAATCTCTCTGTTTTTCTCACCCTACGCATGGGATAATACGCACAGGTCACCTCTCACCTGTTGGTGGGAAAGAAACTGCTGGAGCTTCTGTTTAATCATTCATTTCACAGGTAACCTCTCGGTGGGAAAGACAAATGAAACCTTGCTAAGCCCACACGCTTGCATAAGGAATATCATCTACAGCCCAGCGCATGGAGTTAGAAAGCAGGTGGGATTCCTAAAATGAATCTGGTATGTTATGCAGGTGGGCCATGACGGTAGAATAGATGAACGGGTAATAAAACTTACTTTTTTTTTGTGAACTTTGTCCCCATCAGAGCATCTACGTTGTGGTACACCTCTGATGAATGGATTAGATCTCGTACCGGTGTTACATGGCAGCACGTCTGACGCGCGTACACGACCTGTCTTTGTACGCGCGTGTGGACTTAGAAAAGTACGTACGGCGGCAGGTGTTATCTGGCAATCTCACACGCGGGTTGGTGGAGCAAAAGTCATGCCTGGAGGCCTGTCGAGTGGAGAGAGACGAGGGATGCGAAGACGGGTAAATAAATAATATGTTTATTTATTTTATTGAGAAATGCTCCGGTGCTCTCGTTGCATGTATAAGTTATAGTGTTCCTACTTTCCTAAGTTCATTTAGATAGTCGAATCAATTGATCTGAACCGTCCATTAGGTCCAAAGAATATTTATCATGCTATTGTACAAAAAATCTAACTGATCGGTTAATCTAATACATAATTTACTTGGTAGTTATTTCTGTAGCCATCCTTTTTCCAAGCCACGGATGGGAAGGCTGTGATTCCGTAGCTTAAGTGATTTTAAACCAAAGTAATTCTTTAGAATCATAAAAATCAATGATGGTGTATAACAAATAAATGGGTCATATGTTTATTACACCTATTTTTGTTTAAATAATATTGACCATCCATACTAAAGATTATTGATCAAATGGTTAATATATGTCACATTGATGCGATGCACCTAATGAACAGCCTAGATCAATGGATTGGATGGTCCAATTTTCAAGATACAACTAGACGCGAGTAGGAGCAAATTCAGATTCAGCAGTGAACCCTGGCAAATATCCTTGGGTTGTTGTACCATTATATATGTTTTATCTAAGCCGTTGGCCTATTTTTTTACGTCATTTTAAAACACAGGGCAAAAAATAAAAAAGATTCAAATCCCTGCTTAAAAAACAATAGTGATTGACCACGTAAAGCTATAAGTTTTGCACAAGTTGATAATTGGTTTTTTCGTTTCATCCCGGCCTGTCTAACCTAATCAACAGGGCCGATGGCAAATAATTTTATAGTGGACCGTTTTCAACGGTGGGAGTTTAGATATCACTTTTTCCTATAGTGTGGTCCACCTGATATTTGGATCCCAGTTTTTGGATGATGCCCTAAAATGAGATGGAAAAATGTACGGATGACACGGATAAAAAACATACCCCCTGTTGGGCTTATAAAGCACGACGGTACTGCAGGGTCGCCACCGATTTTGTCCGTAGGAGCACCATACCTCGAAGGTCCGTTTCCGCTGTGAGTAGGGCTGTTAACGGCCGGGCCTGAGGCAGGTCTCAACCAGGATTTTAAACTGTTTTGGGCCGAGCCGTCGGGCCGTCTCTATTCAAATACTGTTTTTCAGGCCCCAGCCACTCCTATTGACACCCTGGCTGTGAGAGGGGAGCGGATTGCGTCTGACTAGACGTATACCTGTACCCGAGGCTTTCTGGGCTCCACGGAGATATCTGTGACAAATCCACTCCGTCCATATGTTTTGAAAGGCCACGATAGGATAGGAGTTGAAAAATAAAAAAATATTAAAAACTCAGGTAGAACACACCAAATGAAGCTGTAGGAACTGAAAAATCCATCGTTAAAACCTTCCAGGAGCTGACCATGCTATTTACGTGCCATCCAAACCGTTCATAGGATTATTGCCAATCATATAAACTGTAGGCACAAATACCACCCTGATACAAAATTTCTGTCACCCCCAGGCGTTCAATCCCCACTGTTTCCTGTGGTATGGCCCACACATGAGTTTTGGACTTCTGTCATATTATGGTGTTGAAAAACAGATGGACGGAATATATTTGTCACGGACATCTCTGTGGGCCCCACGCAGCACTGGGCACAGGGATATCGCTGTGCTCGGGTCACATGTAATCAGCTTCCGTCCGACCGGCGGAGCATTTCTCATATTTAATTTTAATTAATTGTTAGATGGAAGCGTAATTTTGGTGAGGAGTTGGTCGTGCCTATTCGTTCGTTAAGCTCTCCCTTTCTTCCTCCCCCATTTCTCTCTCTCTTTCTCACATCCATCCTCGTCGGTTGTTATTGCCATTGCTGTTGGTGCTGCTGCTGTTGTTGTTAGGTTGTTGACTCAAGTTGAAGCAACCGTTTTCTTCAATTTCCCTATCAACAACAACACCTTGATGGCTTCTTCATCTTATCTTTGCTTGAGATTTCTCCCTCGTAATCAGCTCAAACCTACATGCTTAGCGGTGCCTCCGCTCTGAATTTTTTGTTGTCGTCGTCTGGTGTACAACGGTTGTCGTGACCTCAACATGTCCAGGAATTCGGATTATCAGCTGCCTCTGCCGTCAAAGAGAAAGGGCCGGGGCCTCTTCCCATCAGATGCCCTTCTTCTTTTCATCTGTTTCATTTTCAGCCTATTCCGGTCGTCCATGGCTCTAAGGCCTCTCAAAGAAAGGTCTACTGCTTCGTGGGGCGATGAGGTCTGCTTCTCTTTTCTGCCCTAATTTGATGCTTTCTCAATTCTCAGTATTTCTTTTTTGTGGGTTTTTTTAATACTAATTTCTCGGTCCTCGGTGAGCATGCTCTGATGATTGAGGGTGTGTTTGGATGCACTAACAGAATGAATTGCAATTCATAGTCTAATGGAGTTTAGATGACCAAATTGCAATTCAAGTGTAACATAGCTGCAATTTGAAGGCTACTTCCTGTTTGTGAATACTTGGAAATCTTATTATTGATGGCCCTTCATTCCTTTCCAATTAAATGAATGCCCACAATTCTATGCAGTCATGCATGAAAATGCAGTCTCTGTTTTGCCTTATAAGTCATAACTGGCCTCATGTTATTTGTGAAGTGCTACCAGTTATTTTACCTGAATTGTACGTTAAGTATGCTGTTTTATGTCAGTGGTTGCTTCCTTTTTTGAATTCAGCTATATCACACGTCCTAAACTTCCCCTGTGTATCAATTTCAAATTTCTGCCATTAGCTGCAGAGGAGGAAAATGAGGATCGATATGAATGTTTTAACGTATATTATTTTTTCTTTTTTTGATCAGTTTTTACGTCATATCCTCATAGAAGGATTCTCAGTTCACAGTCCTTAGCACTTAGGGTCACATATATTAGCTACACACTTAGAACTGAATATGTTAAAAACTATGTTCAATGTAGCCATTAGAAAATCATTTTTTGTGCCTGAAGTTTAAATGACAATATTACATAATAATGCCTAGAAATATTCACTCATGTGCATGTACCGGCTTCTGTTTATTGGTACTGGTTCTTGCAGCGGCTATTTATTCGAAGAGATGAAAGCGAGTTGGGTCCCTATTCTGCTTGGAACATAACGGGTACCTATAAAGGTTTGTACCTTTTCTTCTTGTTGATTTCAGTTATCTACTTCACAGTTATGATGAGGAATTTTCTTACTCGAAAACAAAAGCTCATTTTGATACAATGTCTCTTCAATGTAGTTGTCAATGTCAATGTTAATGTTACTTAAACCCATGCTTTCATATATAAATTACAATATCAATTTTGGATATATATAAGTATATTATGTATACCTAAAAGTATGTATTGGAGCAACCCACACAATCCTACCCCTAGCATACCACGTACTAGAGGAAGCTGCGTGTCGTGTACATTTTCCTGTACCATGTACAGAAGTGACCCAGGATCCATGTAACCTTGGTCAAGATCATTTCAATGTGCCTGAGGAGTGAGGACTGTAATGTTTTGGTGATTTCTGCCGTTCCATCTCAGAGACATTCAAACTAAGTATTTGAAAAAAAAGGTTTGGGTTAACTTTGGAGTTAATAGAACTCTTACCATTAAGGGACGAATCAAAGCCAAAAATGACTGACAAATTTGGAAACATCGATGTATTTCTGCTCGTCTCTTTTTCGGCTTCTATCCCAATACACTACGTTTTAGGCATTTTGGCTGGGATGTAATGGTATTAACAGCTATGCTCTTGGACTCTTGGAGAGAAACTCGACTCGAAACGAATACAGGCTAAAACTCAAGGTAAGAAAAAATCCATAAAAAGTTCATTTTTCAAATGTTAGCATGGATTGTAATGGAAATCCATTTCTATGCATGATTCTCACGTATTGACATGGATATGTGGTGAAAGAATTAACATTTAAGTGAAAAATGGGGGAAACTGGTCAAAAAAAATAATCCTAATTGTTTTATTTTTATATTGGAAAATGTGTTCATAACTGTTAATTGATGTGGAAATTTTGTATATTGATGAGTGTTGGAAAATATATTGATTGGCTACATATTTTGTATATTTATTTTATATTGATTTCTTTGACAACACATGATTAGGTCCCTATAAAATAGAAGCTTATTATGTATAGTCATTTTTTACAATATTTTTATTCCCACACATGTAAACAATTGCCTTTTAACGTCCTTAAGTTTCACTAAAAAAATTCCACATTTTTCCCAACGTTTCTCCAATGTTTTCCTTTGACAGCAATATTTTTCTGGGTATCAACGATACTTAGACATGTTTCCATATCCTTGGTCACATGTAACGATACTGATACTTTGAACACCGAGTGGGATGAATGTTATACATTACAGGAATTTCGGCACTATTTGAGTGGCCCTTAAATTGGCGACATTATTAATCCAAGGATGTGTGTTATAACTTGCATGAATTGTTAACCAGTTTGGGATTAATCTAAGCCTCTTAGGTTAATAAAATCATTGGACAAGCTGAGACAATATTTTTACCAAAGAGTGGACTATTACACCATCATAAACATGATCAAAACCACAAAGAATACGTATTTGGAATCCTTTAAATATTTATGATTTTTTTTCCCCAAAATTTGTTGAGATTTTTTTGAGGAAAGAAGAATTTTTGACCATTATGGGGGCATAATGGTAATGGTGGGGACCGTTACACCCTCCGTTACCATTATGACACACCTTAGTGCATGTAAAGAAGCTAGTATGGGAGAATAGGATTCGTCTTGCCACATGAAATATAGGAACATTGACAAATAAGAGTATGGAGTTAACAAATACAATGAAATGAAGGAGAGTTAACATAGCGTGTGTTCAGGATACTAAGTGGAAACGAGCCAAAACTAGAAAAATTGGTGGATATAGACATTACTATACAAAAAAGGATGATAACAGAAATGGGGTATGTCACATATGCAGGGTTCGAAGATAGAATCGAGATATGAATTTCTGGGAGGATATGGATGGATTGATGCAAGGAATTCCAAATGGAGAGAGGAAATTTGCACTAGGAGATTTAAATGGCCATGTAGGAAAAGAAAGTAGAGGATATGAGATCGTACGTGGACTAGAGTACATGGTTTTGGGAGAAAAATGAGATGAGGGATGCTATCCTTGATGGATGGATTGATGCAGGAATTCCAAATGGAGAGAGGACATGAAAGCGTACGTGGAGTACATGGTTTTGGGAGAAAAATTGAGATGGAGGATGCTATCCTTGATTTCAAGATTGCATACAATCTAGCTCTAGCAAACACATTAAAAAGAGAGATGAACATTTAATAACTTTCAAAAGTGCTTCACATACAAGCTAAATAGATGTCTTTCTACTTAGGAAAATAGAACGATCAATATGTGAGTATTGTTAGGTTATATCATGGGAGAGTTGATTGCACAACATAGGTTAAGGGTCATGGATGTTTACATTAAGGGATGGAAGAAAGGGTGTGAAATTAATAGGTGTCCAAAAACTAGGTGGTGGAATTTAAAAGGAGAGAATAATTTTATTCAGGAATAAATTGATGGAAGAGGGATAGTGGAATATCGAGGAAGAAGTAAATGTTACGTGGAATGAGATGGCGAAGTGCATTAGGAAAGTGGCAAAAGATGTTTTAGGAGTATTTGGAGGGAAAAGCCACTCATATAAGGAAACTTGGTGGTGGAATGATGATGTGTGTTCAAGTCCCTTGATATGTTCATTGATATGCCATCCTCTAATGGCTCGAGCTTGTAGAGCAAGGGGTTGTTTGGCAATGTGCAAAAAGCTATTTTTGAGAAACATTTATGTTTCAAAGCCTAGGAGGAAGTAGAAATGTTGAAAATTTAGAACAATATAGAAATGCAAAAAAGATTGCTAAGAAAGTAGTAAGTGAGAGGTTCAAGTTAAGGATTATGTTGATCTTTACAATAGATTGAGGACAAGAGAAGGTGAGAAAGATGTCTTTGAACTTGCCAAAATGAAAAAGAGGAAGGGTAGGGACCTGGGTCATGTTAGATGTATTAAGAGTGATATCTAGAGGGTATTAGTAAAGCTAATGAGATCAATGAAGGGTGGAGAAGCTATTTTCAAAACTTATTAATTGACAACCACACTAAGAGCACAGGGATAGATCGAACCATTTGAAACTCAAATGATAATGGAGACTATGGATACTTTTATAGGATTAGGATATTTGAAATGAGAGAAACTTTGAAATGATGGAAATGGGAAAGGGCCTTGGACCAGATGGTACACCGATAGAGGTTTGGAAGTGTGTGGGAGATACTATGTTATTTTGGTTGACAAAGTTGTTCAACAAGATTGTAAGATTGAAGAAAATGCTGGATGAATGGAAGACAAGTATCTTGGTACCTATTCATAAGAATTTAGGAGACATAAATAGTTGCACTAATGATTGTGGGATTAAACTTATGAGTCATACTATGAAGCTTTTGAGAGAGTGATTGAGCAAAGACTAAGGCATGGGACTAATGTATCAGAAAATCAGTTTGGTTTCATACTTGGGAGGTCCACCAACTTAGAGAGTTAATTTGGTGAGTGTTGGGAAAGAAAGGAGTTTCAAGAGGATATATTGATGTGATTAAGGATACGTTTAAGGGAGTAGTAACAAATGTGAGGACCACTAGTGGAGCGATAAGTGAGTTCCCAATTACTATAGGGTTGCACTATGGGTTGGCATTGAGCATTATCTTTTTGCATTGGTTATGGATGAGTTGATGGGGCATTTATAGGAAGAGATCCCATGGTGTGTTGTTTGCAGATGACATAGTTTTGATTGACAAGATGAGGGAGGGCGTAAACATAGAGCTAGATGCATTGAGTGTGCTTTAGAATCTAAAAGATTTAAAATCATTTGGACTAAAATAACATATAGAGTGCAATTTTAGTAACAATAAGAGTGAAAATGAGCAATTATTTTCGATTGCTGGCCAAGAAGTTTCCCAAATGATCACTTTCGATACATTGGGTGAATAATTCATGAGAGTGGAGAGACTGAGAAGAATGTTGCCCGTGGAATTCAAGTTGGGTGGAAGAAATGGAGATCGGTCTTTGGAGTTTTATGTGATTGTCGTGTACCACTCAAACTGAAAGGGAAATTTTATAGCATATCTATAAGACTAGCCATGCTTTATGGGACATAATGTTGGGCACGTAAGGAACAACATATTCATAAGATGAGTATTGCTGAAATTATGATGTTGAGATGGACGAGTGGCAAGACAAGAAAGGATAGAATTAGAAATGAATGCATTGGAAGGAACTTAGAAGTAGCACCAATAGATAATAAGATGAGGGTAATTAGACTTAGATGGTTTGGTCATACACAATGGAGACCAAGAACCATGTCAGTTAGTACAAGTTGAAGCCTCTAAAAGGGCAAGGGGAAGGCCCAAAAGGATTGGGATGGAGATGGTAAGAAAAGACTTGATGACCTATGGTCTAATCGAAGGTATGGTCCTTGATAGAGTAGAATGGCAGAAACATGATTTGTGTAGCTGACCCAATTAATTGGGATAAGGCTTAGATGATCATGATTTAATTACTAATCTAGAATATTGTAGAATTGGAAAAGAGGTTGTCTTAAATAATACTCTCTTAAAAGAATAAAGGGTGGTCCTCTCTTTATGAGCTCATAAAATGTGATATCTAATAATTCATGAAATATTCTTTATCAAACCATACTCATATTCTGCTATGGTCTCATCGCTGGTGCCACTCCCATTTGCTTCTGATAAGAGTACAAAACCGGTGAAGCGGGCAATTCTTCTTTATTCCATATTCTGTGAACTTTCTAAACTGAATTGTGTCCTTGATGCCAAAGTTGGTCTCAGACTTGTGCTCGAATGAACTTTAGCTCATTTGGACTGTGTTATGATCAAATTTTCTTTTCATGACCCAATAGAAACATGCCACCACAGGTTTCTTTCATTTCTAGAAGTACTGTTGCATTTTTTTTTCTTGATCATATATGCTTTAGAGATGGCAAATGTAATTTATCCTTGACATAATTGATCATGGTTGTACGTTACTGGAATGGGTGCTTTTCTTTGGTTGTTCTATCATAATTTTTGAAAATCTGTCTTAGGCCTTTTAGATGAAAAAGTAGGAACTTCCCAATGCTTTGACGTTTATTCTCTTGTCTAGAATTTGAATCCATGTTTTGTGGATTATACTTACGGAAAAATGGGAGGTGCAGGAACATGGAGCTTCCTGGGAACCACCAATAACTCTTCTAGGTTTCCTGATTTTGGAAAATCGACCGGTAATTCTATCTTGGAGTTAGTGAGTAGTCCGACAAAGATAACTGGTGTACATTATGTACAGGTAGGTAAGGAGGTTGTTGCTTTTTATTTTCTGTTATAAATTTAATGCAAATATCAGCCATTTTGTCTGTTTTCTTTTATTCCATCTGGTAAACATTTATCATACTAGTAGAGCAAGTAGTCTATACTGCTTATGATGTTAATCGGGTTTTTAACTGAATTCTTCTTGCCAACCAAGAGGGGCTTTACATGTGATTTTGTTGTGGATTAGTGCACTAAGGTTGAGAATTAGTGTTTTCTTATGGTGTCATTAGTCTCATATGCTGCAACAATGAAAATTGGACGTTTTGTATTCAAACTAGAAAAGTCTGTCCTGTTACAGTTAATCTTTGAGAATTGTTATCAGCCATGTTGTCAAATCATTATGGTATTGCAAATCGTTATAGCGCTTGAATCATATTGAATCACACATCGTATAATAAATTGCAAGTTTTTTTTTTTTTTCTTAAAATATTGAAAAAATTTGGAAAAATATAAATAAATCAGAAAAATTAGGAACTCATCAATTATCTGTTTCCATCAAGGCACACGAAGAAAAGTAAGACATGTCATGATATTTAGCAATTGAGAACTTATATAAGGCATGCATAACGAGATAATATTAAAGGATTCTCATCTTTCCTTCATGTTTTGTGTTCAAGAACTTTACCTTTAAAAAATGCAAGTCCTTAAATAACTTTACCTTTTTGTGAGTGGAAAAGTGGCATTCAATTCTATTGATCAAAGAAGAAGATATTGTGATGTATTTGTTTTGAGTTTTTGAATATCAAAATCTCCAAATCTCGTTTTTCTCTCAAACGACAAAAAAATGTCAGATAATTGTCATTCTTCTCTTTTCCAGATTTTGTCGACGAGCATGCTTTCAGATTTGGTAGATGGATCTTTTTGTTCATCGTTCCTGGTTGCTGTTATTTTAAAAGATTAAGATCTTTGTTCCTTTTCCACACGGTGTAATACAGGGAGCAATCATTTTTCATGACGTGTTCGACAATGAGCATGATCTGGGGGTTACACAGATCAGAGTAGAAGGTGTATATATATGGCCTTTTAGACAGCTTCGAATGGTAGCCAATAGGTAAGCTACTTGTACGTTGCTGATGTGAACTATTCATTTTGTTGGTTAATGAGTGATCTGGATTCAACAATGAAGGGCCGTAATTTGCCTTACTTTATTTGAGGTGCATTAGATGTACTTAAATCCCAAATGCCATAGGGAGTGATTCATTGAACTCCTTGAAAAATGCTGTTGACATTACTAATAGCATCGTGTTCGCGATGCAGTTAGTCCATATGAAAAGTTTTATGGTACATGCTTGGAAATAGTTTTTCTGAGTCGAATGCCTAGTTTTCTAATATTTATTGTAGTGATACAATGGTTGCATCATCAGAGAGTACTTACGACACTCAAACTGCTAAAACAAAAGTAAACTAGAAGTAGGACTAAAAAAATTGTGTAACAGGTCAAACTCAATCATGGTTTAATTGGAAGATGGAAATGTTGAAGTAACTGATTTCGATAGTCACTAGCTAGCTTTAAAATCGCTTTTACGGTCCGCCATTCACTAGTCTCCACGCATAATGATAAAAGAGAGTCCTGTTCCACCACACTAGGTCCTGAGCAAAACAAGAGAGCTCTCATTCATTGTAAGAGAGTCACATGCCACTTTAATGTCCAATTCCTTTTAGCTCCCAGAAAAACCTACCTAAATCATGTTGGACCATACCACCAACATGCACTTCTCAAATTTTGCTTCACTTCAAAATAAAATGCTCTAATAAACATGACGACTGGTATACACTGCAATAAAGTCGACAATGAAATATATTTCTCAAGGATAGACTTGGTGAGAACGGAGGAAAAGAGGATGAAGAAGGACAGACTATGGTGAAAATCATAAGAAACCCAAAGGGCTGTGTAGTGTGTTTATAGGTAGTATTCCCTTCTCCCTTGATGAGGATGATCTGTTTGATGTTCTCGAAAATTTTGGAGTAGTTGCTGACATCTTCATTTTGAGAGAGAATGGGGAATGGGCAAGAGGCGTGGTTTTACCTTCATCTGGTTTCTCTACCAAGATGAAGCATGGCATGGCAGGCAATTTGTGGATGGTAGTTTAATTGGGGGTAGAGTTGTAAACATCTGCAAAGCCAGATCTGTGGCTTAGAGGAGGAGCCTCATGTACATGATGCCCATTTCAAGCCGAGCAAGGACTTATGTGAGAAGGGTGGGGTTTGGCTCAAGGCTGGACTGGGATGAAGAAGTTTGTACCCTTGTTTAATGGTCTCTTTTCAGGTCTGCACGTGGAGTTTTAGCTTAAGGATCCTAAGCATAATTCTGATCGGAGGATGAGGGAGCTCTCATAGCCTGGTTTCTACAGCTTACAACTGATAGGGTTTATCTATCTTCAAGGTTGTCGATGCTATTCTCTTCCTCCAAGATATTTGTGGTTCGTCTGTCCCTGAGATTTTTTCCCTTTGATTCTCGTGAGAGATGGTTGTGTTCTTGCATGCAGAGGTCATCCTCTGTGTGCTCCTGGAGGAGGGTTGGTAGTTGGTGCTCGTTGGAGGTTGCTTCGAATATTGGTTCGTGGATTCATCTCCTTGGGGCCCCGGCCTAAGCTTGGAATGACTAGGTGTTGATGGAGCTGGGTTTCAGATACGACAAGGTGTTGGAAATTGACAGATTATTATCAGAGTGGGCCTTTATGTTTGCTAGAATCTGGGTTCCAAAAACGACTGAGGCAGAGGAGCTGGAGGAAGTGGCTGATTTTGAGGTGGGTGGTTTTTCCAATTCCTTCTTGTGAGCAACATACTCCAATCAGATCCAGCAATCCCAAGGAGCAGGCCTGGCTTGATTGGTCCTTGTAGCCCTTTGATGACTATGTAGCCGTGCTAGGTTAATGGTGTTACTTTTTGTCGTTGGGGGTTCTTCCAGTTAGCGCGTGGAGTTTTAGCCACAGATGGGAGTGGGGATTGGCGGTGCTGGTGTGCCACTGTGGTGTGCCTATGTGGTAACTCAAGGTTGGGAATAGGCTGTCTATGAGTACAGGTGGACCAATGGCAACATTTGAGTTCTCAATGGCCCTTGTGTCAGGGAGTGGTGACGTAGCCCCAAACTTAATCTTCCTTCAGGTCCGGATGTGCTGCCAAGTTGCTAGGGCAAACTGGTCTTGAATTGTGTTTCTTCATGGCATGGCTTTGGTTAGGAGGGGGTCTGTAGTGCTGCGATGTTGCCAGATTCAGCCGTGGAAAGTTGGAAGGAAGCTCTTAGCTTGGAAAAGTAAGCATCATCGTCGTTCGGCGGTCGTATTTATACTTATTAGAGTGGCACTAGCCTACGTGCTGGTGTACAACATTTTTTTGTTCCATTGCCAACCAAGGATATAAAAGGTATGCTAAGAAACTTGGTAAGGCATGGGGCAGAAACATAAGTTCTGTCTAATGCAATCAGCTGAGGTGTGCATGCTTCAGATGTATGTAGGAGTGGGAAAGAAAAATGTTGAAATTATTAACGGACCTTTCTTGTTAAATGACTATGGAGATCTGGGGGCAAAGAGGAAGGGCTGTGGAAACAAGTCATCTCATGTAAATGTGGGTTAAACAAGGGTGGATGGTTCACAAATGAATCATCTCTTTATAGTGCTTTGGGAATTCGGAAAGCATTATGTAAGGACAGTTTGCTTTTTCTTAAAGGGATTCTTTCAGAGTAGGAGCTTGTGTAAGATTTTGGGAAGGTCATTGGTGCAACGATAGGCCTCTAGATCTTGAGTTTATATAGTTCTACTTTCTTATTCCTAGGAAGGAAGTCATGATCTCCCAATGCTTTAAGAAATCAAGAGGTATAAGTGTTTGGGAGCCCTTGTTTCATGGAAATTTGATGGATTATGAAACTGACAAATTCATCCGTCCAACTAATCTCTTATATGATCTCAATGCACCTCTTCTGTGTGTATTGTTTGACAGGTCAGGGAAATTCTTGGTTAGGCCATTTTATATTTCCCACCTTCAAGAAGTAGACGCCAGTAAGGAATCTCCTTAGGCCATAATTTGGTCATTTCAGGGTTCCCCCTTGAGTTGTTGCCTTCAGTCAGTCGGCGAAACAAAGTCTGATAACCAATCACCCTCGAAACAGGAAGATGCTGATCATTTATGAGTTCCCTATGCACTTGAGGGATGCGGAGACCGTTTACCACATGCTTCTCCACTACTTTGCAATAGGCATTTGGGAAGTGCGTCGAATTTGTTTGGTATTTGGTGGGTATTTTTGAGGTTGATAGAGGCTATAATCCAAGCATGTGACTAGTGATGTAGAGGAAAAAAAGAGGTATATATTATGCAGGTTGGCACTCCCGGCTGGCCTTAGGTCAATTTGGAAATAAAATAATAATAAAAATATTAAATAATAGGTCAGAAACCCCATGGCTATTTTTCTGGAAAGTCCTAGGATGGATTCTCTAAACAATTTCTAGCATTGAATGACCCTCTAATTGTAATTGTGTGCACTTGAGTGATCCTATTTTATTTAGTGTGGGGGGATGATTACTCATCATCTGCTCCATTAATCCTTTTGTACAATTTTGTTGTTTCTTAATAAATTTTCAGCTACCAGTTAACCAAAAAAGAAAAGAAAAAAGAAGTAAATAAAATCATGTTCTTGAAAGCCTAGAAGTACATAGAGTTACTTTGAAGTCTAGAATGCTGTCTAGTATTGGACTTGAAAGTAGATAATTATAGGTTTGATTTGGAGTTGTTTTATCTCTTGAGCCCATGATTCATTTGAATCTTTATTGATTCTACTGCATTTTATGATATTTCTACAATGCGAGATGTTTACGAGTTATCTGAAGCTCTTGAATTGCATTAGTTATGTCATGATTTTTGCTTGCAATTTTGTCTAGTTGACCAGCTTAGAGCTATAGTAGTTAAAATTATGATGCGCTTTTATTTTGTAGTGGAACAGATGGAGAGATGAGCCAAGAAGAGGATTACCTTTTGTCCAATCCATATCACTTGGTAAGTCAATATTTTCAATTCATTAGCCCCTTCTAGTAATGCATATTTTTATGCTAATTCATCATATGAATGGCTTTTTAAGTTGCATATTATTTGTTGCATAGTTCAGACTCCTGAAAACTTGACCCGATGCTAACACTGACCAATGAGGCATCATCCGAACCTTCCATTGTACTTCTTATCCCTATTTAAATGCCCAAAGGATGTGTTGAATAGACTGGAGAAACTTAGATGCAATTTCTTGTGGCGGGGTGCAAAGGAAAAAAGAAGCAAGTATGATCTTATGACATGAAAGGAGGTTTGCAAGTCAGTTAGGGAAGGCAGAGCATGAATTAGGAAGATGGAGATTATGATATTGCACTTCTGGGCAAATGGCACTGGAGGTTTGGCATGATGCAGAAAGTCTTCGGAAGGAAGTAATAGTCAGGTAGTATGTTATCAATGGAGGGGGTGGTGGGCGAAAGAGTCCTCTTTGTATGGGGCTATGGGGATGCGGAAGGCGATCTCTAGCTTGGGGTGAAGATTAGAGGGCTTGGGGTGGGAAAAAGGGTTAGGTTTTCGAAGGATGTATGGTTGGGCGAGATAAGCTTACATGAAGGCTACTTGGGGTTGGCTAGATTTTCACCGAATTTAGATGGCATGATTGCTCTTTGTTATTTGGCCTCTGGATATAGGGTGGCTTGCACTCCCTCGTATCGTAGTAAGAGCTCATTAGCTTATTGAAGCGGTTGTTGGGAATTATGCTTTCGTCAATGGCTTTGGATTCATTGGTTTGGCTCAAAGACCAATTTAGGCAATTTGCAGTCCGGTTGATGCGGACATCAGTGGTGCACCCTTTAGAGTGTACCAGAGGAAGAGGTGTTGCCAACAGAGTATCGGATAAGAGGAGTTGGTGTTGACGGGCACTGGTTCCATCAGACCCATTTTCTGACATGTTATGAATGCAGGAGTGACATGACTGCACCCTGATCGTAGGCCCATGGGGCGGATTTCACACCCTGTCGTACGGGTGTTTTAGTTTTAGGTTTCTTTTTGTTCTTTTCCTTGTTTTCAAGGGTTCTAGTGCATTTTTTTATAAAAAGTTTTAGGTGTTTTTTTTTTTTTTTTTGTTCTTTTCCTTGTTTTCAGGGGCTCTAGTACACTTTTTGTTTTTTTTCGTGGCTTATATATACACTGTGAAAAACTCTAATTTATTATTGAATGAATGAGAATTCGTATGCTTTCTTCTTTTTCTTACTAAAGAGATTAGGGTTTCAGGATTGGCCCTTGGGTGTTGAGAATTCCATTACAATTTTAGGTTTCCTTCTTTTTTGATATTCAAGGTGCATGAAAAAGGTAAGAATCAGCCATCTTCTTTTCTTCGATGCCCTAGAATCCATACTTTCTTTCATCTCGAACCCATCTCTTCTTCATCTCTTTTGTTCATCTCTGGATATTCCCTTTTGGTTTGAATGGAAAAGAGGGATGACTAGTCAAGAGAATCGGATCCAAACTTGATTGTGGACTGACTTATGCTAGATCTGAGATATCCTCATATCCTTAAGTCCTCCCTTTTTATTGTTTACATGATTTTATGCTAATGGGCATGATTCTAATGGAATGATTTTATCTTTGTGTTGAGATTTGCTTAATCGACGTGATTGATAATAGTTAGTTGATTAATTTTATTATTTGAATCTCTTCAACTTGATTATACATGCATTTATGGTTAGGCCATTACATGTCCCTGCATCACCGGTCATTTTATAGATTGTTCATTGGATCTTCTTTGAGAAAGGAAGTCGCTCACACCGCTTTCCTATGGTCCTATGAGTCCCCTCCCAAGGTCACGGTGTTGGCTTGGCTGGTTGGATGGCACAAGGTGCTCACAATTGATAATCTTTAGAAGAGAAGAATGGCATTGACCAACATTTGCTCGCCTTGCATGGAGAGTGAGGAAATGGTCAACCACCTCTTCATTCATTGTATCTTTTCAAGGGATATGAGGGAAAAATTTGTGGGCATTTTTTTGGTGGCTTGGTTGATGCCAAGGTCAATTAAGAGATTTCTCTAGTCGTGGCATGGGGGCAGGTTTAGTAAGAGAGGAAGGAGACGTTGGAGGTTGGCTTTATTGGTTGAATTGTGGGCATTATGGGGGAAAGAAACAACCGGTGCTTCAATAATCTATTTCCGGCTGCATCTGAGGTTTTAGATGAGCGAAGCTGGACATAATGGAATGAGCTTTGATCTCAATTATTCTTGGCGATTGTGATCTCTCTTGTAATTCTTGGGTTGTGATGTAATTCCTTTGGCCATTTTGGTCCTTTTTATCAATAAAAATGTAACCTTTAAAAAAAAATCTAGCAGGGTTAGGTCTGTACTTGAAGAATCATCCAAGTCTTCACTTGACTTAGCTTGGTATTTAGTAACTGGACAAATTATTTAAATAGTTGTTAATAGTTCATCATCATCATCATCATCATCATCATCATCTAATCCTTAATCCAGCTAATTGGAGTCGGCTACATGAATCTATCTCTTCAATTCCACTCTATCAAGTACCATTTCCTCATTTAAACCATGATTCATCTAGTATTTTCTTACCTCCCCCACTCTTGGGCCTCACGCCCTTTTAAAGCCTTCAACTTGAACAAACTTACCCCTTCTAACTGTTGTAGTTCTTGGTCTCCGTTGCACGTGGCCAAACCATCTAAGTCTACTTTCCTTCATCTTATTACCAATCGGTGCTACTCCTAAGTTCTCCCATTGCATTTGTATCTAATTCTATCTTACCTCATCTGGCCGTCCATCCATCTCAACATCCTCATTTTCAGCTATGCTAATAGCTGTTAACGGTTAAAATATTACTCTAAGCAAGGAGAAATTTCTGCAGGTATGTTGGTTATGATGTTCCGTTCCATATTGAGGTTGTAGGTTCGTGTTTCATTAGCCTTGTTTCTTTCTTCTTATCAATGAAACGATTGACCGAGGTTTATAACAAATCGAGAGACTTGGGGAGTCTCTAAGAATTGTGTCAAGTTGACACAGTTGGCAGTCTCATCGACTCTCAATGAAGCCAAACTTACGAGTGAGTTTAACATGCTGGAAATCTCGTTTAGTCATGACTAAGCTGAATTTTGAGTCTGAGTCACTAGGTTTTAGACTACTCACATACTACTTGTATAGATCATTTTGGGCTACTTAATACTTCTTGTATGTCAGTGATATGTCTATGGATATTAGGAGACCCAGGTCATACTTTTCTATTGTTACCGCCTATAGGTTAAAAACTCAAAAAACTAGACCACCCAACTTGACTCGACTTGTCTGGATTTCTCTAGGACTGAGAAAAACTCTATTTAGTCACAACTCGGTCAAAACTCTAGAAAATCAACTTGACCAAAAGTCGGCAAAACTTGATAAGGCCTGACTCCACTCGGGACTCAACATTATTTATACTTTTTAAATATTAAATAGTACTGAGAAAACCAATAAAAACTCATAAGTTTTCTCAAAACTTCCAAGTTTGCGAGTCAACTTCATTCGGATTGGGTTTCTAGTCAAGTCAAATTTTTGTGTTTTTAAACCATGGTACTGCATATATAGTTCATGCAGAAGCTTAATTGAAAAGTTTTAGAACCTTGTTCAGCAACACTACTGAACTAGGAGTTATGGTTGATACTTTGAATATTTGTGTCAAGAAGCTGAAAATCATGTGATAGGCTCCCAGGTCAGGAAACATTGAAATCAAAATTTATTTTACTAGTCGTATCATATGTTTCAGGTCATTTTGTTTTCCTGTTGAATCATTCAGATGGCTAGTTTGGGCTCTTATGCATCAAGCAATCCAGTCAGGCTGCCAGATCATCCAATTGAGGGTCAGATATGGCCTACTATTTGAACCAGTCCATTTAAGGCATCCAATTGCAAATCAGGTCCGTATTGCGAAATCAGGCCTGTCCAACTGTCCAGATTGAATATCTGGATTATCCGAACATCCAGATTGAATATCTGGGTCACGTCAAGGGTCAATTTGACCTGATTGACCATCTGGATCAGATCAAGGGTCTGATGACAGCCCTGGATGAATCAGGGTCCTATTGGATTTGGGTCCAACTGGATTTCAGGACCCACAAATCCAATTGAACCCATCCAATGAACTGATTGACCTACGGAGCTCACGGGGGGGTGGTTGCTTTATATGCATACCATGTAGGGTTTTGTAGGTTTTGTACAAATTCTATGCCCTATTTACTCCATTGCTTTGAACACACCCCCATATAGTTGGTATGCAAAAAATTCTTGTTTATTATTATTATTATTATTATTTATCTTTCATGTTAGTTTTCTTATTTGTTTATTCTATTTTATTGCAAGTGAGACAATTTAGGAAAGCGTGACTTTTAGACTTCAGTCCTTGGCTTCTTTCAACTTGTGTGGGATTTACCCTATCAATCCCTAAAAAAACTGGGAGCTTGTGAAAGGTTACATATGAGACATACAGTACATGATCCACATGACTAAGAGAAGGATATAAACCCACTGTTTTCTTTCATAGAATGAGAAATGCAATGAGGCATATTATATTCAGGATTTCAAATGATGACTTAATTTTGTTATCCTATTTTCAATAGCTTTATGGACAAGGTAAAATTTGAGGCCCAGGTTAGATTTGTTCTTGCTAAAGAATTTACATAGGAAGAGCCACAATGGTTTGAAAAGGTGCTTAATGAGTAAGAAGTTGGAAAGATTGTGTTTGACACGGAGAAGACAAAGATGGGACCCAATGTTTCCATAATGGCATTTATAATGCAAAGATGATATAAGGCGACCTCATGGAAATCATATTGAAATTTTGTGATAGTATATGATTAGGTAATCGTGTAAATGGACCTTTTGTACCTCAATAAAATAAATTATTCTGCATCCTAATTGGGTATGGTATGAGGGTGACCATGGGGAAAATAATACCGCTCCTTCCATAGAGCACGGGAGATAAATATCTCATAATTCTTTGCGTGGCCTCCATATGAAGAACCTTTGGAGATTTCATGAATTCAGACCATGCCCAGAACGTAAGCAAGATCATCTCATCTGTCTAGTTTAGGGATGCAGCCGTTGTAAAAGCACCAGAGAAGAAATTTGACAGTTAGGACTTCAACTAATGATAGGATTTTGGAAGATCTGGGAGATACAAGAAGAATATTATCCTATTTTGAAAACTTTATAGCCAGGAAGAATTTTTTAAGCTAATTTAGATTTGTGGCTTGTTAAAGAATTTCCTTAGAGCCATGTGGTTTGATAGTGTTTGAGTAAGAAGTTGGAAGGATGGTGTTTGACATGGAGAGGACAACACCAGAATGACATTTTTAAGTGGACATGATCAATGGTGACCTCATGGGAATCATATTGAAATTTCATGATGGTGCACGATTAGGTAAGTGTGTAAATGGACATTTTGTCCCTTAATAAAGTAGCTTATTCTACATCATATTTGGGTATAATATTGAGTAAATAATACCGCTCATTCAGTGGAGGATTTGAGATATCTCAAAATTCTTTGCATGGCTACCATGTGCAAAACCTATGGAGATTTCATGAATTGAGTGACCATGCCAAGAAAATGAGCAAGATCATCTCATCTGTGTAGTGTAGGGATGCGGTTATTGTAAAAGCACCCGGGAGTGCTTGTGCATAGTTCCAAAAAACCCGTTTCGAGACTGTTGGCCAGATATGACCATGTGCCTCCAAATAAAGTTTTGATTTTTTTTTTTTTTTTTCCTCACCTCTCCTTCGTTTCTCTAGATTAATATAGAAGAGAAAAGAAGCAGGAAAAAGGAAGAAAAAAGTGTTGTAGAGAAGAGATTGAGAAGAGTAAAGAATAAAGTAAAGAACCAAAAATACCCAAAGTACCCCTGAGCATTAAGAAATTAGACAAGCACATAAATAAGACCAAATACTGAAGTTTCATTGAAAATTTTGACCAAATTTCCAATGTTTCCCCAAAAAAGCGATACATTAAATGTTACATCCAATATTTTCCCATATGATACTCGATATGTTTGTGTATCTCAAGGGTGTGATACATCCGTTGATGCCGATACTAAAAACATTGGTGGGGGGATCTCAAAGGGAAGGGAATGTCACTAAAAGTGATGATGGGAATGTGGTCGCTACTCCATCGAAACTTGCGAGATGGGCGTAGAGGGAGATGAAGGGGAGGTGTCGGTGGTGATGGTGCAATTCAAGGTGATTGAGCATGCCTGGAAAGCTCTTCAATGGAGCCTTGTGGTGGTGTTAAGGGAGTGGCGGTTTATAATTGATTTGGGTGTGTGGCTCTCCTCTTGCTGCAATATGTTGAAAGAGGACAGTATTATTTGGCTATTGAGCTCGTCGGAATTATGGGTCTCATTGAAGCAATATGTTTAGGGATGGGCTAGTGGTTTTGTTATGCATGTGGTCTAATGGCTCGTTGTTTGGCTCAGAGGAGGTCTGGATCCAAAAATGGGAGCTTCCGCTCAAACTATGGTTTAGGGTAGTGTTTATGGAGTTGGGAGCTTTTATGGGACAGATGACTGCTATAGATCTAGGAATGGAGTGTTGGGAGGAGCTAAGTGTGGCTTGTATCTTCATCAGGAAGAAGAGGTCAACCCCAATTCGAATTGGGATCTCTATTGTGGTCGGGGAGCTCAAATATGCAGTGAAGGTGGTGGAACAAGTTGCCGGAAGAGAGGGGGGTAGGGAGGAGGTAGGTTGAAAACACAACGCCATGACAGATGGGGTGGACGGTTGTAGGCAGCCATGGGAGTTAGATGTAGGAGCATGGGGTCCATGCTTTGGTAGACCATTGGTTGGAGGCTCATCTATGTGGGCAACTGGGATTGGCTCTGGGGGTATTGGTGAAGGAGTATCGACCATGACCTCGACACACCCTTTGGTGTGGTTTAATGAGAGGGCGGTGGATGTCGTCTCTCGTAGGGTGGCAGACTATCATGACACAAGAGAAGTTGTGGTGGTGACAAAGTGGCAATTTCGTCATCTGCCTCAGAGATCAATGACAGGAGGATCGAGGCATGTGTTAGCTCGGAGGCTAATTTGGGGGAAGACTCAAGAAATGGAGTGGGGAGTAGAGTGGAAGTACCTTATGGCAATAGGGAGGAGTGGAGCAGAGGTACATTGGAGGTTGGGATGGACAAGTGGATAGAAGGGCAAGGTTCAAGTTGGGACTTTGGTGCATCGGGGTAGGAGATGGCGACACGTGTCCCCCTTTTAAATGGGGAAGATTTTTGCATGGAATCGCGTTGGCGTGTGAATTTTTCAACAGCCTTCGCTCGTGTGCCCTTTAACTTATGTACTCCCACGTGCGATCCTCTTTAAGTGGTCGTGTAAGGAGTCTTGAAGCAAAGCCAATTTCGTAAGCTTAAATGAACTATCTCAGTTCTCTCTTTCCCTCGTGCATTGCTTGATCGATCTCAATGTAGAAGGTGTTTGAGGCATCTCATTTCTACATTAGGAGGGTACATCAGAAGTCAAGGAGAAGAGCATCGCAATCCTCTTATTAAATTGCCAAAAGCTTCCTTGTTCCCCATCGACGACAAAGATTATTGTCTCTCAGTTCTTCACTCATAGGAGATCGGTTCCCTCCCTGAGTTAGAAGTTGTCGAATGTCTAAGCTGTGATAATATGGGCTTTGGCTCCCCAAGGAGAACGCTTGGCTTTGGCTCTTTCGGAAGACTGCCCCTTTGGGGACGATCGTAGTTCTAGGGATGGAGGAAGCGAGTGTTAGCTAGGGGACTCTCTATTGAATGCTTTATATTTCTCCCTTGTAAGAGGTCAAAGGCTTTGAGGAGGTGGGTATGATTGTCAGTCCATCGACCAAGCAAGGTTTGTTAGTTGTTAAGAAGGGGACCTTATGTCTTTAGTCAGAGCTAAGAAGTGAATCAAGGATACTTTGGATCATGTCAGAAGTCTGGTAAAGGTGACTTTAAGAGATTGCGACGAAGATTGCATTGTGCTATTCCAATTCATGGAGGAAAGAGGTACAAAATTTCTTTATAGGTTAAGAAGCTTTTGAGATCCCCAAAGGGTAGGAGAGAACCAGAGAACATTCATTTTGCAATCAACTATGATGTCAGATCCTTGGATAGAGGTACGAGGAGGGGGAAAGGACTTGGGAGTGTTAACCAATGAGAGTGCTTGGTTGGAATGTGAGAGGGTTGGGATGCAGGAGAAGAGAATCGAGCATGTTTGTTCAACAGTTCAAAGGCTCAGATTGTGGCTTTGCAGGACGTTAAGTTTTTTTTTTTTTTTTTTTTTTTTTCCTTTTCATAAGTTGCATGCCATTGATTTACCTGGTGGGATCATTGTCATATGGAACCCTCGTTGTGCAGAAAGAAGATGGGTGGCGTGGGTCCTTTTCGGTGTCAATGTAGCTTTAAGGATAGGGTGACGGGATACAGAAGGTTTTTTTTTTTTGTATTGTCTACGGTCATAGACGGATTTGGAAGAGTTTGAGGCTAGGAGGTTATCAACACAACACGATCAATAGGTGGGATCATTGTCATATGGAACTCCTCGTTGTGGGAGAAAGAGGATGGGTGGTGTGGGTCCTCGGTCTTGGTGCAGCTTAAGGACTGGGCGAAGCGATACATATGGGTTTTTTCTATTGTCTACAGCCCAAATTTACCCTCATTACGCTTTTTATTCTTGAAAGAGCTGGAGGCCATTTAGCAAAGATGGCAGCCACAAGTTTGCAATTTCAATGTGGTTAGATTTTCTTATGAGAAATTGAGAGGTGGCTACATTACGTGTAGCATGCATGATGTTTCAGTGGGTGGATAAAAATGAGATGATGGACCTTCTAATGGGTAATGCTAAATTACGTGGACGAATGGGCAAGAAGATGCAACCATGTCTAAATTGGACTAGTCTCTTGTGTCTTTCGATTGGGTGGAAAAGCATCCTTTAGTGAGGTAAAAAGCTTGTTAAGGTCGATCTCTGACCATTGTCCAATCTTATTGGAGGTGGACGAGGAGAATCGGGGCCCCAAGTTGTTCCGGTTTGAGTTGGCATGGCTTCAAGTGGAAGGCTTTGCAGAGTTAGTGAAGGAATGGTGGAACACCTTTGAGGTTGAGGCTTACTTGGGGTTTAAACTATTCCATAAACTAAAACTTTTAAATGGATAGATTAACATATGGAAAAGAGGTGTTTTGGAAGTGAGAAGTGGAGTTCGAAATTATTCTCTTATAACAAACTATTGACTCACCTTAAAAATAAAAATAAAAAGCTATTGACTTTGAGGAGGGAGGAGAAGCAATGAAGGAAGAAAAGGCATTGCGGTTCAACGTTGTTGCCAAGCACAGGTAGCCTCTCAAGGAAGAAGAGATAAAATGGAAGCGGAAATCTCAAGCAACTTGACTTGAAGAATGGGGCAAAAACACTAAAGGCGTGTTTGGACAAGCCCATCCCATGGGATTGGATTGTATTAGGGTGGATGGCAAGTAATGATGGCTGTGTCAGTGGATTGCTGGCAATCCCATGGGATTGCTATATCCAGCGAATTCACCACCAAGTATGTTTGGCTCGCCTGGCCAATCCCGGGATTACATCAGCCAATCCCGGGATTGCTCCGTCTAACCTAACATGTCCCAAGCAAAATAGATGGGATTAAGAGGGATTGGGTGGATTTCAAGGTAATGATGGTGATGTCAGTGGATTGCTGGCAAGCCCATGGGATTGCTATATCCAACTTCTGCCTGTTTGGCACGCCCGGCCAAATCCCGGGATTGCTCCTTCCAATCCATCCTAATACAACCTAATCCCATCCACCTTGCCCGGCCAAACAGGCCCTAAGCTCTTACACGGGATCACTAGTGCCTTGGTCTAGGAACAATAAAATCAACAACATGTCAGTGAAATGGAAGAGGATTGACAATGATGGCGAGATTTATGAAGAAATCATGAGGTTCTATAGGGAGCTGCTTGAAGGTTGGTCGTAACCGTGGTTGGATAACCTTCACTTTGATTGGCTCTTAACAGAGGAAATTGTTGGCCTCGAAAAACAGTTCTCCTTGGAGGAGGTTAAAGCTGTGGTGGACTTTGTGTGGTGATAAGGCACTAAGACCAGATGGATTTCTGACAATTTTCTTTCAGATCTTTTAGGATTTGGTGTTGGGTGATTTGATTTGATTCTTTGCTAAGTTTTTGGGAGATGGTAAATTGTTAGTTGAATTGGGTGTGTCTTACATTCCCATCATTTCAAAAGTCGAAGGTGCCAAATGTTTATGGGGCTTTAGACCTTTTAGCTTAATAGGAAGTTCTTATAAGATTCACGCTAAGATTATGGCCAATCTTTAAGGGTGGAATTCAGTGTTGTCATGTGTGACCGCATATGCGCATATCCATATGCAGATAACATATGCGAAATACACGATCACACATGCGATATACATCATTTGTGAAATATGCGATCACATATGCGATGTATGCGATCGCATATTGGCCTTGACACATTAATTTAATTTAATTTTATTTTTTATTTTTGCAAAAAAACAACTTTTTACCTAATACCTATAAAAAGGCTTCCAAACCTCCTCCATTTACAATATTCTCACCCAAAAACTCTCTTACTCTCTTCTTCTCTTACATTTCTTAATTCCAAGTGGTCTTAATCTCTCTCTCTCTCTCTCTCTCTCTCTCTCTCTCTCTCTCTTTCTTACATTTCCTACTTCTAAGTGATCTCAGTCTCTCTCTACTACATTCTGGAAGTTGGAAGATCAAGATTCAAACATGATCACATATGCGATTCGACAACATTGGTGGTATTAGGAAAAGTAATCTTGGAATCTCAAGGCGCCGTTGTAGTGTGGATACAAATATTGGATACGACTCTTACTGCTCATGAATGTGTGGACGTGCGCTATCAAGAGAAGAATGGAGTAATTTGTAAGCCGGACATTGAAAAAAGCCTATGATCAAGTAAATGGGCCTTCCTAGGCTATATGTTGGGCAGATGGGGTACGGTTAGACATGAAGAAAGTGGATGCTGGAATGTGTGCAATTGACCGGGTTTTGGATGCTCATAAACGACTATTCTAAAGGCTTTTTCTAAGCACCAAGGCAATCCACTTTCTCCATTCTTATTCGTGATGGTGGTACAGGCGTTGAGCAGGATGTTGGCAAAAGGGCAAGTGGCAGGGTTGATTAGGGCTTTAGGGTGGAAAACGCTGGCCTTTAGATTTCTCATCTTTAGTTTGCCGAAGACAATATCCGTTTTTGTGATTCAAATGCTGGGAAGGTGGACAATCTTTGGAAGATTGTTGGATGTTTTGAAGTGGTCTCTTGATTAAAGGTTAACATCCTAAAGAGCGAATTATCAGGTATATGCACTTCGAAGGAAGAGGTGGTAAGCTTAGGAAAGGTATTCGGGTGTAGGGCAGGTTCTCTCCCCTCGACCTACCTGGGTCTTCTATTCATTATTAAGCCTGTTAAGCACTTGTGGGACAAATGTCCTCAAAAAGGTCAAGAGGAAGCTATCCAGGTGGAAAAGTTGACATCTCTCTCTTGGGGGAAGGCTAACGTTGATCAAAGTGCTTTTGACGAACATGCAAATGTACTTCATGCCCCTCTTCAAGTGTCCAGCAATGGTGAGGGAGAGATTGGACAGTTTGAGGCATGACTTCCTATTGCAAGGGTTGGAAGTGAAGAGTAATTTAATCTCTTGAGATGGGATGAGGTGTGTAGGCCTCATTAGGAAGAGGACACTGGGATAAGGAAATTGGAACAGTTGAACCAGGCATTTAGGAAAATGGATATGGAGATTCGAAGTGGAGAAGAATCGGATGTGGAGAGAGGTAATTGCAAGCAAATATGGGGTTCAGAGTGGAGGATGGTGGCTAAAGGACTCTTCCCTCTATAGAGCCTCTGGGATTTGGAAGGCAATCGACAAAATGACGAATAAGATAAGGAAATGGTTAGATTTTCCTGTAGTAATGACGAGTGAATAGGATTTTGGCAACACCTTTGGCTTGGCGAAGTTTCTCTTCAAGAGGAGTTTTCGGAGCTCGCTTCCCTTGCCCTGAGCTGGGGCATCCTTTTGTCGAATTGCTTCTCCATGTTGGGTGATGCTTTAGTATGGGCCCTTCCTTGCAGGCGGAACTTGTTAGATGAGGAGATGAAGGTCTTTATTTGCTTAACAGAGAAGACTTTGATGTGCCGAGACATCCTTGAGTGTGGACGATGTGAAGGTATGGGTGAAGACGAAGACATCTCTTTATAGATAGTTTATTGACAATTCCTCGAGGGTTTACCTCCCACATGTGGTCTTATGGGCTCCCATCAGGTGGCGGTTCAACTTTGGCTCATGGGAAGAAAAATGGTATTGACAATTGACAATTTGCAAAAGAGATCGATGGCGATCCTCAATTGTTGCATTATGTGTATGAAGAATGCAGAGTTGGTGAACGACTTGTTCATCCACTGCAGTTTTCTCAGGTGTGGGAAAAGTTTTTGGCCTTCTTCGAGATCTCTTGGGTTTTGCCCAGGTCTGTTGAAGGGTTTTCCGTGCGTGGCATAGGGAGGAAGGCTGAAGTTAAGGGTGAGTGTCTTGTATGCTAGCCTTAATGGAAATTATTCGGGGTGAAAGGAACAACCGTTTTTTTCCATGACAAGAGTAGATCGGAGGTGGTTGTTTTTGAGGGTGCTTTGTTTGATGTAAATTTTTAGGTTGATTGTATGTTCTCGGCCATGGAGGCGGGTTGTAATGGTTGGGCCTGTAGTTATTGTAATTTTGCTTTGTGGTTGTTTTAATAAAATTATTTCATCTTTCAAAAAAAAAAAAAAAAAAAAGCAAAGAAAAGAAAATAAAGCAAAGAATAACAATACATAATAAGTTTTCATTTAATAGGAGCCTAAACAATGTGCTGCTGGAAAAAGCAATGCAATTACAACCAAAATGAATTCATATCATTCAAATACCATTCAATGCAAGTAATGAAACATAAGCAATGCATCCACAGATTGAAGAAAATGCAAACATTCTATGCCTCAAACCCACATGGAGTTACAAGGCAGCTCATTACATACACCATACCTATGCACCCATGCAGACATGCATGCATGCATACATACATGCATCATATGTAATGCATGATACATTAATGAAAGAACTTAATTTTTTTTCTAAGTAAACAATTTTTTTATCTTTCCAAATTTAAAATAACAAAAAATGTCTTCATTTCAGAAAAATAAAAATTTGCATCCACTAGATAGATTGACTATCATGCATATATAAAATTCCTGCATTAATTAACAATGAAAAACATACATTTTTCAATTAAACGTTTTTCTTATATTTTTAAGTAATTAATTTTTTATTTCCAAAAGAGGAAAAGAGGAAAAATTTATGGCCATTCAATAGATTGGCGCACATTGATGAGCATATCAAATTTACATAGATCCATTATCAATTAGGGGTAAAAATGGCGGAAACTGTTGTTTCTCCCATTTTTCACTCCAATGTTGATTTATTCACCACAAATCTATGTCAATGAATGAGATTCATGCATAGACATGAATTTCGATGTCAATTCATCCTAGCATTTGAAAAAAATAAACTTTTTGAGGATTTTTTGTCACCTTTGAGTTCCGGCCTGCCATTGCTTCAAGCGAGATTTCTCTCCCAAATCCAAGCTTTGATTCAACAAACCTGAAAAGGAGTTGTCAAAATCACCAAAGAAACAAATTCCCTAAGAAAAGTCTCACAAAAACGAAGCCGAAATATCAACAAAATTATAGCCAGATGTCAATGATCTTATTAACAATATCAGCGATATATGGAAAATTTTGTTTTTTTGGGTGGTTTCAGTATCTTTGACCAGACGATACCAATATTTTCACCAATAATTGGAACACTGCCAACACCCGTTGGGCAGAATATTCCAGCAGAATTTCTCTGCTACTATTCCTAAGAATTCCCCCAATTCTTGCCGGCCCCGAGTTCCCAAGTGAGCACCTGTAAAAATTTAATTTGATGCTGTTGTCTTGGGGCTTCTGCAAGTGACCAGAAGACCTCAATGGACCTTAGCTCCTGCTGACAACATGCCCCCAGTTGGAATGCATCCACTGGATAGAAATACCAAACAGTGCCTTATTTTGTTTACTCCAGATTTTCTTTGGATAGAAATACCAAACGGCGCCTTATTTTGTCTACTCCAGATTTTCTTTGGATAGAAATACCAAACAGCGCCTTATTTTATCTATTCCACTCAGACACTAAATGAAAAATTTTCTTTGAGAAAGCAGGTTCCAATCTCCTCTTCCTCTTCATTAGCACCTTTAACAACCGCTGGCCCGAGAATATTCCTGACCTGCCCCCCTGCAGCGGAACGCCAACTTGCCAACAGGTCAGCGACTGTGTTCAGGAGAACCCACATCATACTGATTTTCTGGAAAAATGAGCGCCCAGATTTGTCTGCTTAAAGAACAATGAATAAACAAGTTCGAAACATCTTCCGCCACACAACACATTAAACATCTTTTTGGGAAAGAAAATCCCCTTCTTTTACGTCATAGAACTCACCACCGCTGAAGCTTTCATTGTAGGGTATCTTCTATAAATATTGGAAAGAGGAACAAAGAGGACTCTCACTACACCAGCTATTCTCCCCAAACCTTACCCTGTTGCTAGTGCCTACAATGTATCTGATGAATTTAGAGAAGCTGCTGTATGTTGCTGAGATTGCTAGCCAAATTACCGACCCACTTCACATACTGGCAAGATTGATGTCCCACCCATTTCCACTGCCCCATATTTGTCCATAAGGATCTTCTTCAAGATGGGGAAATCACCCTCCCTAATCCTCAACCACCATTTAGTGAGGAAGGCTTCATTTATTTGCTGAATGGGTCTGATGCTGAGGCCACTTGATTTCACAGGCTTGCAAACTTCCTTACATGCAACAAGATGGAATTTTTGGGCAGCTTCCTGGTTATTCCACAGGAATTTTTTCTGCACACTTTCCAATTGATTTGTGACCTTTGCTGGGCATTTGAATCAGGAAAGAAGGTAAATCGGGAGGTTTATTAAGACAGCCTTAATCTGCATGATTCTCCATCCTAATGAGAGAAAGCTACTCTTCCACATATAAAGCTTCCTCTTGATCTATGATATGTCAGAGAACATGCTCATGTCCAATTCCAAACAAAAGTTTCTTTACTAGTTCACTCAGTAATATCATAAAATTGTATGCATTTCCTTTTATGATTGTCAACTTTTTTTAAAAAAAAAACCAAAGGCCAATGGCAGAAAACACTTGTGGATTTCCATTGTCTGTATCTCTTCTATAATTCTTATCAATTGTTGTTTGAATGTATCCTGAGTACGTTGACATTACTTATCAATATCGTGCCGGCAAGATAAAACTTATGTATGCAGTACCATTTGTGGTCCATACATGTTTAAGGAAAGTATTTTGTATATTTTCAAACTGTAATTTGATTCTCAACTTATCTTACACCATTCTCCTATGGTTGTGTCCGACTTTATTTTTTATTCTTCCATTTTATGCAGCAGTACAATTTTCCACTGTTGACTTTATGGGTATCTGCATTATGATTAATGATTGCTTATCTTCTGCATACAGCTTGGAGTTTTCTCATCTCAGGTGTTTCAAGAGTCTCCCCAGGATAAAATCCGGAGAAGGAAAAATTGTAATGGTGTCTCTACACTCTACTTACATTCACCTTTTGATTTCCTGCAGCTTACAGTTGTAATCTCCGCTCTCTTATTTCAGCATTTTCTTATGACATGGAGAAACACTGTAATTTAGAGATTGCAGCTCAAATTTCAAGAATCTCTTTGAACCAAAACGGTACTTGCCTTTTCAGCAGTCTTCTATCTGTTACTTCCTGATATAGTTAGGGTCATTTTTCATTGGGCAGTATTGCTGTTTGCATGTGTATTTTATCTTGGTAATGCTGGTGACTCTATTATAGACTTTGTTTGGAAATATCAATTATCAAGTAAATGTTCTCACTGTTTTATAAGATATTAATTGGTTCTTGATCTTAGTAAGTTCCTTACCCTTGTTGTGTGTTTCAAAGTCACATTAGCATCAATGATGACTGTGCTGTTTTCTTTTTTCACATTAGACCAGTTGTTTAGTGCTTTGCTAAAACTTCTTGTTGGTGTTAGCAATCTGTCAGATTGCAATAGCTGGTAAACAAATCCAATTGGTCATACTGGCAGCGTCTTTGATATGACATTTCAATTCATTTGCAACTTGGCTGACTTTGTGGGCATAGGGGAAGGCGAGGAGCTGCAATCTGAAGAGATAGCATTTAGTTGGTTATGATTCATAGAATATTCTTGTCAATATTAAGAAAATGAAGTCTAGTGTTCGTTGATTTTGTTCCTTCTGACAAAACACTTACCAAGCTGTTACTAACTTACTAGCTCTCATGCCCTTTGAGGAGTCCTGGTATTTATCATTATTCCTTGTATTAAAAATTACAAATTCATTCTATCACCTGGTGTCAAATTAAAGTAATATCTCAGGAGATCTGAACTTCCATTCTAATCTTGCCCCCCCCCCCCCCAAAAAAAAAAAAAAAAAAAAAAAAAAAAAAAAAAAGATTTGAACTTTCATTCTCTAAATAGTTGAACTGTAAAACTCATCTCTTATGATTAAGAAATGATATGTGAGATTCGGCCCTAGCCTGTTCTTATATTCATTTGATATATTTCACAGACGTCCTCACCATGTAGGCATGTAGTATACGCGTTGTGACATTCTAGGATATTTTTTTTGCTGGATCACTATATTTTAAAGAGATGGACAAGGCATGAGAAATTGAGTTATTTGATAATAATAGTGGTGTGGAAATAAAGGGAGCGAATGATGCAATACTTTCACTCTGATAGAGTGATTTGTCACATCCAGTCCACACTAATCCAAGAGAGGGCCAATTATTAGAGGATTAAGATACTTAACTATGGGAGATTTCCATTGAACCATGAGCGTCACATGCATGAAATCCAACTCATCAGTGAACTACGTGTTTGCCGACGAGTAGGTAATGTAATTCCTCCTATGCTAATGCATAATGGCATGGTTGGATTCCTATCAAAATATTAGTAGGGCTTCCAATGCTGTCTGTTTGATTTGATTTTGATTTGTCCTGCATAGTATTTCATTGACTACTTGCACCTTTCGTGTTCTATTTTGTTGCATTTCTTTGCTTCTTCTCAATAAGCTCTCGCCACTTATCAAAAGAAAAGAAAAGAAGGATAGGTGGATGGTACAGGTACCTGAGTTTTCCGTTGAACAGTTGGTGCTGTACTTGAATGATCAGCACCATGGCTAGAATTGTGGACTTGATGAACTCCTCTTTGCAACTTACTATGCTCAGACCAAGAGATAATCACCATGTCACTAGAAGAGGAAAAGGAGTAGGTGTGGTAGTTATTCCATTGTCAGCAATAGTAGGAACCTGTGCATGAAAAGCAGCAAAATTACATAAGCAGAATGAGATATTTGTGATCGATACTGATGAGACAATAATATGTCTTTCTTGTATGCTTGTTCTTCTTGCAGTGTGTACATTTTAATGGTTCACAGCTCTTGCTATTTCCACTGCTTCCACAACCAAGCACCACGGTCCCCATTTTGACAACCACCATGGCCTCGATTTCCATATCCATGCTCTTGAGATGTCCCACTCGTAATGAGTGCTGGATTTGGTATACTGGTTATCATCACCGCTTTTTTGCTTATCTAGTAGTTGCCGTAATAGTGCATTACTCTACCGGCCCGCGCTAAATGAGTTGGGAAGAATTATTGATAGATAGATTAAGGACATGCAGAGCATTTTGAAGGGAAAACCGTGGAAAAATCTTGAAGGGCCTTTTGCATTTGGATGTTGAACATAATTTGAACTAATCTGTTAGAGCACTCATCATCGTCGCCCATATCCAAATAACCCAACCCCCTAACACCACCACCATCACACAGGCACGCATGCACGACTATCGTGGAGGGGAGCATATGTATAGATGCAAGAAGGAAGAGTGTCCTTAAAATATTTGCACATGTGGATTAATAATCTTCATTCAGTTTGACTTTGAAGATCTGGTCTTGTCTACTCAAGGATATGAAGAAGTTATTGATCGAGGAGATATTTCTGGTGGCCCAATAGATCAATAGGATGAATGAAAATGAAGAAGAAGAACAGATGGAATAGACAAAATACCATGTTAAACAAACTAAACAAAGAGAACACAAGAAGTTTATATTAAGAGAGGGTTGGGGCACTCTTACTAGGTTAGAGCTCCGAGATGCATAGGGTCCTACATTACTTGCACACTCTACCACATTAGATTATATGACGTGGGCCCCTTTATATAGATAGGAGTAGTAACCCAGTTTCCCACAAGTATCTGGTGTGGGACTAAACTCACATGACAATAAACATAAGAATGACACGATAAAAGACTGAGTTTGTCTTTCTCAACAACTACAAAAGTTGAATGGAGAAGTTCAATATGAAAATTTTGCTGGTAGCTGATCACCTTGAAATGAACATAGCACTAATACTCAGATATTTTCAGATGTTTGGCTTGCCTGATTTTTCCACTATTTTCATTTCCTTTCAGATGATTACCCTTTTTATAATGCACCATCAGTTTTGTAAATTTATGAAACACAGTTATCAGGAATGATTTTATTCCATGTATATAACTAGTCTGAGCAGCCTCCAAATATGCATGGACGCATAGATATTCATTTTCCCATGCAGTTGAATATATTATCAATAGTGCTGTGACTTTATCAGTAGTTATTTTACTTAATTTTGGAATTATAAAGTTATTTCTTTATTTATAGTTTTATACTATTCTACTTTGACAATATATTCAACTTATTATCTAGCTTCAGTTGCTAATTCTCTTTCTATGAACCTCCAGATGGAGATCGTGATCATTACCATTTGGAAGGATTAATGGAGAGTCCTGCTGTGGATGATGATGGAGAATGCTTGTCCCCGATTGTTCTAAATGCAACTTCAGTCAATATTGAGGTCTACTACAACAAAGCGGTTAATTATACCCTGATGGTCACATTTGTATCCTCTGCAAAGCTTAACTTCTGTGATTATCTTCCCATTATTGTTATCATTTTGGTTTTTTCGCATGTTAGTCCTTAATACTGTAAACATTAGGTCTCTTTTCTTCAAGTTCTACTGTTGATTCGACAAATGGAGCACAGCAATACTCAATCTGTAAGAATTTTCTGCCGATCCTTGTTAAATATCATCGAAATATATGTAGGAGGCATGATGATAGTTAAATGTTTCATTGTGTCTATGCAATACTTTAATTGCAGAATATTTCAGAAGTATGATTATATGATTATGAATTACTTCTTTCAGGGTGCTGCTAAAGTTTCTATTTTGATGATTGGACAGCAAGCCATCATGGATGCTTATCTCTGTCTTTTACATCTAACTGCTGGGATACTAGTTGGTGAGTGCAGTAAAATAGTGGGGTTTTTTTTTTTTTCCTTAAATAAAGGGAATATATGAGCACATGTAAGTCCACTAGTTCCTGTATGCTCTGCTCTCTTTGCACAGAACTTGACATTTCTTATTTCAACTATTTCTTGAAGGAATACATTTCAGTAGGGTGCACTTTCCTTCCTCTTCTGGTGGTGAAAAACTATATATTTCGATCACTTAGATTTTCAATTGCTTGTGTCAAGCTTAGTTGGAGGAACCATCCAGCTCCCATTCCCACATCAGCATCTTGTCATGTCTTCCACTTCCTGGTTGTTCACACGTCCTAGCAATTGGTGAACTGCCACTTTGCTGCTCCAACCCAGATTCTCCTCCACTCATCCTTGAGGGGGTCATTGTTTCCTGTTATTTCTAAGAACTTTGCTATAGTTCTCTAACAGAGCAACCAACCTACTTTAAGCCATTTCAGACCGACATCTGATTTCAGAATGTCACCCAGAATCTCTCAATCTAAAAATCAATAAATGAAATTCAAATCTAACTATACGGACTAAATGGCACTGTTCTGAAGTTAGTATTCACTGCATAATTGCTGATAGTGCTGGTCTTCAAGACTAGAGAAGGGGGCCAACGCTAAATTGGAGGTTTGGAGGACGGAGTTGAGTATAGATGTTCGAAAAATTCACAGAAACCTGGTAATCTGTCGAATTTAGTAGGGATAGTCACAGGAGCTAGGTATAGATGAATTGATATCCAGGAGAGTCCTCAAAGTGTTCTATTTTATTTATTTATTTTTGGGTTTTTGTGGGGGGTTATCTTTGCCATATGATTTGGAAGGCTGATAAGACTGAGGAGAATTTTCCAATAAAATAGAGCTGGATGGATAAAGTAATGGTGTACCCTTGTAGTCTTGTTTGATTATTGCATTCCAAAGAAGCTTGAGGTTTTGGCTACGCCATATTGGGTAGATTGTTGCGTACAAGGTGGGCATTGCAAAGACGAGGATTTTGTGATGCACTTAAATTTTGATGTAGAGCGGGTCGCGGACAATTACATGGCAAAGATGGATTAGAAAAGGCCCAGTCGGCGACAGAAGTGATCCGGACCATCAGACCTTCAATCAGGCGTATCTCGCAATCCGGGATGAGTTAGCCGACGTAAAATATATGATTTTGGGGTAGAACGAGCTACTTTAGCCAACCAACCCAGCTACGTCGGGTTGCGACGCTCGGAATTGCGAGAAACCCCTGATTCGACGGTCGTTTCCCTGTTTTAATTTCGTTTTTACTATAAATAGTAAGTTTTAGTTTGACTATAACTCTTCATCCGTCGGGCTTTAGGATTTGCGCCCAACGTGAAAAGAGCTTAGAATAATTAGGGGAACGGTTTGGTGAAGCCAAATAGGACACTTACTATTTTTGGCCGAAAACCTTCCGCACTAGTAGACATCACGACCGTCTATAAATAGTAAGTTTACTATTTATAGTAAGTCACGAATTCTAGGAGTTTTAGTTGTAGTTTGATTATGATTTCTTTCCCATTGCTTAGTACCCTTATTTAAAGGGTTGTGAACTCGTTTTTATGAATTCATTAATCTATTTCGAATTTATTTAGAATTTATTTCTATTTTCTGCTCTCTTTTCTCGTGGATTCGAGAAAGTCTCTGTGAGGAGTCCAGAGAAGTTCCGTGGATTCGGAATAGTTATCCTCTTGAGGGAGACGGTGCTCGACCTCACGTCCTCCCCTGCGTCAAATTTGTAGTAGAAAAAAATAATGTAAGAGAAACAAAAGAATCGAAAAGAAAGTTATTTATGTCCCTTCATGTCTTCTTAAGAGAAATAAAAGAATGGGAAAGAAAGTTGTTTACTCCCCTCAACATGTCTTGTTTATATTTTAACCCTAAATAAAGAAAAGAAATGGTAACACTAAGGGAGTAAGTACATGAAGCACTGGCTGAATCTTTCTAAGAAGAAGCCCAATCTAATATCGCCAACTTCACTCTACAAAACACTTTGGAAACCGAACCACTTTTGTCCCTAAAACAATGGTTGTTCCTTTCCCCCCAAATAGCTGAAGACCAACCAGAAGAAAAGCCGCCAAAGAGCCTTGCCGTCTTTTCTGATTCCACTTCCATGCCGAGCAAAGAACGAGCCATCTATTGTCTCTGACATTGCCCACCTCACCTTAAAGAGGTTGAAGAACTTATCCCACATTGATGTAGCGAACGGGCAGTGAATAAACAAGTGATTTACCATCCTGTATACACTTGGGGCACATGTTCGGAATTATCATTGCCCACTTTTGAAGGTTTTCAATAGTAAAAACCCTATTTCTTCCCATTATCCAAGCAAATGTTGCGACTTTCAGAGCAAGGTGTCCCGTATCGGTATCGGTTGGTGTAACGGTGCCCTCTGAAACCGATACGGATATGGGGGCGTAACGACGATACGGGAGCATAACGGCGTATTTTTTTTTTGTCAAAAAAATATGAAAAAATATGGATTAAATCCGGAATATTCTAAGCATTCCAAATATGCATTCATTTATAAATTGGAACATGTTTATGGTGGTGTAACGGTCCACTCTTTGGTGAGAAGTTGTATCGGACTGTTTGATGAATTTATGAACCAGATAACTTGAATTTGACTACAAAATTCATATATTTAATTTTCTAACTATCTACTATTAATGATAGATATATTAGAATGAATGTAATATAAAAATATCTTACATTTAAGTGTTTGCAATTATTTTTGAGGGCCAAAATTCATGCGTAAATAGAAAAAAATATAAAAAATATATAAAATGGCACCCCAAATATGTAAAATGCACATTAACATGTTCTACTATGATTATCACATCATATGGCATCATTAAAACAACAAAAGAATTATTAAAAAATGATTTTTCAAATTTTCAAAAAAAGGGCCAAAATAAATGCATAAATAGAAAAAAAATAAATATAAAATGGCACCTCAAATATGTAAAATACACATTAACATGTTCTACTATGATTAACACATCATATGACATCATTAAAACAACAAAAGAATCATTAAAAAATGATTTTTCAAATTTTCAAAAAAAGGGCTAAAATAAATGCGTAAATAGAAAAAAATATAAAATGGCACCCCAAATCTGTAAAATGCACATTAACATGTTCTACTATGATTCACACATCATATGGCATGATTAAAACAGCAAAACAACTATTAAAAATTGATTTTTTGAATTTGAAAAAAAGGGGCCAAAATTCATGCGTAAATAGAAAAAAAAAATATAAAATGGCACCCCAAATCTGTAAAATGCACATTAATATGTTCTATTATGATTAACACATCATAGGGCATCATTAAAACAACAAAAGAATCATTAAAAAATGATTTTTCGAATTTTCAAAAAAAGGGCCAAAATAAATGCATACATAGAAAAAAAATATAAAAAGAAATATAAAATGGCACCCCAAATCTGTAAAATGCATATTAACATGTTCTACTATGATTAACACATCAAATGACATGATTAAAACAGCAAAACAACCATTAAAAATTGATTTTTCGAATTTTAAAAAAAGGGGCCAAAATTCATGCGTAAATAGAAAAAAATATAGAAAGAAATATAAAATGGCACCCCAAATCTGTAAAATGCACATTAACATGTTCTACTATGATTAACACATTATATGGCATGATTAAAACAGCAAAACATATTTAAAAAAGTATAAATACCTATTTTTGACGAATTTCTGAAAAATGGTCCACCGAGCTTTGATTCAAGAAAATCCGTAATATAATGTGTTTTTATCTCAAATACCTAGCCAAGGTTGGTCGAAATTAGTAGTAGGATTTAAAAACAGTTTGGAAGCAAGATGTTTCAAAAAAATAGCAAAAACAGAGCTTAAAATGAAAAAAAAAAAAGTTACCGTTATTCGGCATATACGGGCCTGTAACGGCCGATACAGGTACAAAATCGGGTAACGGCCGATACGACCCCGAAACGTGTAACGGTTTCCACCGTTACAGTTACGTATCGGCCGATACGTAACCGTTTTAGCACACCATGCTTCAGAGGAACTCCGTAGTTGAGGTATTCTGTAATAATAGTGGCCATAATGGCCACCACTGTTACCTTTATGGTACGGGTTGTAACAGATGTTACGACCCTCGTAATGGCCGTTGTGGTCTCTCTTGTATTATTATTGGGAAAAAAAACCCGAATAACATGTATCGAGCTTGTAATGGATTGTTACACGGCTGTTACGACCTTTGTATGGGGGGGGGGGGGGTTGAACTATTGCCACCATTACCTTTACGTAATGGCATACCATGTCCGTAGTGCCATGAAAAATCCACAAAGCCCAATCCCTATAAAAGGATTTCATGGAAAATCGAACTGATTTATCCCACCTCCAAGCCAAGGCTTCCGACTCATCGAAAAGAGTAGAAGACCATGAAGCCTTCCTGAAAGTTGAGTCGACTCATCTTACCTCTTCTTCTGTCAGGTTTCTTCTACATGGGAGAGACCACACCCCAACCCCACCTAGCATCGAGAAGCATCTAGCTACTAGGACATTGGTTTCCGTGGCAATCATTGTCAACCTTGGAAGCTCCTCTCGGAGCTGCCTTTCCCCTAGACAAACATATTCCAAAAATGAACTCTCGCCATTCCATACAGCAAAGCTAACACCTTCCTCGAACTTAATAGCCACACTTTCTACTACCTTCTGTAACCCTGAGGCCCTGTATAGCAATATGTCCCTAACCCACCAACCCTTTGACTTGATACTTTGTCGCTACCACATTCCTTCTTTCCAAACCTCCATAACCAATTTCCAACAAAGCCTGATCCACCATCTCCAACCTCTTAACGCCTGCACCTCCTTCTGGCCTACACACTTCGTCCCAACTCACCAAATGAAATTTCTTCGAATTTGCCGCTCCCTACAATAGAAAGTCCCATCTCAACTTTTCTATCTAATCCACCACCTTGGGCACCTAAACATAGACATAAAGTAGAGAGGCATATTTGACAAGGTTGCTTTAATGATGGTGATATGCTTGCCCAAAGACAAGTGCCTGCTCTTCCACCTGGATAACTTCCTCTCAATTTATTTGATGACTGTGTCCCAAAGATGTTTTACAGGTTTCCTAGCACAGAGGAAGCACCAAATGCATTGTTAGAAAGGATACCACTTGACTACCAAACACCCCAACAAATCTCTCCACTTCTTCCTTGGATGCATGAATTCCCAACATCTCGCTCTTACAAATGTTGACTTTTATCCCCAAAACAACTTCGAAGCATCTCACAATCTTCCTCAAATTATCCACCATCCCCTCTGCTTCACAGAATAGAATTATGTCATCGCCGAATTAGTGGTGGATCTTTCCTTTCTTGTTCTTGTTCTTGTTCCGACTAGTTCTACCTTCCAAAATAGCATGTGTTTACCAAGTAAGAGTATATTTTTTTCTAGGATAGAACATTGTGTTTACCAAACAGCAATTAACCCTAATAAAACTTTCCTAGGAATTGTTGTTTGTCCAGTTCTAGGACTGTTCCAGTATCCTACTAAATAGCTCTAATGTAGATAATTTGACCCTTAAGAAACCTCCTGTAATTATTGAGGTAATTGGTAAATAAATCTGTCCATATAATCTAGATTCAACTTTGTATTTTTTTTCCCAAACAGCATTAAGATTCCGTAAAATAAGCCTTCATTCAACCTGTCTATTTTCAGAAGATGATTCATATAGCCAACCCCAAGTTAATTTAGGATAAGGCTTAGACGATGATGGTTATTCAATCTGCCTATTTTAAAACCACTATCAACTTCTAATCTAATAAAAGTCTTTAACACACCTTCATAAAACCTCAATTAAACAATTATAATCCCACAGACATGCAATTAGCTCTCAAGTGCCTGCTTACATCCCCCCTTGTATTATTATCCTTGGTTGAAGAAGAACCGACTCTGGTGAGCATGTCCTCTAGTTTCATTGATACACTTACTCTTTAGGGGAACATGTAGACTATTGGGCTTGTTTTATTCCTTTCTGATGTTGTGAGTGATTTTGTGCTTTTAGGTATTGCTTAAACATGTTTCAAGCATTCTTTATTATTGGCTTTATTATTTTTTCCTTGTATTTCATGTCTGGCAAAGGTTTTATTTAAAAAATGAAAAGAAAAGAAAAAAAAAAAGATCAGTTAAGTTATGATGCATGTGTATTAACTAAATTTGAATGATGTTTGCATATAGAACCCACATTTAATGCTTTTGTTGTAGCTTCCTTCTACAAGTCTTTTTCTTCTCCATTCTAGAGATGCAACGCCTTTAATAAAGATTCTATTCAAGAAAATAACATTTAACTTATGATACCTTTGTTTTAACTAAATTTTGAATTATGTTTGCATACAGAATCTCTGTTTAATGCTTTTGCCACAGCTGCCTTCTTCAAGTTTGTTGTCTTCTCCATTTTTGAGATGCGATATCTTCTTGCGATATGGAAGGCAAGTAGACCCATGGGTACAGGAGAAGGTTGGGAAGCAATGAGGCGAGAGTTGTCGGTTCTCTACAGCCGTTTCTGTAAGTAACCTTGCTGAATACACCCTGTTTCATGTCTGTAAGAGAATGGGTTGGTATGCAAAATGAGCTTTGTTACAAGTTTATTTTCGAGAGAAAAATTGCGTGTATCTTGGTTTAATTTTATGCTACTCCACTTTTAACCCACTGAATATGCCCTGTTTCATGTCTGTAAGAGAATGGGTTGGTGTGCAAAACGAGCTTTATTACAAGTTTATTTTTGAGAATTAAATTGAGTATATCTTGGTTTTATTTTATGCTGCTCCACTTCTAACCCAATGAAAGTTGTCTGCAACACATGCAATGTTTCAAAAAGTGATTTAAATATTGGTATCAATATCACACCTATGGGACATGGAAACATATTGGCATCACCTGTTTCGGGGAATGTTTGTTGTTTGAGGGAAACATTTAAAAAATTATTGAATTTTTCATCTGAGCTTCGGGATATTTTGAAAGAGACATGATTAACTCTTAGAACTCAAAAGATCATTAAAAAACAAGTATGCATAATTAGTTTCCTTTGTATGGTCCTAAATTGTGTGTTTTTTGACAGAGGTGATGCAAATTATATACAAAATTAGTTCATATAATTCATAGATCATACAATACAAATATGGAAACAGATTCCCCCAGACAAATTCAGGAGAAAATGGAATTTTGTGGGGTGCTTTTTGCAATTTATTTTTCGAATTTACCCAGGGGTAATTGTATCGTACTGTATTGCCGATATATACCTTAATGTATTGCAATGTATTGCATGCGTCAGTGATTCGGGGGATTTTTATAAATGGTTATGGCAAAATATCTCAATGTATAGATATTTCAGCGATATATTGTGATATTTTGGGCGATACTAGGGAATTTGATAATTCCCCTGTATATCATATCGCCCATGCAATATTGATAGTATTGGCCAATACTATAATTAGTTAAATCTCTAGTTTCAAATCAATTTGATGAAAAACTCATTTATGAACTGAACTCCTAGATTGTTCTCTAAAAGATCACATTCAATGATCATGAGCAGACTTACAACCTCATGTTTTGTAATGATATATATTTAAAATAAATTCCCTTTAAATAAATTAAGTTTCAGGTTATCTAACGTGGACTTTTTTCTGGTTGATCATCATGGCTAACAATGTTGCTGATTTTCGCAGATGGCATTCTTTTGGGTGGCATTCTGATCATGTATGAGCTCCATAACTTCCTGCGGCCCATTCTCCTCATTATGTATTCCTTTTGGGTACCTCAAATAGTCACTAATGTCATCCGCGACACTAGAAAACCGTTACATCCTCATTACATACTAGGCATGACTGTAACACGATTAGCAATTCCATTGTATGTCTTTGGTTGCCCAAGCAACTTCGTGCGCATTGAGCAGGACAGGAATTGGTGTATATGTTTGGGGGTTTTCATGTGTCTCCAAGCATTAATTCTTCTTCTTCAACACTATCTCGGATCTCGGTGGTTCATTCCTCGTCAGGTTTGAATTTTCTCTAATCATTGGCTTCTTGTATTGCTTCTCGAAGTGTACTTGACAGATGCATCTATTTTGTGTGTTTTTGATATCAACAACATATAATTCATATATAAAACATAACATGTTCTTATAGTGAATTGAACTTTAATAATGCAGGGGCATTTTTACACTGGGCTCAAGTGGGGTTGCCTGTGGGATGCAGGGGCCCACTTGGGGTGGGTGACCCATGCGATTTGGGGCCCACGGGGGAGGTCTCGTGTTCGAGATTCTTTACTAGGGGTGATTAATGCGCATTTCACATCGGGCTCCAGTGGGGTAGCCCGTGGGATGCGGGGACACTCGGGGTGGGCGGCCCATGTGATTTGGGGCCCACGAAGGGGGTTCGGCCGAGGTCCTAACCCATAAGATGTGGGGCCTGGACTATGAGATAAAAGGATTAATTCGTCATACTCTTAACAGTTCGAGCTTTTAGAGTAAGTGATTAGTTGTCCTGCATCAAATTGGTATCAGAGCGGGATGTCTCGTGTTCGAGACTCCTCACCGGGGGTGATTAATGCAGGGGCATTTTCACATTGGGCTCGAGTGGGGTCGCCTGTGAGATGTAGGGGCACACTCGGGGTGGGTGACCCATGCGATTTGGGGCCACGGGGGAGGTCTCGTGTTTGAGACTCCTTACTAGGGGTGATTAATGCGCATTTCACACCGGGCTCGAATGGGGTATCCCATGGGATGTGGGGACACACTCAGGGTGGGCGGCCCATGTGATTTGGGGCCCACGAAGGTGGTTCGGCCGAGGTCCTAACACATGAGATGTGAGGCCTGGGCCATGAGATTAATGGATTAATTCGCCATACTCTAACAGTTTGAGCTTTTAGAGCAAGTGGTTAATTGTCCTGCATCATTTAGCCTTATTGCAGTCACCTAGATCTTCAATTTGCCCTCAATCTTGTGGATCTGATTGTTGGCCAAAATCCATAGAACAGTCCCTGTGACATTGTATGGGCACGGAGGAAAATGATTCCATGGTATTTTCACCAAAAGATCGCAGCCCACTGTGATGTGTTGGTGACATCCGAATTGTTCCATTGGATGCGCCCTGGCTCGTAAAATTCAATCCAATCCAAAACTCTGGTGGGTCCCACTACGAGAAACAGCTCAGGGGAACCCCCACCACTGGTTCCATATAAGCCATGCATATGGTACATGGGTTGGATGGAACATGCACAGCATGGTGGGCCCCGTTTTAAATAAAGAGTTGGTGTTCTACTTCAACTGTTTCCTAACATGTGGCCCACCTTAGTCATGGATTGATCTGATTTTTTGGTCGATGCCCAAACGAGGGAGGGTGCTTCTGACGGTCAGAGTGGGGTCCACAAAAAAACATTTGCACCTCCCCCCAATCACCATCACACACATGCATCTGCAGATACACACATCATTCTGCACTATCACACACCATTCTACACAGAATTCTACACATTTTGCAGTTGCATGATGGAGTCCTCTTTCCATTGTAAGTTGTAGCTCCCCTAAAAAACATTGTTGGCTGATTTTTGTGGGTGCTGAATTTTTAATCAAGCTACTGTTTCACCAAACAGTTGCTGCTTTTCCTTCAGAAGCTCACTTTCATATTATGATTGGCAGATCTTACCTGATAAATATAGCTACTATAGAAGGCTAGAGAATGGCTCGAGTCATGCTACCGACTGTGTTATTTGCATGACTGCCATCGATCTGACACAGCGACCCAACGATTGTATGGTATGATTGAAATCTCACTGCTTTCCTCTTTAATTGTCCTTTCCCCTTTCTGCTGTTCTTGCTTCAGAGATTGCCGAGTAAAAAAATGCACATCCTCCTGCAGGTGACACCTTGTGATCATTTCTTCCATTCCGGCTGCTTACAAAGATGGATGGATATAAAGATGGAATGCCCGACTTGCCGGCGTCCCCTGCCTCCAGCCTAGGATTTATAATCCTCTGTATATTATTTTCAACAGATGTTTCTCGATGTGCATTCGACTTACAAAGGGATCTCGGGTACCGATGGAAGCATGGAACAATTCCTTCATTATCATTTTGGGAATGCTTTAGGAAAGGTAGAGAATGATTGTTCGATCCTGTTGTTGTGCTCCTGAAGAGAACTAATTTTTGGGTTTCAGGTAGTAAATTGCAAGTGCGGCACAAGTGTTCAAAATACGTTTTTAAAGGCAAAACTGGAAGCCCTCTTAGTTTTGTTTTTTTTTTTTTTTTTTTTTTCCTCTTCTTTCTTTTACTTCCACCAAAATCTCAACTCTAAACTGTCAAATGTAGCACACCAATTGTAGCTAGTGTATTATTTGTACAACGTATATAATATTGCTCACAGGATGATCTCAATACAAAATTGTTGTTTCCATAACCAGGGATTTGGGAGCTGCCTTCCCGCGTATCGTAACAACTGTCCTAGGGAAAAAAAAAATAATAAAATTTCAAGATTGCAATAGAATGGCTACTGTAAGTTGAATGGAATCGTTTCCTTCCTTTTCTTCTGGTATCATCTGTACTGCCACGTAATGCAGAGACCCATTTGGTTAGTCGGCCACAAGCTGATGTTGGGCTGGTTAGATACCATTGACTCTGATATCATTGTGTAACAGCTGAAGAGTTGCATCATTTTTATGCGGTCTTTTATTCTTAGTGGTGTACCCTATTTCCGAACATTACTGGGAAAGCCAATTAGGAAGGGACGTGTCAATGCAAAAGAAATACAACACACTTAAGATCTTCGAAGTATCTTCGAGCGCGTGCTGCGGAAGTACACGTCATCTATAGATGAAGCGCGACTGAAAAACTCAAAAGCAAGATGTGGTCGAGAGAAAAGCAGTGTTGAAGTGGTTAATAGGACAAGTGTCCAAGAAGGGTTTGGAAGGCTGGAGTGGTGCTAAAGCAGTTGTAGCAACCGTCAGACGTGGGAAAAGGTATTTAGATTGCTATATCAAGGAAATCTATATAAATAGCAAAGGAGTTCATTGAAGCAAAATGTCCTGTTCCAACCCAATCAAATAAATCAAATCTATCAATTATCCCGTCCCTTAGCATAAAGTATCATTTACATTCCTTAGGGTAACCAATAGTCTAATCTTACATCAGGAGTAGTAATCCTTAGCTGTAATCCAAGTCTACGCTCATATGTTGGCCGGTTTCTACTATAATTAAGTAGTTCTCTCAGAGATGTGCTTTGGGTGTCAAAGTTGTTTGACTGGAATTGAGCTGCATTACCAGTTCTTGTATGCCTGCACACATCACACGTGACTGAATCTGAAACCAAGAGAACAATTTTTGACATGTTCGATGGGACACTTGATTTGGTAGATATACTGGTGTGATTCCATTTCAATCAATTAATTCAACTTGAGAAATTTCAACCGAAGGGTTACTTGAAACTCTTCTGGGACAAATGAACCTACGACACCTTCTACACTGCTTCTGCCCTGAGGAAATGCAAGTGCAGCAACACCTGAATGCTTGAGATCGCCATCAAATCTAATGCCCAATTCTTTAAACCGGGATTGGGTATCATCACCTCAAAGTGATCCTCTCGAGGTGATATCAGTTGGGCTGTATGATATACAGATGAGAATCCAGCATATTGCGGAGCAAGTGTGAGCTTAAACAGAGCAGGTACAAACTCAGGCAAAATAATCACGAATTCAGGTAGACACCTTTAATAGGTGGATGGCTAGCTAGACCGAGAACTTGAACCAGATGGTGGCTATCCTTGTTGAGAGGGCGCCTACTGCACCTCAACAAAATATTGAGGTCAGTAAAGTTGGAAACTTGGTGCCATTACTACCAAATCCTCCACAATGGAATACACATCCTACTCCAATACAAGGTGTGTGGAATGCGCCTCCGCCTGTCGAGTTTAGGTGACTTGAGCAGGAGGCCAGAAACTTCATTTGTAAAGTTAGAAATCAAGGAATGCCGGGGGGGACCTTGTCCATAGGAACCTGCCTTACAACGGGGGGATCATATCTGGTAGGTCCATACCACTACTAATGGTTGAACCAAACCTCAACATTTGGATCGTGACCAGGTTATGCAATTTGTCTAAGAAGTGGCAGGCCAAGTTCTCAGCCACATTACTACCTCAGTATATCACAAACCTTATCCTGAATGGATCAATCGACAATATCAATTGCTCAGGAATTATTGACTAGACTTCGCGCTTTTCACCAGTGACACTAGTCAATCGACTATAAATCACATAGGTTGATTTACCATGTAATGTGGTGAATTGGCTAATAATAATTATCATAAGTTAGAACAGTTTGGCCATTCCTTAACCACAGTGGCCTTCACTTAGTATTATAATTTGTTGTCAAACTCTATCCAAACATGGCAAGCGATAGATGAGAAATTTCATGACCAGTTTTTTCACAAAAACAGGGAAATGTCTATGGTCGACCTTATGCATTTTCGACAATTACTTAGTGAGTCGGTTGAAAACTATAAATCCCGGTTCAAGATAATGAGAAGCCGATGCAAGGTAGTTACGACCGAGATTGAGTTCATGTAACTCACCCAGGATGGTTTGGAATATAAACTCCGTAAAAAGTCCATGGGGACGAAATTTGTATATTTATATGATTTGATAAGAAAAATATCCCGATATGAAACCCTTCTTAAGGAAAGAGCAATGTAAAAGTACTTGTTAGTTGAGACATATTAATATAATCCTAACAATGAGGTGGTTTCAGTTGAGGTAGTCGCTAAGAAGCCATTTGCGTGTTCGACATTGGTTAGAACGAGAGCAACTGCACCAACTATACAGAAAACTCATAAAGTATATACGTCTGATATTACTCGGGCTGATGAAATCTTTGATATCATGTTGGATGAGAAATTTGTTAAAATTCCCATTAACCATAAAATACCCATGGTCGAATAATTAAAAAAGACCAAGTATTGCAAGTGCCATAGAGCCCGTTCCCACTCCACAAACAATTGCGTGGTTTTCAGGAATACCATTCATGACAACATCGACTGAGGATTACTGAAATTTCCTAAGAAGGAAAATGAAGTAATTCTAATCGACACTGATTCGTTTCCACTTACTTGGAGATCAACATAGCTACGGTCAATCTTGAGAAGCTGCTTCGATTGCGACAAAAGGTTAACCTTGGTCCCTATGATCACCAGGTTTTGGCATGACAACTTGGTAAGAGATGCTATATGTCTTTGCAAGCGGCCACAAGTGCAAAAACACGGCCGAGAACAGCGCCACACATTGATGGTGATCCACACCTGTGTAGTCGATGCATGAGGGCATTTCGATTGACCAAGCTGTTACTTGGTTCGGCCAGTTAAATCAAACCTTAGTTTTCACAGAAGATCGAACTTCTATTTGAAATTGTGTGTGGTGAGCACGCGGGATTTTCATGTGGAAGCTTTGTGGAGCTTAGAATGAATAGCTTAGTCCTAAGGGGAGTGATTAGGACCAAATAAGTTTTATGACAATTAAAATATAAATTGCCTAACTAGATTGATTTACCAATTCAAACTAGTTGAGGTAATTTAACACTAAGGCTTCCAAGCCAATAGTAGGTCTAATCACATAGACTACAAAGGATACGCTAGCTAAACAACTAATTTATAAACGATAGTGACCTTGTGTGTCCATTACAACTTAGGTGCCTATCATACAATTCAATTCAAGCATTCATATGATTTAACTAATCAAACACATAAGTATAAATAAGAATGTATGATTCACATTCACAAACACAAGTATATATAGTGGTTTGGTTTCCCTACTCCACTCCCAATGGACACACTCTTCTTGAGTGTACCAGTATTCACTATCGGATGTTTTTAACAGGTTCATATCTAACCTTTACAGCCCACACAAGGATTTATGTCCTAGACAAGAACCTAACATACACCGGAGGCACCCTTGGAGACTTAGTTGGTTTTTAATATGCTAGCCAACAACCTTGGTCCTAGTCCGATAACCTACGTTTACTCCCATCGGAGGCTTCCATAGAGATTGTCATATACACACCCGTGTCCGGTGAATTCGACCCTGCAAAAGAGATTAAGTCCTACATAAGAGCTTATCGAGTTTAGATTACAAACTCGTACCCTTAATCCCATACAAGGAAAGAGAGTATAAACTCATACATGACACGTCGTGCTTGAGTCGCTTCTTCAAAGCTCTCATGTGCTTGAATATGCTCCTCAATTGCTCCCCCTGAACATTAATGTTGATGCTTTAGCTCCTATGGTCCCTTGCCTTTCATACGATGTGTTAATGAGGTGACCAAGGTTAGAGAGGTTGGTAGAATCTCCTACAACTACTGGGATAGTTGAAATCATAGGGGATTCACCTAAAAGGATCTTCTAGAGGATTTAGACTAAGGACATGCCAATAAGATTGGGTCTAATCTCTATAAAATTATGGAGTTCAAGTTCATCTTCTTAGTAAAAGTTGGAATCCTCATTAGAGTGTTAAAGCTCGTAAAGATGACTTGAAACTCATAGGATTAGAGGTATAGGATGTGGGATATCAATGTGGAATCACCTAGCCTTCTATTGCACTAAAAAATCCTCCAAATGCCCAAGAACTGAATGCCCTTTATGGAAAGTTCGAGATCCAACGGGTAGAAAACGGCTATGTTGATGGCATTGAGCTGGTCCTCGATGGCATCGAGAAACTCAGATTTCCTACTGAAATATTGCTGGACCGTTTACACACATCTATCTGATATTATCGAGTGGTCTCCAATGCCATTAAGGGGACCCTTCGATGCTGTCGAATGGGACCTCGATGCCATTGATAAGCTCAAATAAAATGATCACAACTTATTGGATAGATCCGAGATAACTACTCGATGCCGTCAAGTGGTCTTTGATGGCATTGAAGACTCCTCAAGGACTGCTCGATGAGATTGAGAACCGCCTGAAAGCTGTTGTTTTTAGACAGTTTGGTTTACAACAGCTTTGCACATCTTTTAGCCTAACTTATCATGTTCCAATTGGGCTCTTAAGGCTAAGGGATGATCAACAAAGGTTAGGATAATCTAGAGGTTTGAGGTTGTTTTGGGTCAAGATTAGAGTTACTGAGGTACCTTATATACTTGTTCTTCCCTTCTTGTTCCAGTCTTCATGTGTCTTCGGTCTTCAACTTCCAAGGGTATAACCAACTCCCTGACAAACCGACGCACGTGATTGACAAACAAGGTGCACTAACACTAATAGTGACAGAGAATGTACCAGCTTCATTTGACCAGTCTCGGTCACTACATCACCGAGACGAAGAATGGTCAGACCTTACCCTACCAGGAGGAGGTTTGGAAGAGGGTAAGTCACCCCAAAAGTTTCAATAGTGCCTAAGGTAAAGACTCTCACTCAAAGGCGGTGTTGGCAAAGACAACAAGTTAAGCAAAGAGAATTAACCTATGTAAAAAGTGAGCCTTAACAAATGGCCATGCGACCACGCTAGATGCCGAGGATTTCCTAGCTAGAGGATGAGCAGCTGGATGTGAACATAATCAATTTGGTCGTGAAACCTTCCTTGTATGATCTAGCTATGGAGAGACAGTAAATCAATTTGGAACACAACAAAGATATCGATAATCTCGAGGGCTCGACCGAATATCTCAGCGATGAGTGTTTATTAGACGATAACCTGTTGATTGAAGAACTTTTGGCTACAATAAAGTTATTAGAAGAAACCCCACCTAGTCCTTGAAGGTAGGGTGGAGCCAAAGGTGAATTGCTCAAGTATTATAACTACTGTTAAGAGCGCTAAATAGCAACAGAATTTGGAAACGCCTGTGGGATAATTTTCAAAATTTGGAATAAGGTTTGGATCACTACCTCCAATCGTGGTATGCTACAACATAGTACTGATGCTTCCATTTAGTTTTCAAGCCAAGCCATCTCAGCCTAACGAGATGGCAAGGGATGTGGAGGAGTTGAGTCCTCCGGTGATAATACAATATGGTTCCTTCTACTCAGAGGAGGAGACCAAAACTGTATCGACTGTCAATGTTGAGCCAAGTGTATCCTCTGAGAAAGTGATTATAGAAAGATCTGCTATTACCATGACCTAACACCTAAAGCCATTGTATATATCCGTCTATTTAGAGGGATGTCTAGTCACAAGAGTCCTGGTTGACAATGACATAGTTGTGAACATTCTTCTTACTAGAATGATGGTGAAATTGGGGAAGATAGAGGCCGACCTAATTGCAACTGAAGTCACAATCAGTAATTTTGTTGGGAGGATAATGAAAACACATGACATCTTACTTATCGAGTTGATGGTTGGAACTAAGAAAGCGTTGGCTACTTTCTTTGTGGTCGACACTTCTTCTAATTACAATGCATTGTAAGGGGAGACTGGATACACTCATTGTCATGCATCCCATCATTTTTTCACCAATTCATAATTTTTTAAAACCGAGACAAGGTTGAATTGGTGTTGGCTGATAATAGGCTATTTTGCCTACATCTAAAGTGGCCAAGGCCTATTTCTATGGAGATGAAGTTGAGTTGATACATTTCACTGGGAGGAATAAACATGGACGCCCAACTGAAATATCTACTGCAATGCATCCGGACATCATAGTGCAGGATATTGCTACCATGATAAACTACCGAAGGCTATAGTACCATGTCGAGTAGTTCTGCACTATGCTATAGAAGAAATCCTATGATAAGTGCACCATGTGTCAATTTCACAACCAGAATAAAGAAGCTCGAGGAGAGCTTGAGAGGATATTGCGATTGGTATTTTGTTAATTTGGACGAAACTGTAATATCGATCGATGAGGTGGCCAGAGACGGAATAGATCTGAAGGATCTGAAGAAAGCTCTAAAAAAGCTAGAGGATTCGCAAGCCCAAGTTTAGGATCCCCTATTCAAAGTAAGTTTGGGAACAATGCAAAATCCTAAACCAACTTTCATTAGCGATTTGTTGGAACGACAAGTTTAGGCCGAGCTCACTAACTTGCTCAGAGAGTTTGCTGATTGTTTCAGATAGGATCACTACGAGATGCTTGGTTTAGACTAAAACCTGGTCAAGCATAGGTTGCCAATAAAGGAGGGGTATTGATCGCATAAACAACTACCCAGACAGATGAAAGCGGAGGTTACCCAGAAAATAAAAGAGGAGATTGAGCGGTTGTTGAAGGCAGGATTCATTAGGCTTATTAAATATGCTGAGTAGATTTCCAATGTGGTTCCAATTATTAAAAAAATGGTAAGCTTCAAGTATATATCAATTTTAGAAATTTAAATCAAGCCACACCTAAAGATGAGTATTTAATGCGAATGGTCGATCAATTGATCGACAGAGTAGCTAGGTATCAGATGGTTTCCTTTATAGACGACCATTCGGGATATAACCAAATAAAGCACAACATCTGATGATGTGTCAAAAATGACATTCAGATGCCCTAAATATTTGAGAATTTTTTATTTGGTAGTTATGCCATTTAGGCTCAAAATTGCAGGGGCTACTTATTAAAGGATGATTTATGCTATCTTCCATGATATGACTGGCCACTTCATGGAAGTATACATTGATAATGTGGTGGTCAAGTCTGACCAATATTGGAGAATATTTTTTCCATTTGCGTAAATCATTTGAGTGAATAAGGGTCCACAGGCTGAAAAATGAACCCCATTAAGTGTATTTTTGGGGTTTCAGCTAGCAATTTTCTAGGATTCCTTGTGCATCAGTGAGGGATTGAGATAGATTAAAACAAGGAACGAGCAATTATAGATGCGTAGCTGTCAAGAAAAAAACAGAGTTGCAATGTTTTATCGGTCAAGTTAACTTTATGCGTAGATTCATTTCTAGTTGTGGAGGAAAAATTAATGTGTTTTCTCCATTGGTGAAGTTGAAACAAGGAAATGAGTTCAGATGGGAAGCAAAACAGTAATTAGCTTTTGACAAAATCAATGAGTACTTGATGAAGCTATCAGTGTTGATTCCACTAGTCAAAGGTCGACTGCTTAAGCTGTATATCACGACTTCTGTAGAGTCAATTGGAACCATGTTGGCAAAAGACGATGATGATTGAAAAGAGCGTCTAGTCTACTACCACAATTGGACGCTGCTTGTAACTGAAGGACAATATTCTATGATAGACATTATTTACTGGCTAAGTTATTCAATGTAATTGTAGTTACTGATTTAGTAAAATACATTTTGAATCGGTTAATTTTGACTGATTAAATTGGAAAATGAGTTTTAACTTTGTTTGAATTTGATCTTAAATATGTGCCCCAAAGAGCAGTAAAAGGACATGCTATAGCAAATGTTCTGGGTGATTATCTATTCGACAGTCTACTTCCTCTTAAAGTGTTAGACTTATATCAAGTAAATTTGACATTATGGAAATTAATTTTTGACAGTTCAAGAACCGACAGATCATCAGGAGATGAGATTATTTTAATTGCCCTAGATGGAAAGGGGCAGCAATTTGCGTTCCAATTAGAATTTTGAGTGTATCAATTATCAGGCTAAATATGACGTCTTGGTGATCTGCATGGAAATGATGATGGAATTGGGTGCATGGAATATATTCGTAACTGGCGATTCACAGTTAGTAATAAACCAAATGGATGGTTTGTTTTAGTGTACTAGTGCTACACTAGTGCCATATATGCTTTGACAATTCAGCTGATGAATAATTTTGATGAGGTCGAATTGAGGCATGTAACCCGAGAGTATAAAGTTGTTGTCAATGAGATGACATAAGTAGTAGCTGGACTCGAAATCGCCTAAGGTTCTAGTGAGAGAATGATTGTTATGCAAAAGAGGTCTCTGTCATTTGTTTTTCAGAGGGAACCAACCCCGAAAATTTGTCAGGCTGAGATAAGGGAAAATGATTGGGGAACTCAAATCATGAGTTATCTTTAATGTCCCCAAGCTAAAACCAACAGGGATATTAGAAGAATAGCTCATAATTATGTCATGGTCAACAATGAGCTGTATAGAAAGGGAGCCGATGGTGTGTTATTACGATGCTTAAGCTAAAAAGAAGCCATGTTGGCCATAATCGAGGTACATGATGGAATATGTGGGGCTCATTAAGTTGGATGAAAAATGAGGCTCACACTTAGATGTTATGGGCATTTCTGACAAAAAATGATGGCAGATTGTATTTAATATGCTAAGGGATGTGAGGCATGTCAGAAACATGGGTGGATACAACATGTGCTTGTGGTTGAGTTGCATGCTATCGTTAAGCCTTGGCCTTTTCGAAGGTGGCCTATTGATTTTATAAGTCAAATCCATCCACCTTCATCAAAATTGGACAATTTTATCATAGTGGCTACCAATTACTTACCAAATAGGTAGACGCAATACCCATGAAGGGAGTCAGCCACAGGAAAATTATCGAGTTTATCAAGACGCATATTATTCGCAGGTTTGGATTTCCTAAGTCCATTACCATGGAACAGGTGTAGCATTCTAATCCAAATAAGTTAAAGCAATGGACGAACAATATAAAATCAAAATACTGCATTCGACGTCTTATTATGCTCAAGCTAACGGCCAAGCTGATGCTAGTAATAAAGTCATAAAAAAAATATTCTGAGGAAGATGATCAAAGATAATCTATGTGAGTGGAATACTAAGCTATTTGAAGCCTTGTGGCTTATTAGAATTCACCTCGGACTAGTACAGGGGTAAGTCTTTTTGCACTACTTAAGGTAATAATTCTTTGGCAGTTTGTAAGAATCATTCTGTCGGTTGACTGATATAATATTCTGTCATAAGAATGATATAAGGTGGCTATCGCCTTGTTGCCAATAATCAAAGTCGCTCGCTTGCGACTTTGATAGAGCTTCAGGCGATAGTATGCTTATTGCAGCTATTGTATAATTGTTGCCCGATCTGCCCCCTTTTGATTGGATGAGATTTTCTCTGAGAATCTTTACAATCAAAACTTTTTTACCTTTTGAAAATAATAATTTTGATAGGATGAATACCTGTCACGCTCCAAACTCGAAAACTGGGCTCACAAAATTCCCGATCGCCGAATCCGGCGCCGACATCCTTCGTAGTACCCCATTCTCGGCTCTTGACACCCATATACTAGGTTTCGATCCTGGGATCCTATAAGGATGATTTCCAATATAAATTCATTTCATAAAGAGCATAACCACAAGCATAAACCATGAACAATAATAAGAACATCATCTTAAAATTCACTATGATAAAAAACTTGAGATATAATGCGCATAAAAGAGAAATACAATGATAGCAAAAAGACTCTGGAAGCTTAGCTGCATACTCCTGCTCCTGCTCAACTACGACTGTGTCCTAGCGTCACCTGCACACATCTATTGTGCATAAGCTTATAGAAAGCTTAGAGGGTGGTGAAAGTGTGTGTGCAAGGTAGAAATGTAAGAATGTAATATCAGAGTAATGCGGAAGCATACTAGTAAGTTCATGAATGCTAACAGCTGTACCAAGGCTATGCGATGCAAGGCATGAATGCTATCGGCCATACTAGGGCTATGTGATGCAAGGCATGAATGCTATCGGCCACACCAAGGCCATGCGATGCAAAGCCTACACAGCTAATGTCATATGCAAGATGCAGCTCAAGCATACCAATCCACATATCAATCTAGCTCATCTCTAGAGCATCATATATTAGTACAATTATCTCTGGATTATCACTGGGGTCTAGTACACTATACACCAGATTGTTGCCCCACACTCGACGCACAACCGTGCAAGCGGAAGAGACCTCACTACTCACCTGATCAACAGTCTGCCAATATTTACCCGACACGTTAGTAGTGGACCCATTTACGAGCTGGTCATACTTAGCCTAACAATTGCCCCTACCCTCGGGTGGGTAAGGCCACACTCATTTTCAACCGACCACGACATAGTGGGAGATGCGGCCTCCTGGTATTCGGCCCTCATGCGCTCATACATCCACTCGGTCTAGACATTAGAGTATCCTCCATGGTACCATAAGGGTTTGGAGACTTTCACCCTGGGACATCTATCGTGCCTGTGCTTAACAAGTATTTTCAGTATCCAATCCTACTATCCACGCTATATCTGCGAAGGCTACAGCCTTGATGTCGCTAGGGCATATAGTAATCATAATCAGATAATGTAAGATGCATGAGTCACGCAGTCTAATTATGCATCAATCCTGTGCATACCGTGCACTCATTTGGGACAACTCCGCCTATCAGGGAATCCTATAAACGACCTACCTAATGACATATGCAATGGTAAATCACATCTCATAATAAGCATGCAGATGATGCATATGGGCATGTATCATGATGCTATGCTATCACATACTCATAATCGGTATCGATAATTGGCTTATATACAAGGCGGGGTCCATAGATGGATAGTAAACCCATAACATGAAGGTCGGTCCTCAATTGTGGATATAGCAAATCTGGTAGCATGAATCCCTCCATCTACGGCGATGATGAATTCTCCTCATATCAAGGTTGGGCCTAGGTGGCCTACCTATAATCCTAAGGATCCGGAATGAGCTTTCTTCACCATAATATTATATAGCCTGCTAGATGCCCTAGGGGGCCCAACTAAGTCCTAAATGGACTCCAAGATTAAAATAATCCTATTAGCAACCAATGGGGGCCCAACACATTTGTGTTAGCCCAATGCGAATAGATGGATCATGCAAATATCAATGGGGCCTAATGATTTGGGTCAACCCACTTAGAGAAGGATGAGAATGGGCCTAACAAAGGCCTATGGGAATGTCACAATGTGGACATTTAACCATCATTGCCCATCAATATGGACATTTAACCAACATTGCTCCCAAGAAGTGACATACATAAAGCCTAACATATAATGGCCCACGGCCTCACGCAAGGGCCTCATATCCAACATAATGGGCCTCACACAAGAGCCAAATATACTTCACAATGAGCCTCACACAAGGGCCTAATGGAAGAGCCCATGACCCTCATAATGGTTGGAAAATAAATGGGCTTCAACCATATTGTCTCACACATCAACATCGGGCCTCTTGGGTCAGCCCTTAGCCCACATACATCAAGATGGGCCACATGGGGCAGCCTAAATCCAAAACCCAAAAAAATGCTAAGGTAGGCTATGTTTAACATATCTAACATGGTGTGCCTCTTTAGGCAACCCATAGGCTCCAAAAATATAGCTGGGCCAAGGGTACAACATACCCAATATAGTGGTTTACAAATCAACCCATACAGTCCACCATAATGGATGGATAACACCTCACCATGAGAATTTTTAAGGCTGGATATTCAGCCCATTTGGCCCATTAAACATCTAGAAAATCCGGGCAATCTGACCCTTATATAATCAAGTGAAAGGTGGGCCTAACAAGGCATCAAAGGACCCAAATTCTGTTCAATAAGGTGGTGGATATCATACAAGGAGATGGGCCTATTGCTGGACTTTTGGACTAGCAGCAGTCCAGTCAATCTGGAGGTCCAAGGGCTGGTGGCTGAGATTAAAATACACATCAAATGGGTCCCACGTCCAGGGGAATGGACGACATAGATACAACACATCAAGGTGGGCCGTTGCACCACAAAATGGGCCTCATGAGACAGCCTGTGTGTAACGCCCTGAAAATCGGGGGTCGAGTGTAACTCAACTCCCGAGTTCCAACGCATCACTTATGCAACATGTTTAATGATATTTGAATGTTGTCTGTGTTAGAGCAGTAAACATGAATGAGATTATACCAAAGCGATAATTCATACTCCAGATCAGTTGTAAAAGCAAGCGGAAGACGAATCGTATATATATGTATGTGAAGAAACAAAATAAACGATTCATTATCCAGAGTATGAATCATTCGAGTCACAATATACATGTCGTCTATATAAACAAAATGTCAAAATACTAGGTACAATCTCTCAGAAATCCCATCGATCCCGCGACCTAGTCGAAGCCGCCCGTGGCTGAATCGCATATACGAGAACTCCTCCCGGTCCTCGTCGTGTCGGACTCAGCCTCCCGGCGTAGTCGGATCGCCTAAACACGAGACAGTAGTCAGTTGGTGTGCGCAACACCGTCCCGTAACGTGGGAGTGAGTAGCTAACTCAGTGGAACGATAAGACATAAGTTATCATGTTATCAATACAGTCAAGCAGTAATGATAAAGCAGTAAATCAAACACTCCTAGTAACTCTGATTAATGCAAGTATGAATGCAGGTATGATGGATGCCCTCTCCGACATACTCCCTCAAGCGACACCATCTCACGTTCGCGCATGCTTACATCCCACAGTGCTCCACATCTTCCAGGCACATGCGATACATGATGAGCATGATTACCGAATTTTTAATTAGTTCATTTCAAACAGCAGGATTGGGAAACTAAGGTACCTCCCTTGTATCATATCCAAACATGATCCAATCTAGGGTCGTCAGTCCTAGTTAATATCAGACGATAGTGTGTTTTCTAGGTCACTGCAGAGGCTGCCAGGGCTGTTACGCACAAAGGTTGCACCACTCCCCCATCACCCCTTAAACGATTCATCACGATACAACTATACAGAAACAGGCCTAGTTCATACTCTATATATCGCGGCGAACCCTAAGGCACGCTGCAACTTCGTGAGTATGCTCGCGGTCACTACAAAGGGCTGTCAGGGCTGTTACGCACAAAGGTTGCACCCCTCCCCCATCACCTTATCAATGTAGGCCGACAGCGCGAATATAGTGTCCCATACCACCATAATCGGCTCACGAGTTGAGTTGCTCACTGGTCACTACGGGGAGGCACGTAGCCCCAGCGTAGGCCGACAGCTCGACCACGGTGTCCCATACCACCATGCCCGGCTCATGAGTCTTAGCGGATCGAGGTACCATGGTTAACGGGATTTTCACTGGTAAGTTTGGTACCCTAGGTTCAAGCATTAGCGACCAAACATGGTGAACATACATAAGGCATACGGTTTACTTGACATGTTCGGCTAGCTCGAGCGCACAACAAGTTGGGCGATATGAGGCGCAGAAGCACCTCGTGTGGCCAACCACTATCGCCAACCGAAGTACGACACGGGTTCACCAACACATCGTGCGTGGCGGAACGAATCCCAACCACATCTTCAAGTCTGATACCGGATGCCTGGGCTACGAACATAGTCCCAAGCTCAGTCAAATCTAACCATAGCATGTGAAATACGACATGATAACATGGTAATTCAAGAACACTAGCAAGCATAATATAAAGCATAACATGAAGCATGTTATTAACAAGTCACAAAGCATATTCAAAAGCATGTTATAAAGCATTATGTAAATAAGTATACAAATACTTACATTTCGTAGGCGAGTGGTTAGAGTGAACAACCACATGGAGAGTGTCCTATGCGACTCTAAGGTAACCGAGAATCCCATCTCAGCACCTACCTAAGATTCTAACACTTAAGCACTTACAATCACAAGTGAATTCACCAACACTTGGAATGCAATAGTTCAACATACATGACGTATGCTAGGGAAGTGTGTACTAGGGTTGTCCCCTTACCAAACTAGTATTTTATACATATACATCATATTCATACAGCAAATAAACATAGCAAACACATCAGCAAATTTTATACGTATAGGGTACTTTCACGTATACCCAATTTCGACATACATAGTGTTTACAAAGGAACATAGATTTCGGCGATTCCTTTCGCCAAGCTAGTATTTTAATCATGTATTGTATAATCATACATTAAATACATATGTCAAACATTATTCCAAAAGAAATACGTATACGGTATTTCTACAATACGTAATTTCGACATACGGTGCATTTACAAGTAAACATATATTTTGGCGATTCCTTTCGCCAAACTAGTATTTTATTCATATGTTATATAATTATACATTAAATAAACATGTCAAGCATTTATCCAAAAAAAATACGTATACGGTATTTATACGTATACCTAGAATATGTGAAATTCCATATTTCACACCGTTAATCAAAACAGGAAACGGAAAGCACTTTGTACATGTGCAATTGCAAGCAGATCATGAATCTACCATTATCTGACATTGAAAGCGTTGAAAACCGTAACTTATAAGCTTAAAGTCCTCACCTTTGCCTTTGGAAACGGAACGAATCAGCAAGGGTAATGGATCTTCCGTCTACGGGCGATTTCTAGCCTAAAGAGCGGAATCGGTTAGTCGGTATACATCCTACCTCGATTCCACCTCAAATCAGACCTAGGGTTAGGTTTTCTTACCTTCAAATGAGGCGGAAAACGCCGGGAAAACGCCGAGAATAAGGCGGTGTAGGCCGTGTAGCAAGCCAAAGCAGGAGGAGGAAGATCGGCAACGATCTCCAAGTCTTTCTCTCTCTTTTCTCTCTCTCTCTCTAGGGTTTCCTCCAAAATTCGTATGGCTGTGAGAGGGGCTGTTCTAAGCCCCTTTTATAGCCACAAACATTATGAAAATAGACTTAGGTTCATGGAGTACTGCTTATATAGGATATTCGCCGCTTTTCCAGCTCAAAAGGGAAGTTCTGGTGGCCCTCTTTGAACCAAACGTCAGACTTAAGCTCACCATCAATGGATCTACGTGGGATTACGTTTTTGACTCATTCGGATACGCAGATCGCACGTGGCGGACCACTTTCAGTTCGACGGTCAGTGGGCCACGATCGAAAATTCCAAGTACATGTAAATGTTCTGAAATTTTTCTTAATCCGAGGGTGTAATTTGGTCGATTCGATGGTCGGGTTGCTTAATACTTGACGCGTCAACGAACGATGCGGATCACTATTCCGGATATTTATTTTGGCTTATGAATAGTGTTTTTCACACTACCTCGCTCCGATTCGAAACGAATGGCCGTGGAACATCGGATAAGGCTGATTTTGAGATGATTGTGAAGCCCAAGTGGGCGGTCCTAGTTCCTTAGCTAGCCGGGTTAATTGGACTCCCGATGTGCGATCTAGACCTAATACGAAGTTTCGTTCATTCCCAGAGCGGACGGGAAATGAGTTTGGTTCTAAACTTTAGGGTAACCTAGCGTCACTTGTTCTCAAGTTTTGGGTCTTGCGGATCGTATTTAAAGCGATCCTAACGGATTTCATAGCTAATTGAGTTTAGTACTTAGTTAACTTTGTTAAATTTCTAAAGGATTTAATCCTACGTGATTTCTGGTCGAGGTGGTACTCGACCCAATGTACGAAAATTTTCAGGTCGTTACACTGTGGTCCAACCAAAATAGATGGGCAGCAATGTAAATACATCAAAGTGGCCTTGCATAATGGGCCTTAACTAGATGGCCTGGATACACAATACACATCATGGTGGACCCCATGTCCCATGGATGGTGTGGATATACATCAAGGTAGGGTCCACGTCCAACTGGACTGGACCACGTAGATGAAATACGTACAACATGGTGGGCCCACGTCTAGCCTGTTTGGACGGATGACACAGATATACAACACATACTACGAGATGGGCCTTACCCATACAACAAATGGACGGTGTGGATAAGACCCATACATCATGGTCGACTCCACACAGCACCGTCAAGAGATGGACGGTGTAGATACGGAATACATACTTTAAGGTGGGCCCCACCCGCCCACACGTGTAGCACGTGTGGGGTGGGCCCCATATGCTGCCAGATGGATGGAAGGTATGGATATAGACATACCTCATGGTTAGACCACAAAACTTGCTGACGTCAAATACAGTACCTATATAGCTGTGTGGTACCCACCGTCCCTTCTGGATGGACGGTGCAAATATAAGGCACATGCATCACACGTGGGTCCCACACACATGTGGTCCACCTGGTTGGGATCAAACTAATATTGGTGTTTTCCTTCCATATAGTCCAGCAGTTATTGCTGCTGGACGTCCCATGGCTGGACGGTCTGGATGTAATTCATCTATCAAGTGGGGCCCACGTACACGTGGCCCACCAGCCACATACATCATCATCATCATCACAATAAGAAGAAGAGAGAGAGGAGAGAAAGAGAGAACGACCAATAGAGGAGGGACTCCACCACTATGAGTCCCTCATATGATCTACACCATACATCACATATGGGTCCCATGCATGCATGGGCCCAACATATCATATAAAAATTTGAGGTGGGGATAGAATCCCCACCATGCAAATGAGGGGTCTAGATGACCCTTAGAAGGTATGGATTATAGTAAAGACCATCATGGTGGGGTCCATGGAGAATGGACCCTTCATGGCTCATGCATGCAAGAAGATGGGACAAGGGCCACATCAAGGGGATCATGGAGGATCTTCACCATGGAATGGTGGGTTCTTCAAGTCCCTATGCAATGAAAAGAAAGAGATTAAGGATAAAGAGGAAGATCTAACGCTAGAGTGCACCCACCTTCAAATCTCAAGCTTCTTCTTCTACCAATGGAGTCCTAGTGGGCTAAGGATGATGTTTCAATGGTTGGGATTGATTTTGGATGGTTAGATTGAGGGAGATAAGCTTGTAAGAGGGCTGAAATTTTTTAGGAGATGGGTCTCTCTCTTGCTAACAATGGAGGAAATGAGAATGAAAGAGGGAAAGAGAGAGATGAAGGAGAGAGAGAGAGAGAGAGAGAGAGAGAGAGAGAGAGAGAGAGAGAGAGAGAGAGAGAGAGAGGGGTAGGGTGATAGGCTCTCTCTCATAGGTAGGTATGATTAAGTGTAAGAGAAGCATGACTAAGGAGGCATGTTGTAAGACCCGTATCCTAGTCCATACTATTCCGTCGACTGCTGCGATCCTTTCCGTCAAATTCCGGCAACCCGCGACCTATAATCGACGTTTGCGCGCGACCCTAATCGTATCCCATAGATTTGAGTCGGTTTAATTTGAGACTTATACTATTGCGACCGCACCGTCGCCGCTTCTTGTATACCGATCCGATACCCTGGCCGAGAGATGTGGACCCACGTTCAGTTCGAGAAAAAATACCACGTGTTTGCGATCCCAAGAGAATCTCTACGACATGTCCCATCAATCAATCAATACTTTCTTTCTCCCCAAGTCAAGCAACCACCAAGTCAACTCTCTCTCACTCTCTCTCTTATACACCCATACATGTCAAGTACACTATCACCTCACATCCATCACTCACATCCATCACCTCTCCCTTACAACCACCATTCTCTCTCTCTCTCTTTTTCAACACATTTTCCAAGCCATTCCAAGAGAGAGAAAAATGGACGTCCAAGCATCCCAAGTGAGAGAAAAGTGAGTGTTGTGTGGCCCACTTTCCACCCTAAGATCCTTCATCCTAACCATTCATTCCTCATAACCTTCTATCAAAGTGAGACACAAGGAGATCGGCGTTCCATCGGACTAAGAAGATCGAACGGTGGGTGCTTTATAGGTTAGATTTCCATGTTTTGATGATGGGTCAAGTGAGGCCTACCGATTGATGGTATGGATCTCACTTTGGACCTTAGGTGTGGCCGATGGCCCACATTGATCCTTATGATCATCCATGATGGGGCCATTTTCCATGGACCCCATCATGATGGTTATTTTTCCTTACATGAATAGGGTCATCTAGACCATTGCATTTTGGTGGAGAAAGGATCTCCACCATTGATTTTGATCGGTGGGCCCACATGTATTGGGACCCACTTGATGTATGTTGTAAATCATGCAAGGGAGGGCCCATAATGTTGGGGTCCCTCCATCATCACGTGTCCCTCTCTCTCTCTCTCTTTTTCATTTTGTGTGATGTGTGGCCCAGTCGAATGTACCCCACCTTGATGTACGTCTTATCCAAACCATCCAACCATTTGGTGGCCCACCCTGGTAGCAAGTCAGTGGGTGGGGCCCACCTTAAATATCTGTTACTCAAACCGTCCAGTGTCCAGGGATGCTGGACGTGGTTAGATAGTGAAGAATGAACTGACGGTGTGGTGTATTGGCGGTTAGACAAAAAAAATAAAATAAATATTAGCTTGTTTAAGCTTTTTGGGTGGGCTGCTCATGCAGGCCCCACCTTGATGTATGGATCTAATCCAAGCCATACATTTCATTCCCCATTTCCTTTTAGGCGTTGAGCCAAAAAATGAGGTTAATCCGACTCTCAGGTGGGCCATAGCATAGAAAATAGTGGTTTTCACCGTTAAAATTCACTTTGACCTTTCTACACACCGAAACGTGCCAAATATTGGGCCTCTTTGGATTGTCTTGAGCCATAGGAGCCAGTGGATGGGTCGAATTCTCTTGATGCGGGCCCCACCTATGAAAAACTGTAGAAAAATACGTTTTAAAAAAAATGTACGCAGTAGGCGCAGCTGCTGTCCAGAAGACGCACAGCGTCTTGCTGCGTTGGACGTGAAAGGGGGCTGGGACGTGGGTCCCAGCCGCATGCCCCACCATGATGTGGACCCCACATCACCACCGTGCATTTGATGGGCCCCTTTAAAACAATGGGGCGCCTTAAAAAATCAGCCGTATACTCAGCTCAGGTGGTCCACACGGCAAAAAACAGTGAGGATTGAACGTCTGTCATTGAAACCCTTTTGGGTTGTCACAAAGTTTTGAATCATCATGAAATCTGTTTTCCCTCTTCATGCGTGACCTTATCAACAGTTGGATGATAGATAAACGTTATGGTGGGCCCCACGTGGGACCCACTATGGTGTATGTGTTTTACCCACACTGTCCACACCATTGGACGTGGGACCCACTATGACGTATGTGTTTTATCTATGTCGTCCAGCCATTTTGGCTGGGCTACTGGACGGCAGGGGACCCCACCATGAGGTTATGCTTTATCCATGTCATCCATCCCTATGGGACCCACCATGATGCATGTGTTGCATCCAAACCGTCCAACCATTTGGCAAGCTTGTCTTATAGGCTTGAGACTAAAAATAAGTTAGACCTAAAGTTCAAGTGGACCCCACCATATAAAGTAGTGGACAGTGACGTCCACCGTTCAAAACCTCTAAGGGCCATAGTAGTTCCCTATTAAGCTGATATTTGTTTCCACTTCATCTATCACTACATTAATTTATGAATAGGTTGGATCTCAAAATACATCACAGTGGGCCATACCATCTAGCCGTTGATCAAGTGGACCACATTACAGGAAATAGTGGGTTTGAATGTCCACCATTAAAACCCTTGGGCTACAGGGTTTGGACCAATATGATATTTATTTTCCCCTCTTAATTCAGGTCTTTATGACCTTATGATTAGATTGGTTGAAAAATAAACTTTATAGTGGGCCTTGTGATTTATTTAACCGTGAGAATTATTATCTCCATTGCTATTTGTGGTATGGTCCAAATGATCCTCCAATATGATTTTTTTGGGGATGTATGAGGCCCATCTTGATTTATTTGTGGCCGTCCATTGAGGCCCACCTTGGTACATATATGAGGCCCATCTTGATGTAGTTATGGCTCATTCGTTGAGGCCACCTTGATATATATGAGACCCATGTTATGAGGCCCATTAGATGTATTTGAGGCCCATGGGTCGAGGCCCAATGAGATGTACACAAGTCCCTTGCAATGTGTGATTCCACCATGGTTTATGTAATGATGTTTATGGCGGACTATGCCTTGGGAGCAATGATGGTTTGACGCCCACATTGTAAGTACAATGTTGGTTAAATGTCCGCATTGTAACTCTCCTTGGGGCCCATTGATAGGCCCATACTTATTGTGTGTAGGCCGTCTAGGCCCATTTGCGTTGTAAGGATAGTTCATTATTTTATAACATACTTAGTATAATTCCATGACTTATGCCCACACGCATTATATGTATGCTTGATATGAGGAATGTTTGATCATAGCAAAAGCCGGTTGGGCTGAGACATTTATCAGACTCCTTATGAGATGGAGTGCCCCACATGATCGTGGGGTACGCGCTGGATTGCTGTATGATTTGACGGTGTGATTCATACATCTCGCATTTGTGTGTCACGATCATTGTATGCCCTAGCGACATCAGGGCCGTGGCCTCCATAGGCACATCGTGGATGGCTGTATCGGATACTGAAAATACTTAGTTCTAGCATTGTGGGCACTTAGGATATCCTCGGGTGAGAGTTTCAGAACCTTTTTGGTACCAGGAAATGCTTCAACGTCTAGACCGAGTGGATACACGAGCGCCCTAGTGCCGAATACCAGTAGGCCGCATTTTCCACTGTGTCATGGTCGGTTAGAAGGGGGTGTGGCCTTATCCGCCCGAGTGAGGGGGCTATAAGCTAGGTTGAGTTTGACCAGCTCGAAAATGAGTCTGCTATCGACGAGTCAGGTAGATATTGGCAGACTACTGGTCAGGTAGATAGTGAGGTCTCTTCTACTCGCTGGGCTGTGCGACTAGGGAGGCGGTAGTTAGTGTGAAGTGTACTAGACCCCGGTGATATCCTAGAGAGGAACTATATTGATATATGTACTTGATGAGGACTGACATGCTTGTATTACATCTCGCATATGACATTTGGCTACGTAGGCCTCGCATTGCATCGGTATGGCTGATAGCATTCATGTCTCGCATTGCATGGCCTTGGTATGGCTAATAGCATTCATGCCTTGCATCACGTAGCCTTCGTATGGCTGATAGTATTCATGGACTTACCACATATTTTTACATTACTCTTATATTGTATACTTGGCACTTGCCTTGCGCACACACTTATACCACCCTCTAAGCTTTTGAAATCTTATACACGACCGTTGCATGTACGTGTCGTTAGATCGTAGTAGCGCTGAGGCAGGAGCGCGCAGTAGATTATTTTAGAGTTTTTGATCACCCTGTATTTCCCTTTCCACATTGTACTTAAAGTTTTTGTTATAGTGGATATGTGGTGATGTTATTTTGTGATTTGGTTATGCTTGTGGTTAGCTCCATTAAAAAAAATCATACTGAAAATCCTCTTTGTAGGATCCCATGTTCGGAATCTGGCGTATGAACGCCGGGAGCTGAGAATGGGGTACTACGGAGGCTGTGGCACTGGATTCGACGATCGAAAATTTTGTGAGCCCGCTTTTCGAGTTTGGGGCGTGACACATGCTTGTAATGATTGCCTAGCAAGCATAAGGCTATGGAGGGTAGGGTAGTAGGGTGGCTATAGCTAGGGTGATGTCACCCATATGATTGCCTAGGGAAGACTGCATGATCAACGGTTGAAATAATTCGAGGGCCGGATCTCACTATCTAAACGTCGGATTAACTCACAAGATGCGGCGTTGGAATCACGGCGACGATGTGGTCACAATGGCATAGGTCTTGGGTAGAGTCAACTCGGGTTTATAGGATATGACTTAGAGTCACGCGCAAATGCAATCTACGGTCAGTAGAACATGGGCATGACAATACCCAGAGGCATTCCGATGCTTTATTCATTCTGATTCATGGCTTGATAAATCCTTCAATAGGTCGTGGTATATTGTCTTTCTTGAAGAATATATATATTGAATCTTTCTGTGTCTTGATTTGCATTATAAACATGATAATTACAGATAGTCTAGATATAATTGTCGCTCAATAAATCTTACAGATAATCGACCAGAGCTCAGAAATAGTTTTATGGTGGTCTTTCTTTTTTAGAATATATATAATTTTAGAGCCACTTTTATCGGCCACACCAATAATCCAATCGTAATAATAATCCTGGGCTTAAATGTTAATATGTAATAATTTAGCCACGGTAATGATTCTGGCCCCAATGTTGATCTGCAAAAATTGATATCGACAATTATCATATAAGGAAATCAACAATTACTTTTTTCGGGATTAAAGGATCAAGATTCTCGCACGGCTATTCTGAAGGATATGTTGAAAAGAATATTTGGAAATTGTATCTTTATCTGATTTCTCTATTCATTGATCATTCTTCACTCACTTCATCAGAGAATGAAGGTTCATGAAGACATATGACTGAAATATTGCTTGTCTTATTACATTATTAAATAGTCATTCTGCTTTCCTTCTTGCGCATAAGCATAATGAACCATGCCACTACTAGAATCGTGCCTTATTTCTTGAAGGGTTGCCAATGCCATACTTCAAATGGAAATTATATTGACTCGCCATTCCTTTCTTTCTATCATATTCTTCCATAACAACCTCACCATTGTCAATCATCCTTTAGAGTATATCTTTAATGACATAGCAATCTTCAATTTGATGCCTAAACATACGATGCTAATGACAATATCCTTTTCTTCTCTTCTTCTCCATTTCTTTATGGTACTTTGATTGAGGTAGCTTAATTTCCCTTCTAGCCAACAGTTGATTCATCATAGGAAGTATATATTCTTTTGCGAATGCCCATTTCTTACAAGTTTTATTGTCTGCACTTTTCATATATCATCCCAATTGTATAACCTTTCAAATTTTCTTCACTGCTATTTCTTTCTTCACTCTGATAAGCTTCTTTCTTTTCTTTTTTGCTAGCGGCGTTGACTGATATTTCATGGAAATTCTAGTATAGTGATTTATGTAAACAACGGATACTTTTTCAACCATCTTTTTAAGAGTAAAGCCTTGGTAGCAAGATCGCAAAAGGTCTGTATATTTACACTAATTAGGTTTCATGACACTTCTGGTCTTATACCTCCTAAACATAGCTTAACCTATTTTGATTCTTGTGGAAGATATCGACATGATGCCCCCAAGTCTTTCCATCGACTGATGAATTCTTTGACTGGTTCATTTTTCCCTTGGTGGATGGACGCCAATTTAATCAAACTAACTTTTCTGTCGGAAGAGAAAAAGTTTGACATAAAAGCGTCTTACATCTGTTCCCAAGTATGAATAGACCCTGGATCTAAAGCTAAATACCATCTGAAGGCTTTCCCTGTCAGAGATGACCCAAATAATCGTAAACAATATTGAGGAACTTTAGAGAAAATTTTCATCATTGTTATAAAATGCATCATATGTTTTCTGATGACCTGTCCCCATTAAATTTCTGAGAGTCTGGATGTTTGAAATCAATGGAAAATGACACTTATTCCACTACAGGGGGATATGGTGTTTGGTATCAGAACCTTTTATTCCAATTTCGTTCCTTTTCTAGATGAACGATTTCAATGACCATCTGTCAAAGTTCTTCTCGCATTATGATTTAAGAAAATTAGGCGCAGATTTTTGAAATCTAATAACTTGTTGTTGTGGTCTTTCTACTTGTGGTTCAACGTTGTCCACAACAGTCACTGTTGGAAGATTATGAATTTTTTTTAGCAATATGCTCATCTGGTGAAGGTTGATTAGGCTGATTAATGTCTACCGACAAGACTTCTGTTTCTTTATTCTTCTGAATTCGTAATGATTCTGCGGAAGATGTCTTTATGGTTATAGTTGTTAGTACTGAAAGACCTTTTGGAGTGACGGGTTTTTCAGTCATTCTCGAATGAAATGATTGTGTGACTGAGGCAAGACTGCGTCTTGTGACATTTTGTACAATTGACCTTCTAACCATACTTAGAAGGATGATACTTCTTGTAGGGGCGGATCGAACCCTTCATCTTTTGGATGTTACTATCATCCATCCTTCATCATCATGCTGCGCTGCTGGTGAAGCAGAGACCATTCTAGACATCACATGACATCACCTATTCCTGATCGTAGCTGATTTTACTTTCTTTGGTATTTTCTGTGGTAGTGATTGCGTATTGTCGATGTAATCCACAACGAATCCATTAGGTGTGAAGTAAACAACTACGTCAATTGGGAGAAAATCCACTGCGGTTGTGTAAAGACGGAATACCTGCAATTCAAAATAGAGCATTAATTACTTTGATTAAATCAAATTATCTTTGTTTTAGAGATGAAGGGGAGGATGTTCTTGTTGAGAGTGGCCATTTTGGCTCTATTACCGCGCCGATTGATGATAATCGTTCTCTAAACAATTTTTAAGTTAGTATTGAATGAGTTATTTTCCTTAGTGGAGTCGCTATTTTGTTTCGATATAGAAACGAATGTGTTTTGATAGGGGAGATCTTATTCAATAATTAACAAATAAAATAGAAGAATATTCTTCATCGAATATATTTTATTGATTCTGAGTTCGTTTACATCCTCTTATTTCCCTTAATTCTGAAATAAAGTATAATGAATCAGCACAATGACATGAAAAAGAAGTAATCCAATTTCGATAGCATTTTGGTGTGTTTTGCATCCACCGGAGTGACATAGGGGTCGTGCGGGTCCAAGATAGCTACCAGAAAACAGGGCAACGTCGACGGCTAAAAACCGTCGGCAATGACATTCCCCGACGGCTAAAAGCCGTCGGACGGTCCGTTGGGAAAGGGGGCGTGGGCGTTGCTTGCCGACGGATTTAAACCGTTGGTGTCTTCGACGGCTAAAACCGTTGGCATTTTCGACGGCTGAGGGTGACGGTTTTAGCCGTCGGTGTTTTCAACGGCTAAAATCGTCGCACTATCGACGGTAAGGGCGACGGCCATTAGCCGACGGCTAAAACCGTCGGCGTTTCTCATTAATTTTTCAAAAAAAAATTAAAATTTATTGCGTAATTAACACACATCTAAAATTAGATATACCCATTTCACCAAAGCCCTAAACCAACCTATTTAAGAAGGCAAGTCTACACAAAAGGAAATGAAGAAATCAAAATCAGATATATCATTCAAATTCCAAACATACAATTTGTATTTCCACAAAACATCACTAGTTTCAAGGTAAAGATGAAGGCATTACAAAGGAAAACACATTATGGCACAAGAATACCAAAGTTTCTCTCTATTTTACAGTACCTATATATTCACATACAATATTGCCCAATATATGAATAGATAGACATCACTTGAATGGGTTTTGATGCTTTCATTCCTTTTCCCTTTAGTATCTTCCACATTTCCTTCAGCCTGTCCAATTCCATAGGTATCTTCCACGTTTTCTTTAGACTGCACTCCTTTACGGTTGGTATCTTCCACATTTCCTTTAGCTTCTGCAACGGAGTATTCAGGATCACAATTAAGACACCCAAGACCACCAGGATGTGCTAGTAGAAAGCACAGTTAAAAACATAAATGTTAGCATCTCAACCATGTTTTCTAGTGGAATATGCTAGATCGCTCAACACGAGTAGCATTTCCCATGCTACTTCAAAATCCCAAGGTCATTATGCTAGCTTGGGAAGAAGTCAACCATGATTGGAAGGTACATACAAACACTACCTTAATTCTCCTTTTAATGAGTCAATCAGGACTATCTCACCTTAGATATTACCATTTCAGCCTCACGGCATTTTGTCCCTATTCAACTCACTATCCTTGCTGGTAGTACAAGCCATTTGTGGCTCATATCATTCTTTGTCCCTGCTCAACTCTGACTTGCGCCTTCTTTGTCAGTAGTATGAGAAATTTGTAGACAAATCCTCCTTGGAGCAAAGCCCTGCTTCACCATAAGTGTTTGAGAACTTTGCTGCTGCTGGAGATTGTGTTTATTGTATTACAGTGATCCATTTGATATTTCTAGGTGACATGAACAACAAGCAATAAACTCAAGTGAAAATGCTAACTACAGATGAAAATAACCAAGTAAAAACAACAAGAATTAGTAGAAGTGAAGATGTGATGGTAATACCTTTTGCAATCACATATATGCTAATAAATGTATAAACATGTACAACATCTGCTACAAATACATCTTCTATTCTTAAACAAAGTAAAAGAAAGGAATATACCAGCAGCATGCATGAAATTTCATTACAATAAGAAAAAAATGGCACTTGATAAATAAGAAAAAATTTCATTACAATAAGAAAAAAAGCATATACCAAAAATTATACTGATTTGATTATATAAATAGTTGATTGGTGCATTTAATCCATAGCTAGAAACCTACCTAGTACCTGTTTTTAAAATTTTCCATCAGGCTATGACCCAAAGTAAATCAATAACAAATAAAAACCCCAATCGATGAACCAATATTTTGGACCACACATTTCATAAGAGCATCTATGCTCTCCTGTCGAGATACTGCATTATTGGTTAAAAATGAAAAATATCCAAATGGCCCATTTCAGCTTCCATGTTAATAACAGTTGCACCCCAACGAGTTCACGAAGACTTCCCTTTCAAGGTGCCTATGTATCAGAGGTGAGATTGTTCACCCAATCTGGTTTTGGGATTGTAACACAAACTGTGAGTTCCACAACTTGTTAGTTTCAGTTAATGTATGCCAGGTGGTACTTTTTGAGTACCTACGTATTAAGCATCATACTCTACCAGAGTATCAAAAACTCCCCTTTCTCTATATATAGAAAAAGATCAGACCATCCATGATGGGGTCCATTAAACCAATGGCTTGGATAACCCAAATTAGATTTCAATAAGCTACATCATTAAGTAATATTATTATCATTCCACTTCCTTCTCACCGAGATGTTTATATAAAATCTATCCCAACCACTCATTCGTCACCTCTTTTTAGCCGGTGATTATGTGGACCACATAATTGTAAACGGTGAATACGGGACAATGATCACCCTTCAAACTATTTTCCTTGATATAGCTCACTTGAATCACGGGTAAGCCTAATTTTTAGGCCCCAACCCTAAATTTTGGTGTGGCATCTGATGGATGGAGTGGATTTCATATAATGAGGACAGTGGAACCTATACATATCAAGGGTGGGTAGGCTTGATTTTAAAGCCACAATTCTAAATTTTGGTGTGACATCTAATGGTTGGAGTGGATTTCATATAATCAGCACGGTGGGCCCTATAAATATCAAGGGTGGGTAGGCCTGATTTTTAGGCCCCAACCCTAAATTTTGGCGTGCCATCTAATGGATGGAGTAGATTTCATATGATCAGCACAGTATGCTTATAAATATCAAGGGTGGACATCTCTCTCCCAACTGCCTTCTTTGTTGTGGCCACTTAATCACAAGTCAACTTGATTTTTTTTCAAAGCATCCCTCTCCAACTATAGTAAGAGAATTTGAAAAGAAAAAAGAAAAAAGGAAATGGGAGGCTGCTCTTGATTTTGCCGCTGGGCCCACCATGATATTTATATAAGATCCACTCTGACCATAAGAAATTTAGTTCCATATTAAGCCTAGAGACAAAATCAGGCTAACCTATGATTCTGGTGGGCCAGACCAAAGGAAACAGAGAGAAAGAGAGACATCCACCCTTGAATTTTACATGGCCCACTATGATAATTATATGAAATCCACTCCAAACATTAGATTCCACCCAAAATTTAGTCATGTCCCCTAAAGATAATACCCATCTGCAGTTCACGTCGGCCACACAAATGGAAACAGTTTGGAGAACAAGCATTGCCCTATACACTTTCCAATCACGTGGTCCACTTGAATCACATATGGAGCTGATTTTTGGGCCCTTGACCTAACATGGGATGACGCGCCTGGTAGTTGAGGTGGATTTTACATAAACATCACAGTGGGCAACTCATCTTGCTACCGGATACTGCATTGTTCTTGGTAGCAGGAGTTGCACTTTGTGGCACCTATAGAAATTGCCCTTCCTAAGGCCTCATAAATAAAAAGGTAAAATTGGACACAAATAAACAATTAGACAATAATATAAAATAATTTAATCTTTGAACCTACAGTTTTGCCTTTGGACTCTTCATTCTCATGGTGACCATTCTCTAAATTCTGGAAGTAAAGAAATCCCAAGATAGAACCATCTTGAGGAGAGCCATGAAATAAAGATTTGAACTAATCCAGAACTCATACACACCTTCATTTTTGGAATTGACAAACGCCCTGACATGTGTTTTACAGGTGTTTTTAACAAGGCCTTCTGTCCAAGAGCATTTCTTCTAGTCTGTGACAAAAAGTAAACAATGATTATTCAATTAAAAAAAGAACAATCATGAGAAAGAAACAAGAGTACACTAAAATAGTTAGTCTTCCTATTATTTAGTAATGGCAGTCCATACTTGTATGACTATCATATGGAGAACCACCTAAACCAGATAGTCCATACTTGTATGGACTCATATGCATCGACCAATATGCATTTTCCTGCATAGGTACCCAAATATTCCACAAATTACAAACAATCCTAAGATGGCAAGCTATGATCCAACACAAGTTCTTCAAACCTTGTTACCATTTGAATTCCTATGTGGGCCTAGCCGTGCCCACCTATGATCACAGGAAAGGCACGGGATGATTCAAAAGAGGTGAAAGAAAGGAGATGCTCACCCCATCCTTTTCATCCCAAAGGGAGTATGCCTGAAGAAGAGAATAGGAACAGTCCACCACGGACTGTACAAGGCCCCAATGTCACCGAAGAGTATGCCTGAAGAAGAGAATAGGAACAGTCCACTAAAGACCAATGTACAAAAAAAAAAAAAAACAAGCCCCCAATGTCACCTTGATTAGGTGATTCATCCAGATAAGGGCCTGCAAAATGAGTCATAAAACCATTTTTACTCAAATATGCTGGCTCTCATCTGAGCAAGTGAATGCAGGATAGCTGCATTTTATGCCCTGGTATGCTTCCTTTTCTGTGGTCTATTTAGGAACAGTCGGTTTCTTTTCTTAACTCTATCATTTGTATTTACTATCTATCTATGTCAAACAAAGTGTGCCTATAAGAACGTAAACTAGTAATACTCATCTGGACTCAAGGCAGATGTTGATATTGTTGTTGCCATTAAAGCTGGATTTTATGACAGGTATGCATGCATTCTATTGAGAGGCAGCCTATCCAGCGACTTAGCAATCTCCGTTTGCTTCATCACCGTTGCCTGCAATACCAGAGATCCCTATGAAATTATTCAACAGTATATCTTTGTACAACATCTTTGTGTGCATCTGAAACTTACTTTCTTTATCTTCTCAAGGTCAAACTCGATGGATTTGATAGCCTTAGAAATGCATTATCTCACATTCAATCTATGTATGGTAGCCTTATAAATCATTATAGGCTTAAAGGATAGTTCAGATCATTCAATTGATCTGTTTAACTGAAATAATGCAATTAGGAACAAAAAACACATCCAATTGTCCTTACCCAAGTATGATGGAACCACCAACCGCACACAAGGTTAGGATGCTCGCAAATGTGAAACCGACCCTCTTCATTCAAAGAAAAAGCTGAAGATGCCAAATCTCATAGTTGAATAAATCATGAGAGTTTTTTAAACCCTGCAAAAAACACATCCAAATTATGAGATATCCTAAATCAAAATCTAAACTTCCAAAATATTAATGAACAAAAATACTTACACATCTGTTTTCAGTGTAATTTTTGTAGACATGCAGAACCAACAGCAGTCGTGGAATAACGATGAAGGAACTTCTCGTCGGGGCTGATCGCATTCTCCACAACAGCTGCCACGGATGATGATAATTCCCTACAAATCTCTCTCTCTCTCTCTCTCTCTCCAAGTGCAAATAACACTAAAAGTGAAAATTATTATAAATCTTTCAATTCCTCAAAGGGAGGTTGAAATGCCAACCAAATATATCAAAGCATAAACATGGGTGCTAAATCCATTCCATAAATGTGGGTGTAATCTAATGTGAGTGATAAATGCATTCCATACCATTCTATATATGTGTGTGTAATCTAATGTGAGAGTTAAATCCATTCCATTCCATAATATTTAGATAAGTGTCTATGTTACCGTATAATTTGAAAATAAAAGTAAACTGTCTCAGTTCTTGTAATGTCTAATCATAAACATCATGGATAGATGGTTAGAAATAGCTTAGGCCAAAGAACAAATCCTCCTACGCCGACCTCTCCAAGTGTATGATGATAACCATCTTCCTTCCACAACTCTGCGTGTGAAGCTTTAATCTCGATCAGGACAACTCTAAAATTTCCTTCGCCCATATCTGCTCCATGGATATGGGTAGTTGGATCAACTTCATGCACCTCACCATGAGCAACTACCCGTTTCTTCCAATCGCAAAGATCGCATCTCTTGCCAATATATATCAAATCAGGCTACATGTACAAGTATAACATGTCATTAGTATTTTTAAATGGAGGTGCATATAATCATAAACTTAAATTTGTAATAGAGAAACACATACATACCGACAAGGCACGACTAGATTTAAATGGAGGTATTGTCGGTGGATCCACAACACCCTGTTCCCCTTGCTTTTCTACAATACAATTAACCTTCATATGGAGGTCTACCAGGCTTTTCTTCAATTCACCTACTTCCTCCTTCAAATTATCTCGATCCTGCGTCACCATATTGAGCTTATCTACAATAGGAATTGTCTTCCTCAATGCAATCTTGCCTACATTTCCACCTATACCCCACATGCGCCCTCTACTATCACTCCCAATTGACTGTAATTAAAATTGCAAGTCGATTTATCAGAGAATGTGCAAGTATAAATAAACTCAAGTACTTGAAGGACAAACATATATACCTATGTAAGGGCATCATCTACATTGGTCATCCGACATGCTGGATTACTACTCTGAATCGACTTTATTTTTTCCTATAACAACATCCAAAATAAAAATTAGCAACTGAAAGACACATTTAAAATTCATATGGATAATGACAGGATGTACGAGGGTTGCACTTACAAAGGCTTCGGGAAACTGTAATTTGTCATCCTTTGTTGTATGGGCTCTGATGTACACATCAGCCCTACCAACCTCGGCATCACTAGTAAGATTCCTCTCAATTGCCTTTTCCAGATTACAAAGATGCCAAAACACATTAGTAATGGAATTAAATGACTAATAATTTCAAATAATCATCATAAATATAATAAGATATATATTTTAAGGCATGTACCATCTGATGGCGTATGACAGCCATGCTACGCCGCCTAAGTGTAGAAGGGCCAACTTGTTTGGCCCGATTGGATGCATTTCTTGCACTTAATTCCTTAAATTCATTTGTATTACGTTGATCCACAAAGAGTATCCAATCCTCTATAGGCACACCAATAGGGGCTGGAGATGACTTCACAGCTGCAGGATCCTTGTCCTTAACATACTTTAAATACAACTGGTTCTTGTAATTTCTCCAAGAGGTATTCACACGTTCACGAACGTAATTTGTCATTGCATGTTGGTTACTCTGAAAATCATAACTACACTCCAAGCTTTCAATGACTCTTTGAAGGTGCTCCGGAGGCACCTGGCGAAAGTCTGTGTAGGTGACCGGGATGTGGGTGCGGGTGAGAACACCAATGCATGAATTGAATGTGACCTGATTTATATCCCCCGCATTCGGTTGCCCAAATTCATTAGTCGTAATGACCCTCTTCAATGAAGTCTTCTCATTTAATTCTCGACCTCGCGTAGGACCTCTCTTCCTAGACGATGAAGATGACAACCCGTCTGCATAAAATGGAAAATTAGCTGCACACATGTTTCATCACCGCCAATATAAAAGAAAATTAAATGTTGAGGTTAAAAAGAAGAAAAATATAGAAGTTATCTTATTACCTATGGCATCTTCATGGGCTGCATCCCCTAGCGGCTCTGTGTTAAATGACAATGCCTCTAGATCCATATGACTGTTTCATTGGCAATATAAATTAAACCCAAGCATAAAAAGAAGATATGAGACTAGACTATCCAATACATCTTCAAGGGCTGCATCGCTTAATGCTAAAAACCAAATAAGGAAAACAAATGATTGTAGTTGAGTCTTGTTCACACGCTATGGATGCTGGCCATATTTTATTAGTTTGGGAATTTGACTCAGATGAGGAGGAATGGATGCAAATAATGGCAATGCCACCGGCAATGTCGAAAATATACTATGGTAAGAAGGCTGATATTAACTTGTGTGGGGTATGGAGATCTTATCATGGTATGTATCAGTTCTTTGTGCTTTCACCGCGTGGTCATGTGCAACATAGCTGAGGGTACATGGGTTGAGTCACTAGGTGTTATAAGCCCCGCACTTGGACAATGAAGAGGTTTGTCTCAGCGTATGCCTTTGAACCCAGGATAGAATCTTGTGTTTGAGGAGAGAGGATATAGGAGTATCTTAGTTTTATAGATCAAATTAGTTATTATCTATATTGCCTATAATATATATTATATAGATAGAATTGATATGACATGAGATGATTTATGGAATGATAATCAAGAAAATGATAGTGCAAAATGCTTTTGATGTTAAGGGATATATATATATTTTTTTGTGACGATGCATAAGAGCATGTTTTTATATCAAGAGGGATGCAAGTATTGGTTTATAAGGTGATGGGCCTCTACAACCATTATCAGCTGATATTGTCTCCTTCCTATCAAGAGGGATGCAGGTACTGGTTTATAAGGTGATGGTCTTTATAGCATCACCTTATTGCAGAATTTTGTCTTTATAGCATCAACAAGTAAATATTGCTCAATCATGGTCTTTATAGCAGAATTACATTCAAAGAATCATCAAAAAATGCTGCTTCATGAGACATAAATTTACTTGAACCAAACATAAATTAATTCCTAACAATGAATGATAACTTCCTACATTATTGATTGAGAACAACATGACATTGAACTCTAGAAAATCATACTAGGATCAGTAGGACCTGTTGAGAAAATTTTCAAGAAAATGAAGTGTTGATTAGACAATTCTGACTGTGAAAACAATTCCCTGCAGGAAATTTTCAGAATAAATCCAACAGTTAGAGAAATAACATAATGCTAAAGGTAAGATAAATTCCTACATATAGAAAAATAACATTTTAATGCTAAAGTAATATTTAGACAATGTTGGAAACTTAAAGAACCATTAATTCCAATGGTTTTAACAAACAAGCATCCACAAATCAGGGGCTAGGACTGCTCAACTAATGTGATTAATTACCAGCCCAACAAGAGGCAAACCCACATTAAAAACATCAAAAAAAATAAAATTAGATAAAGGAATAATGCAACAAAGAAAGACACCATTGAGTTTCATTGGGTGCACATTTAAAAGCCTTTCTTGTCACCAGATGGACTGCCCATACCCAAAATGCAAGGCAATCCAAATCAAAATAAAAAAGGTCCTAAATCAAAATCGTTTCGTTACATACATAAAAGTACCAACAAATCAACTATTTCTCCCTACACGCTTTCTTTTCTTTTTCTTTTCAACAACCACACAAATATCTTCATTGTCATTGAATAACAACTCGCCACCCATCTCTTCTTCAGTGAGATTAGGTCCTACTTCAGCATCAGTTACAACCCCTGTTTCTGATAAAAGGCTCGTCTCATCTTCGACGAAAATCTTTCTTGGAACCTCCAAGACCACATGCCAATCAGGATTTTTTGGATCTCTAGAATAGAAAACCTGTACGGCATGCTCTGCAAGAATAAATGGCTCATCACCCACTTGGTCTGAACTGAGAAGATTAGACAAATTCACCAATCTCAAATTCCCTTCGGCATCGAAAGAAACACCTTGATGCGTCACCTTCACCCAATCACACTTTAGTAGGACTGGCTTGTACCCGTCTCGGTACTCCAGTTGGATGATTTTACGGAGGACCCCATAATAAGGTACAGATTCATCCACTGTATTCTTGTCCTTAGCACTTGATCGGAAGGTGGTCATACTCTCTGTGCTAACCCCACTGTTCTGGTTCATTTTATTCTCTTCGTAATCCTTGGTGACGAAGAGGAAACCATTGATACAATACTTATTATACTTCATTGCAAAAGCCTTTGGTCCCCTAACTATATCTTTGAAGACTTCATTACTTGATTTGTCCAAGTCTAGCTGTTTCTTCAACCAAGGTATGAACTCTTCATCACTCGCCACCTTAGTCCTCTTCCCGGCAACTACAGTTCGTTGCTTCAAGAAATTAGCATATTTCCTGCAAGTTAAGAAGGTTGTAACAAAACTGACAAATTTTTTATCTCATAATTGTTGTTACAATTATGTTGAATCATATTTGAAATAAATGAAGAAGACATATACATACAAGCTAAGTCTAGTGCATACCCTTGCCATGTATCATAGTTGGGTTGACTCTTCAATACCAGTGCGAGCCTGTTCGTATTCAATACCTTCTAAAATGACACTTTGACCAGGGCCAACTGGACCAACCTCATCAACATCGAAGTCATCAACAATATCTTGCAACTTCGGCAAGAGTGAAATTGATCCGTCAAACCGCTTTTCCAGTTTCTCCAAGAGGCTTGTATTATTTTTGCCTCTATATTGATTACAGTATATAAGTGTCTCCTCTTGAATGTATCGTTCTGCTATACAACCTTCAGGTCGTGTCTTATTGCGGACGTACGCCTTAAATGTCTTCATGAACCTAAAAGAATTAACGACACATTAACAAATGTAATTGTAGATGTTAGGTGGGTTTATTCACATTAAAATCACATCATACCTTTCAAATGGATACATCCATCGATAGTAGACAGGACCACATACACGAGCCTCGTAAGCCAAGTGGATAGGCAAATGCATCATCACAACAAAAATTGAAGGAGGGCATGAAATCTCAAGCTCACATAATGTCCTTGCCATACCCTTCTCGAGAGCCATTAACATTTCAATATCTATGGTTCGCGAGCATAGGGCATTGAAAAAGGTACAGAAGCTTCTAATTATAGTGCGCATATGTTTACTATCCCTGAATGCATGTTGGATCAAAATTGGAAGCAGATGTTGCATCAACACGTGGTAGTCATGAGACTTCATACCCTTTAAATCCACACTATCTTCATTTACAATGTTCTTCCAATTCCCACTAAAACCGATTGGAACACGAAGCTCACGTAAAGTCTGGATGAAAAATTTTTTCTCTTCTTTTCGAAGCAAGAAAGGACCTCATTTTTGAATCACCTTGCCATTAGTATTTTCTAGCCATAAACGCTTCTTTATTCCTAGCCGCTTCAGGTCTCTGCGTGCGTTGGCGTCATCCTTGGTTTTTCCAGTTGTGTTCAACATCAGTGCAATAAGAATTTCACATACATTCTTCTCAATGTGCATAACATCAAGGTTATGGCGTACGGGAATATCCTTCCAGTACTCCAGATCATATAATATGGACCGCTTCAAGAAGCATGCTGATTCAGCATCATCAGCTTGTTCCCGTCCTCCTTTTATACCCATTTGTTTCCTCTTGCCGATCTTCCCCCGCTGCACATTTAGTTTTGAAGTGATGCTTTCGACCTCAATCCCAGTCAGACGAATCGGTTGTGATCGGGGCTCCACCTTCTTATTGAAGGTGCCTGCGCTTGTGTCCTTTCTGGCCTCATCATTTAGTGACAACCACCTTCTATGACCCATATAAACGTGTTTCTTTCCATGGTGTAGTCGTAAGGAATCTGTGTGAGGACCACATGGAGGACAACCATACTTACCCTTGGTCCTACAACCAGAAACATTACCATAAGCAGGAAAGTCATGAATTGTCCACAGCAAGATGGCACGCATGTTGAACCTGTTTCCATGGTATGCGTCGAATGTCGTCATCCCCTTCCGCCATAAGTCTTGTAACTCAGCAATCAACGGCTCTAAATACACGTCAATATCCTTCCCGGGCTGTCGTGGTCCCTCAATGAGCAAAGTGAGCATAGTAAATTGCGGTTTCATACATAAATGTGGTGGAAGGTTATACGTCACACACATAACAGGCCAAGATCTGTACGACGTGCTGAAAGTGCCATAGGGGTTAAACCCATCTGTGGCTAGACCTAATCGAACATTGCGACTTTCTGCTGAAAAATTCTTATACTTGTTGTCAACAAACTTCCATGTGCTGGAGTCCACCGGATGCCCCATCTTTCCATTCTGCATTTTTCCAGTTGAGTGCCAGGTCATCTCCTTTGCCACCCATGGCACACTGTACATTCTTTGTAGCCTTGGTGTTAATGGAAAATACCTTAACACCTTCTTAGGTACTTGAGCTCGTCTCGACGCCAAATTGACTTCTGTCTTATACCTAGAAGCACCACAATTTGGACAACTCGTCTTCATCTCATGCTCTCTCCAGTATAACAAGCAGTCATTTGGACATGCATGGATCTTCTGGTAATCAAGACCCAACTTTATAATGATCTTTTTTGCTTGGTAGGTATTAATTGAAATCTTATTACCGGATGGCAAGACACTCTGAAGTAGTTGAAGAAGAGCCGTAAAGCTTTGTTCACTCCATCCATGGTTTACCTTTAATTTAAAGAGTTGCACTATGAAGGTTAGGACGGTGAATTCGTGACAACCAGGATATAGCTCAGTCATCGCATCTCGTAGATTTGCTTCAAACTCATTGGTTGAAGCATCTTCAACAACATCTTCAGCTTCAGGGGCTACATTGGGTTCATCTTGAATAACTTTATCTAGGTTATTACCACCGAGGTCTTCAACAACCGTATTAACAATGTTGTTTAAGTCTGCAACACTACGGTACTGGTGAGAAGTTGATGCACGTTCAGTACACTTGGGCGATACATTCTCACCATGCATGTTCCACACCTTATATGTTGGATTAAATCCATATTTAATCAGATCTATCACCACATCATCGATTGGGCAGGGTAAACGTAGACATCTACATCTGGTACATGGACAATGAATGGATTCTCTACCAGGAAGATGTTCTTTTACGAACTTCACAAAGCTCATCATACCATCTACAAATTGTGGGTCTGGGTAATGTAGAGTTATCCACTCCCTAGAGCCCATTGGATACGACCTGTAGGTAGGCACACAATTATACCTAATTCATCATCCAACTAACTATTGACAACATTTAAAAAAATGAAAGATATCCAACCAATTTTATATAACAACTTGCAACTTAACCTATTGGGAACCGTCATGCACCGTAATATCTTACGGCAGAGCGGGTTCTGAGGAGTTACAAGTTGGATTTCTACAAAGTATACGATTCAGGTAGGTTCTTAAAAAGCAGCAGGAGAAGTGGACTTGTAACAAATATGATTATATTCTGAAACATCTAGAAGCGTCATCTTTCAATTCAAGCTATATCAAAACATCACGATATATGGTTCATTTGAATTAAAGAGGCATTTGGCATTCTATTGAAGCGTTTGATGCACCACATAATCCATTGCATTGTAAGAATCCATATTATATATTTGAAGCAAGTTGACGGCTTTGCTTAAAAAGAGAAGAAAATTATGGATCATTTCTTTATTACAACTAAAGGAATAACAATCATGAAATAAATACTAGTCATAAGGGCCTTGAGTAAACTAATACATATTTATGTTATCTTCTTATGCTAGTCAAGAAGTTTATATTCTCCTTACAGCTAGAAGTCACATGGATGCACAGTAAATTGGGCTAGTGGTACATCAATATTGCTGTTAAATGATTTACAGGGAGTGTTTGGATGCTCAAAAATGTCAGTCAATGAATTACAGGCTGTAAAGTCGATTTACAACTTTTAGCTGTAAATGAAAACCTGCTGAAATTTCATTTACCTGCAACTAAATTCAGCCTAACAGCTAGAATTTTGAAATTTGGCAATAAATAGATTACAGTTTATATAATTTACAGGTTATCCAAATACAATTAACTATTTACACAGTAAACAGATTACAACTTAAAGCCAAACAGGACATGCAATAAACAATTTAACTGTAATTCAATTACCTGCAATTCATTTACCACTTACAAAATTTGCAGGCATCCAAAGGACCCCTAAGGAGAAAAAATATACTTCCACCCTTAGTGACTCAATTTTCATACACCTTCATCAAACAACCACACCCAAGAAGAGAAGGCATGGTTTTCCCAATGGTCTTGCTCAAGCTAGCTGATTGGGAAATTTCATTTACCTGCAACTAAATTCAGCCTAACAGCTAGAATTTTGAAATTTGGCAATAAATAGATTACAGTTTATATAATTTACAGGTTATCCAAATACAATTAACTATTTACCTGTAAACAGATTACAGCTTAAAGCCAAACAGGACATGCAATAAACAATTTAACTGTAATTCAATTACCTGCAATTCATTTACCACTTACAAAATTTGCAGGCATCCAAAGGACCCCTAAGGAGAAAAAATATACTTCCACCCTTAGTGACTCAATTTTCATACACCTTCATCAAACAACCACACCCAAGAAGAGAAGGCATGGTTTTCCCAATGGTCTTGCTCAAGCTAGCTGATTGGGAAATTTCATTTACCTGCAACTAAATTCAGATCTAACAGCTAGAATTTTGAAATTTGGCAATAAATAGATTACAGTTTATATAATTTACAGGTTATCCAAATACAATTAACTATTTACCTATAAACAGATTACAGCTTAAAGCCAAACAGGACATGCAATAAACAATTTAACTGTAATTCAATTACCTGCAATTCATTTACCACTTACAAAATTTGCAGGCATCCAAAGGACCCCTAAGGAGAAAAAATATACTTCCACCCTTAGTGACTCACTTTTCATACACCTTCATCAAACAACCACACCCAAGAAGAGAAGGCATGGTTTTCCCAATGGTCTTGCTCAAGCTAGCTGATTGGGCTTGGTACCACTCTTGGCACACTCACGTTCTGAGAAGGCTAGGAAGATTGGGACCTATGGGTCTCTCTTTAACAACAACAACCAATGTGGTAGATCACACCAAGGGTCCATGTATCCTAGTGTAAGTGTCCCTTGGATGTTCCTATGGCTCCTAGCAGGAATAATCTTAGCCATCTACAGATTGCTTGTGGGCATCTTCCTCCCATACAAGATAGTCATCTTGCTAGGATCATGGAGTGGGGTCCATATAAGAATCAAGGGGTGCACCCCATCAAGATCAGCCAACAACAAACTTGGGATCCTCTATGTGTGCACCCACATCTTCCTAAGTACAACTAGGGAAGCCTATGATCACAGATCACATACAAACTTAAGCAATATGTCGAGTTCATTGCTCCCATTAAAACAATCGAGCTTACAAGGATAGAAAGCAAGATGGTGTGACCATGCAAAGACTATTGAGTGAAGGAGACTTGGTGGTGCGCCTGAGGGCACTACATGTAGGGAGCCATAACTACTCGGGTTTAGCTCCTGTTTTTGAGCTAGCCGATGAGATTGTGCTGTGGTCATCAACACTCATGTGGGCATGTTCTATGGTACAATAGCCGGTGGCCTCAAGTGCTTAGACCCCATCTTCTTCTTGATGAACCCATGTCCCACCTATGTTTTGGAGTTCCTTGGGAAGGTGCCCGAGGGGGGAGCTAACGTCTTGTGGAGGAAGTCTAGGCGTGAGGTGGCTAACCATATACAGAGACAACTGGCTGATGCACTGGGTTTTGAGTGCACCACACTTACTAGGAGAGACAAGTACATGATGCTAGCAGGAAATGAAGGAGTGGTCTGTGATATGCGGAAGAAGCCCAACAAAACTTGCTTGAGCAGTCCAATGTAAGAAAAAAAAGAAAAAAAAAGCCATTTGTATTTTTTGCAATTACATGGTTTTTTGTTGCTATGATTGGTACCATCAACCATGTTGGTTTGAAAGACATTTATTATATATATATAACTTAGTCATTTTATTTGTTAAAAAAATAAAATAAAATTCATAAGAGGTTTATTCCTTCCACGTGTAGAGCCATACACATAAACATACAAGCGCATGAATATGAAACATATGTATGAGATATGATAGTTCCTTCAGGTTGTAAATAATGCTGAGAACTTCAGCCTAAAATATCAAACAATTACACTTTTCAGATAGGCACTGGCCACAATAAACAAAATTGACAACTACATTTTTATACCCATTCAATAAACTAGGTTGTAGCATGACACAGTATTATTACTCAACAGACATATGGAATATTCAGAATTCAACATGCTTCATTATTTTTCAACAAAAATCCAAGATTTCATCCTGTAAATAGTGCCTTCAGAATGTTGATGACTGTATCACATGCATTGACTAACTGTCACTCATTTTAAAAGTCAAATTGTCCATGAAAAAGGGCAAGAACATGTTTTGTTTCTATGCATTTGTGAATTTGTACATAAAGAAATATTGGTGTATTCATGTGTACAATTCATGCCTCATCATGCAACATCCATGTTTATGCATAGGTAATATACAAGGACCCTCATTTGCACCCATGCGGACACACAGTGATGATCGATGCACAAAGATAGCCAAGTATTTCACCCCTTCAAAATGCAGAGGATTTGTGATTTGTGTGTGAAGTAAAATTTAGGAGGTGTGATGACGGATTTGGTACATGTGAGGCATAGCAATTTCATGCCTCCATGTCATTTCCTTGATTGCATCCTAGAAGAGATCCAAACCTGTTCATTTGGTATTTCCAATATGTATATGAATGGTTGGTGTTTCCATTAATGAGTGGCACAATATTTAGACAATCCCAAGCCTTTAAGTTGTGGCACACAAATGAAAAAAAATAAAAAAAAATAGCAAGAAAAAGGTCCATCCATTTGATGGCAAAAATAGTCTAATCGAACTATTGTTTTTTCAAAGGCCAATCAACGGCCCTGCAGGATGCCTGGTTGGGCACATCATACACACGTGTCATGTGTAACATACATAATCTAGCAATATAAATGGTTGTGTATGGAAAGCATCGAATCAATCGATCACTTCATCCACTATTCCTTCCTGCATCAGGTGTGGACTGTCTGTCTCTAGCTACTTATATATACATCACGGTGGGCCTTATAGAGCCACTTATAGCACTATCTGTCTCTAGCTTGGTAGAGACTGGTCCAGCTAGAGAAAAACAGTCCTGTCCTACCCATCAGGACCAAGATAGAGACGGACGGTCCGTATTTTATCCACCGTCTTTTTATTTTGACAGGTCATTTTAAGGCATGAACACAAAAACGAACTAGATTGCAGGGTCTGTGAGGGATAATTTGGATAATCCAGTCAATTAGCATCTAATCTATCCATCCATCAGTGGTCAGAAATTTTGATGGTACTATAAATCACCATGGGATTATGCCACATGTACGGTAGAAGAATCGCCCCCATTTTTAAGATAATGCTGAAGAATGATACCAATACGACAGGAAAAAGAGAAAGAACAGTAAACTAAATTTGCCCTTTTGTCTTACATTCTTTCAAGTTTCTATCTGCATGAGAAGGAAGGCTCAATACAGCTTCTTGGGCTACAGTGCACTGATGATTCTCTTTCAAGAAAGCAATGACTCATACATTGTGCACATGGCAAACATATAACACGATCAGGACCGTCCAAATCATAGGCCTCATTGCAAATGAAGTACAGGCTGAAAATTGCATATAAGGGGCCATCTTCGCCGTCCCATTTTGATCGTTTGATTTGGACAGTATGCCTACTTTTCTTGTAGTGTGGATCAATGCAGTAAAACTCATTGCAATTAGAAGATCCTAGCCACCAATCATGGCCTTCGTTTAACATAATGCAGTCCAGCGCTATCGTCCCCAAACGAAGCACCGACTACCATCTGACATTCCAACGGTTATCAGCTAATGCCTTCAAAAAGATCTCTAATAAACAGACATTATGAGAAGCTCTTTTTAATAATTCCTCCAGCTACATCATATTCACGAGTTTGATCAAGTTTGGACAAAAAATATAAATGTGAATACAATAATCCAAGAACGTCATCAAGAAAAAAAAATCTGATTACATTTCATGACTCACCTTAGCATGAAATCTGCATATGAGCTTCTGGATGAACGGTCTATATACGAGCTTCAAAAAGGGCGATCAAGAACGATGAAGATGGTGCTCGAAAGAGGGAAGGGAGAGGAAGAAAAGATTGGTCAAAAGAGGGAAGGGAGTGGAATAAAAGGGTGGTTGGAAGAGGGAATCGAAAGAGGGAAAATGAAAATTCCTCTTTAGAGAGAGGGAAGGGAGAGGAGGAAGCGGGCGGTCGAGAGAGGGAAAATGAAAATTCCTTTTCTGAAATCGTATAAGAGTTGAGATCCGTTAAATTGTGAGTTTTACATATTTTATATAATAAACTATAATCACAGCCGTACAACTAAGGGTCCATTTAGTGGATTGTTAAGATATTATTCCTTAAGATAATTATAAATATAAATCATCTACAACAAGACCCATTATTTGGATGGTCTGGATAGCCATATATCAAACCCACATTTTATATGGACGAGTTTCCACTATTTAACATAAACTGCAAATTTAACACTCATTTACCGTAAAATGAAAACGGTGATTAGAATTTGGATCTGGTAGGGCTCTATGGGCCCCACCATGATGTTTTTGTTTAATCCACACCGTAAATCCATTAGTAAATAATTTTTTACGGTTTATGCTAAAATATCATATCGAAATAAAACTTAGGTGAACAACACTACAGGAAAACAAAACTGATTGAACGTCCACCCTTAAAAGAGAGGCTATGGCTACGGCCTTCTTTTGTTTTAGCTACGGATTTTAGCCGTCGAAATTTCCTGCGGCTAAAATCTGTAGCAAAAACAGCCACACATCCGTCGGCTTTGCCCTGTTTTTTGGTAGCCGACATTCGATGTGTGTGTGTGTGTGTGTATGTATGTATGTATGTATGTATATATATATTGGAGGTCAGACGGTGAAAGAATCCAGAAAACGGCAAAGAATAGAGCTGTGGAGACACTTGTTGCGCCCATATATAGTGTACCTGTTGCGCGGTTAGACCGCTGCTATTGAAGTGCGGATGTATGACCAAGGTCCTAGAGAGGGGTGAATATGGCTTTTAAAATCTCTAATCCTACTAAGATATAAAATCTACCAATTTAAGACTAGTTGAGCAAGATTATCAAGAAATCATTCACGTTCATATTCTAAAACAGTGAGAGATCTAAGTGCTGCATATTATGAAACATATATTGTACATAAGTGAGCATTTCAACAATCAATCCATGTAAGCAAGAATCATCACAAACACAGCGATATATAGTGGTTTGACTACGTGCCTACTCCACTCCCAGCTGATCTCTAAAAAGGTCTTAGTAAGTTTGTAAGATAAACCCTAAATCTCAATCCTACATAAGGAGGGGTCTTCAAATTCTATGGACTCTAATGACTTACTTGTAAGTAAGTGAGCCCTGTTTCTAGCCCATAATGAAGATAATCTCCCTTGTTGACGAAGGATCTTCAGCTCCCTTGATCCGCAACAATTGTAGATGCCCCAATGTAAGTCGCCGGAGTTGGGTCAGGGTATTTTGAGGAATCTACTCTAATGCATGTTGGTCTTTAAGTGACAAAGAGATTCTAGGGTATTATGCATTCAAGGGATTGCTGGAGGATCCTTAAATGGTGAAGTTCATTCTTTAATCCAATCTATTGATTCTTTAATGATGGCATTTAAGAAGGGGTTGAAGGATGAACTTCCATGAGAAAAAGGATTTATGATGGTAGGTAACAATAACTCTCTCAGATCTCACTCTTTTTCTCAATACAAACTCAGAAATCAAGTCTTTGAATATAAAGGCAAAAATCCCAACGGAAAAAAATTGGCAGATTCTGTCTACGTTCGATGTCATCGAGTGACAGTTCGATGACACTGGGATTTTTGCAAAAATAGTTTGAAGCTTGCTGGACAATCTCGTATCATTGTTTGATGTCATCGAATGTAGTTTGATGAAATCGAGAAGTTTAGTTCTTTTTCTTTAAAACATTCTGAACAAGTATGGTCCATATTTGATGTAATAGATCATACCTTTGAATTTTGATGTCATCGAAAGGAGTTCGATGCCATCGAAGAGTTCATGATTTTTCCAATAGAACTCTCTGGACAAGTCAGGTCCATATTCGATGTTATGAACCATACATTAGATGTCATCGAATCTTGACTTTCGATGTCATCAAATGTAGTTCGAGTCATCGAAGATTTTAAGTGATTTTTTGACCTGAGCTTACTGGACATGAGTGTTGTATTTTCGATGTCATCGAGACAGATTCGATGACATCGAACATGCAACTTCGCTGTCATCGAGGCCTGTTCGATGACTTGAGATTTGTTCTAAATTAGTTGCTGGACATTTGAGAGCTCTTATTCGATGTTGTCGAGATATGTTCGATGACTCGAGATTTTGTTCCAGAATCTATTTGGTTGCTAGACATTTGAGAGCTCTTATTCGATGTCATCGAGATGGGATGTCATCGAACATGTATATTCGATGTCATCGAGACTTGTTCGATGACTCGAAAGTTTGTAGAAAACTTGTGATTTTTTCATATGTTCTTCCAACTTAGTTTTCTATTTTCTTATCTACCAAAGATATTTTTCTAGTTGTTTTTGGGACAGATTAGAATATTTTCATGGGGATTATTACCTGAGAGTTTTTGGTCATGGGATGTGAGGTTTAATTTACCTTTAAAGATCTTCAAATACATCCACTTTGTTGAGTCTGCAGCTTGTAGTTCTTTCATGTGGGGCTCACTTGACTGAATGAGTCATCCGTCACATTAATTGACAAGCAAGGGCACTTTTAATCTCCCCCTTTGTCAATTATGTGACAAAACACCTAGAACAATAAAGTAAATTGTGTGTACAACAACACTACACAATTTTACAATATTACATTCTACAAATAAATGGACACAACTTTATTGCTTGAGTTGCTACTCCCCCTATCATCCTGCATCACCATTAGCTTTAAACATACAAACATAGGAACACAATGGTGGGATTGTTCTCCCCCTTTTTGTCAGTCATTGGAAAAGGGTTAGTCAGTAGAAAGTAAGGTTACTCTACATAGCTGAAGTTGGAGAATTGTAGCATATTAAAAGCTATATGTTGAAGTATATAAATTCAGAAGAACTAATATAGGAAAAGCACAATTCCAATGCCATAATCAAATATATATCATCAAGGATGCCCAAGAATGGCATAAAAAAATCATCTAAAAAGTAAGTGGCCTAACCATGGGAAATAACAACCAAAAAGTAAATGTCCCAACTGGGGACAATAACATCTAAAAGAAATGTAACATAACTCTAAGACATCTATCACCGCATACACACACAAGCTAGGGCATTCAAAAAGATACATATGCCCTAGCTAATATATCGACACAAGTATACGATGAATGTGAGAATCACTGTGCAGGTGCATCATCATGAGGAACCGAGTCATCGCGACGACAAGTCATTAACTCGAGAATGTGTTGTGCTGTGCACTGTAAGGCCACAACCATCTACTCGATGCCGGAGAGTCTCTCCTTAGTTCTCGCCAAGCGTTCGTCGTGCCGATCAATGAGCTCCTCGATTCGAGTCTGTCCTCAAAGAATGGATCCAATCCGATCCTTATTACGCTTATGACGCCGAGTGTTCATAGAATTAAGGGTGGTCGGAAGGATTGGTGGAGGGCAAACCTCATCATCCGTGGGAGCCTCTGTCTCCCCAATCTTCATTTCCGCTTAAGTAACATTTCCATCCTGATTGCTCGTTGCCGATGAGGGTACTAGGTGCATCTTCAGATCCATGTGCTTGATATTTAACTTAGTGAAAGTTTGCATGGGATGATCCGAGTCATTAGTGGCTAGCAAGCCAAACTCTTGACTCAACATACAAATAAGATGCGGGAAAGGAAGGTGAGTCGGCCTATTGTTGTGAACAATGACTGCAATTTGATGTAGGATCAATGAAGGAAGCACAACCTAATGCCCGTTACAACGCTGTATAGTATCGCTAGCATGAAGGGGGTAAGATCCACATGATTAGTACCATGGGGGTACGTATTTGTGGAGAAAATACCATGGAGGACATGATACTTTGGTAGCATGTATTTGGTCTTGAGAGCATTCCCTTGATGCCAGGGAACATCTTCTCCACCACACATATACTTGGTGAGCAAGGTGTGGATAGTGGGGTCATTTGTATCTAGGTCAGAGAGTCTCACCAGAGATGTAGTGAGGCCAAGAAGACGGGCAACCACTTTAGCAGTGATGACCATGGTAGACTGACCAACAGTAATAGACATAGAAGGTGGATCGAGAATGGGAATGTGACAGTAAGATAAAAATCGATATACTTCCTCTTCACGAGTGTAACATCTCAAAATTTCACTGCCAAAGTTTATATTTGTGCCCAAGAAAACCGTGTGTTAATAATGGAATGAATCGGATGCTTTTAAAAATCGCACCTTATTTTTTTTCATTTAGATCATATCCAGATACATTCATGAAGGTAACATTCACGAGAATAAAATCAACTGTATTGATTATTTCATCAGAGTAAAAGAATTCAATAAATAATCAAATGCCCTCTCAATGGGAGCTAAATTATATTATCGAGTTCGCAATGGAAGTATAAAACTAAATCATAAAACTATCTTCTTATTCTTTTAGTATAATCTTCCATAGGGAGATGATCCTCTAGGTCTTCAATCTGTACATCACTTGCATCATCTGTATGGTTGAAGAGGGTCAACGCCCTACTTATAATGATGGTTATCCTTTAAGATTAACAATAATTCAAGAGATTCATAGAAGTAATATAAGGGTTCTAATACGTCTCGTACTCCACAACTACGAGAGGTATCAATATGCGCAAGCAACCTACATGAGATGCATGCTTAACAAAGTATATGCGGTTCATCACACTTAGCGATCACACGATGTGGAAAATGATTTAGAATTATTTGGCTCGCCCCACATCCTATTCTACAGAGATATACTGGCATGTCCCACGTTTAACATGGATTTAAACGGTTATCCCAAGACAACGCAACACATGATTGGATGAATTATGTGACATGATTTGTTCATGGAGTGACTATTTGCGACATCTAATCCCGGAGGTGATGTAACATGCATTACGAATTACTTACATCGATTTGTACACCACTACCCATGATACATGGAATTACATATCGCCCCATGGACCGCTACCGAAAACGCATTACGTCCATGATATTTATTTGATTACTAGAAGGGGGATTCCCAACATAGTACTTGTACTAAAGAGAGAAATCCATTAAATTATGGGAGCTTTGGAATTCCAAGACATATGCCCAATCCATAAAGGTAAATAGTACAAGACTAACATAATAAAGGAGATGAGTAGCAATGACTAACTCAACAAAGAGCAGAGTGGCAATAACCAACTTAACAAAGAAGAGAGTAATAACGACCAACTCAACAAAGAGGAGAGTAGCAATGGCTAACTAAACAAAGAGGAGAGTGGCAATGGCCAACTCAATAAAAGGAGAGTAGAAAGGGCTAACTCAAAAAAATTGGTAAGGCAAGGTCAAGGCTTGTATCGATCGTCCCACATAAAAATAATGAAGATAGCTTGTAATCATTATACCATAATCCCAAAGGGTAAATAATTGCAAATGGTAAAATAAACGATTGCAGAGAGAGAATCATGGTAACATGAAAATAGGTAAACGACAAGATAATTCATATCAACTTAAATTAAGGTAAGCTTAAAGAAAAAACCCTCACCTTGGGTGGTGGTGTAGTCTCTTATTAAGTTAAATGATCAGAGGCGTACAATCAGGTCATACTATAATCCGCCTAGTTTGAATTGATTTATATGTTAGATTAGAGTTGAGGAAAACTCGACCTAAACCATTCCTTAGACAGGTTTACATATTGCCTAAGCTGATAAGTTTTCAACTTATTGTGTTTAGGCCCTTCTTATCATTGACTAGAAAATGGAATTCCATTTTTGAGGGATAGATTAAATTTGAAAAGGGAAGAGGAGGATAGAAAGAAAAGAAGGATAGGAGTCGAACCAGGCCTCGGTGATAGCTCCGCGTGCAACTATCCTGGCCTTCATGTTTTCTTCTTCTTCTTCTTCTTCTTCTTCTCTCTCTCTCTTCCTTTTTTTTTTCTCTCTTTCTTTTTCCTTTCTTTTCTTTTCTTTTCTTTCTCTTTCTCTTTCTTTTTTTTTTTTTCTCTTTCTCTCTCCCTAGTTTGTTGTGTACGTTCTTCATCTACAGAGGGTGGAGATTTATACTTTGTAAGTCTTCTAGGTTTCATGCATATCTCGCACATTGATTGTATCATGTGGAAATGAATGGTGCAAGTGCTGTTTGTGACTTCCACTACTTTCGGTCCTCATAGGATTCTCCATTCCTATTTTTTGAAGTTGGGTCGGTTTCGAATGGGCCACCATTTAGTCGGATCAGATTACTACAAACTACAACAGCTTGTAAATGGAATTAGTGGTTTGAAGGAGGAGGATGGCCCCTGTTTTAATGGCAGATCATCCTCCATTATGTTTCCCTTTGCGTTGTTTCTTTTTTATGGTCCAAGTCAATATAAGGGAGCTTGGGAGGGCCTTAGATTGAAGGTCCAGATTGATCTCCTTGGTGGGTTTAATGAATACTCACCGCAGTTTGTTTTCTGCACGTCGTTGTGACGAGTCCACAGAAATCGGTAATCCCGAGCTTTGTGGAATTCTCCCGATTCCTCTAGACTCCTAAGTTGGTTTTGGAAATATCCCCGGTGAGGAATGGATGGTTTTGATTTGATAGAAGAATCGAGTTTGGAAGTTTTAGTGGGAGGACATCTCGCGAGCGCAAGTATTTCGGATGGTTACAACGTGCGGAGCTTCTAACTCTTAGTTCGGTTGTATGGAGCAGGTGGGGTCCACTGTAGTGGTTCTTGGGAAATCCACTCCCTTCATTTGTTTTGTAGGGTGATGTTAGGCCAAGGGCCAAAATATGGGGTGGATCCGAGTTTTGGATGGGCCATACGTTGCAATAACATATGGGTGTAATTTTCGTAAGAAGCTACTTACAATGACAAAATCCTCGTGTGTTGGCATGCAGAAGTTACACCTTTAGTTCACTTGTACAGAATCAGTGGGCCCACTACGATGAATTTTTGAGAAATCCATTTTACTCATCAGTCTAGTCAGTTCATGTTGGCCCATGAGCCCAAATATGAAGTAACTCCGAGCCCTACATAAGCTTATCTTGAAATTCTCATAGCTGCATTGAAATGAATTTAATTTCAATTAGCGGTCCATGCTTAATGATCAGGGACCAATCTTGCAGGAAATGTATAGGTAAGATAGGTAGACAATTGGACAAATTTTAGTTGTTGATCGATGGTGGGAAAGGCTTAGATTTGAAATTTCACCTTTTGCGTCAAAAGGAAGGAATTGGCTTTCGCGCTCAACGATGTAGGATCATGGATCAGGGCCTAAATTTTTTTATGATATCATAGTCATATGAGACCAAGGTGTGGTCCAAATTTGAGTTGCGATGGACGGAAGGAAGTGGTTAAATCTGAAGATCTAGGTTTATACAAAGTTGGTAAGCCCTAAAAGGTAACTTGACGGCTAAGTAAAAGCCTACCAGTCTTCATATTTCACACTTGGTCGATATTATCAGAAATTCAGGTTGTTCATATGAAGGGAAATATCCTACTACGGGTACCCACGAGGTTTCTTTACTCGATGGACACCAAAATCAATGGTTATGGGCTGATTTGTCAATTGGGCCACCTTTACAATGATCTAAGGGCTAAAATTCGACGTGTATGGTTAATTTATGATACATAGGCATGGTATAAAATTTCACATGAAACGGATCATGAGAACCATGTGATTTGGAATTTATGGTATATGTTAATGACATTTTCAAAATTATTGCTGATCTAAGAGTTTTGTGGAATCTAATGGTTCTACATGGCTATACGCATATCTCTAAATAAATCTTAAAAAAGAACTTACATCTAAATCATTATGGATAAAGAGCTATTCACCAATTTAATTTAGGGAAGGTACATATATCAAATCACATGATTACGGTCGGATGACGTGGTCTATGAATGAAGATCATCTTTAACGGTCAGATTCATGTTGGAGAATAGATGTAAGGTTAGGATGGCTAGATTAGCATCGTACATATGTACATAATAAGTTAAATTTTATGGTAACACTCGAGAACTTTTAATACTTGGGTATTGAAAAGTTCGGGGTGTTACAATCTACCCCCCTTAAACAAAATTTCTTCCTTGAAATTTATTTCTTTGGTTCATTTACACTGATCCATTATGTTTAATATTTCACTATATTCCCCATGAGGTAGATGTATATATCTAGGTGTGTGTGTAATTAGCTACTAAAAATTGGGACGCTATAATGAGTGACCCCACCAAACTTTAAGAGTGGTCCCCATTTAATGGCTGAGAGGAGTGGTTCAATCTCGAAGGGTTGAATGCATTCCAAGTCAACCCGTCGCTCATGAACAAGTTTCCTCCCCATGTATTTCTCTAAGAAGGGTGCACTAGGGGGAGCAATAGGTGGAGCAATGGGAGGATCAACATTGCCACTCCGGGAAGCACATCGGGTTGGCGTACCTTGTCGTGAGGCAGGGGAGGCCATACCCGAAGATGTCGCAGGGGCCTTGGCCCTTTTTCGTGGGGCTAGCGTCTTTTGTCAAGTCAGGTGAGATGTCTCCCCTTGTGTAGAGCCCTTTCCTTTGTCTTGAGGCATTTTGCAAGAGGGAGCCCAAAGATTTCTAAGAAGATTTGCAAATAACGAGGAAAAAAACCCCCAAATTGAAATCCTAAGGTAAGTGTAACACCCCGTACCTACGGGTGTTATCTCTAAAAACCTGTGTTTGTAAAAACTGAAGCCATTAACTAAGCTACTTGGACTTAACCCGTGTAGGATAGAGTTCCAAGACAGCATTAGGACCATCCATTACAACTCTTAGGGGCTGACGGGGACCCTACATCGACCAAGCAAGTAAGCCTAGTTGATCACCCCAAGTTAAAGATTCCGTAGGCCACGAATACCAACACTATACACTATCGTTAGCCTCTGAGGGTTAATAAATAGGCCGCTAGGCGTATGAAACCCCTAGAAACCCACTTCAACCGTCAAAATAAAAGCTGGGACCCATCTGACGATCGAAATCATGACATATGGGCCAAATACAACCCCGAAAAGAGTATAACAGTCCACCTGGATCTCATCATCAGCCCAAAGTGGGTCAGGATGTCGGAGTAGGACCCCCAAGATGAGTGGACGGAGCAGATACGATGCAACCATCGCAGCAGATCCCCTACACTGTACGTGCACTGTAAAATTTCCCTGAGCAAGGTGCACCGGGCCACAACTTGTGGTCAAATGGCCTTTGACAGAGCTTTCACACAAAAGCAAGGAGAGCACTCCCTGCCATTTTTAGAATTTGAAACTGGAAATCTTCAAACTCCAAAGTGGGCCACCCTGGCTGTTTTTTGGACAATCCAAACCGTCCATTCCACTTGTGGTGACCCGCTAAGCAAAACTGTATAGGGTCTTTGATCCGTGCATTAGAACAACAAAGATCAGCCCGAACCGTCCATTTCCTTCATGTGGGGCTGAGATTCGATAAGAGGGACCATCAAGTGGCTTCTCTTGTAAGCCAGTACTCCCATTAACCAGAGGGTTTAGGCCTCTCACGAGCCAGCTGGGGAGGGTCCTTTCATGGCCGAAAATGGCTAAGAAAGCCTTAAAAGCGGAAAAGCCAGTTTTCTATTTTTTCTATAAGAAGTCGGCACAGCAGTCGGTAATGCCTCTCCTTTGCCTATAAATGGCACCATTGCTCTCTTGGTTCCACATAGAAAGAAAAGGGAAGGAGGGAAAGAAGGAAAGAAAAAGAGAGAAACAGAAAGGAAAGAAAAAGAGAGACAGAGAGTAAGAAAGGTGAGAAACAGGGTGGTCGTGAGCACCACCATCCGCCCAGTAACTCTCCCTGTTTCTTCTTCATTTTTTTTTTTTTGTAACAAGTCATTTTGCTGCTTAGACTGGATATGGCTTGAAGATGAGCTCTGTTTTGAGGCCGAACAGGGCCTGAGAACAAGCTCTTTTGAGGGCCAAACACGGCCTGTGGATTGCCTTGTTTTGAGACCAAACGATGGCTTGCAAATGGCCTAAGCAAAAGGCTGCAAATCAGCTTAAGATCGGCCTACAAACAGGCACTTGTTTGAGTCATAACCTGTCACGCCCCAAACTTGAAAAACGGGCTCACAAAATTCCCGATCGCCAAATCCGGCGCCGACAGCCTCCGTAGTGCCCCATTCTCGGATCTCATCACTCACATGCCAGATTCTGATCCTGGGACCTACAAGGAGGATTTTCAGTATAAATTTTTTTTTTTGTAATGGAGCATAACCACAAGCATAACCATGTCACAAAACAACATCACTACATATCCACTATATCAAAAATTTTAAGTATAATGCGGAAAGGAAAATATAGGGTGATCAAAAAGCTCCAAAATAGACTGATACGCTCTCCTGCCTCAGCGCTGCTGCAGTCCAATGCCACCTGCACACAACGGTCGTGCATAAGCTTACAAAAGCTTAGAGGGTGGTATAAGTGTATGCACAAGGCAAGCACTAAGTGTACAATATCAGAGTAATACGGAAATATGTGGTAAGTCCATGAATGCTATCAGCTGTACCAAAGCTATGTGATGCAAGACATGAATGTTATTGGCCATACCAAGGCCATGCGATGAGAGGCCTATATAGCCAAATGTCATATGCAAGATGCAAAGCAAGCATGACAGTACTCATCAAGTACACATATCGGTATAGTTCCTCTCTGGATATCACCGGGGTCTAATACACTTCACACTGATTGCCTCCTCCCTAGCTGCACAACTAAGAAGTGGAATAGACCTCACTATCAGTTTGACCAGTAGTCTGCCAATACCTACCCAGCTCATCGATAGCAGACTCATTTATGAGCTGGTCAAACTTAGCCTAACATATAGATCCCTTACTCGGACGGATAAGGCCACACCCTCTTCCAACCGACCACGACACAGTGAGAGATGCAGCCTATTGGTATTCGACACTTGGGCGTTCGTGTATCCACTCGATTTAGATGTTAGAGCATCTCCTGGTACTAAAAAGGTTTTAAAATTTTCACCCAAGGACATCCTAAGTGGCCACAATGCTAGAGCTAATATTTTCGGTATCCGATACGACCATCCACGATGTGTCTATGGAGGCCACGACCCTGATGTCGCTAGGGCGTATAATGATCATGGCACACAAATGTGAGATGCATGAATCACACCATCAAATCATGCAGCAATCCATCTTGTACCGCGTAATCATGTGGGGCACTCCGTCTCATAAGGAGTCCCATAAATGTCTCAGCCTAACCGGCTTATACTATGATCAAACATTCCTCATATCAAGCATACAAATGATGCGTATAGGCATGAGTCATGGAGTTATACTAAGCATATTATAAGGTGATGAACTATCCTCATAATGAAGGTGGGCCTAGATGGCCTACACATAGCAAGTATGGGCCTAGATGGCCTATCAATGGCCCTAGGGAGATTTATAATGCAGACATTAAACCAACATTATTCTTACAATGTGGACGTCAAACCAACATTGCTTCCAAGGCATGGCCCGCCATAAAACATCATTACACAAACCATGGAGGAATCACACATTGCAATGGACCCTAAGGACATCCCGTTGGGCCTCAACTCATGGGCCTCAGATACATCAAATGGGCCGCCTTATATGGGCCTTATATAAATCAAGTGGGCTGCATCAATTGGCCTTATGTACATTACAATGGGCCATATCCCATGGGCCTTTGAATACATCACAATGGGCCTTGTAACATGAGCCTTTTGTATATCAGATGGGCCACACCAATTGGGCCTCATAGCACATCAAATGGGCCACAACCAAATAAAAGTGGTGATAATGATTTCCACCATTAAAATTCTCAAGGCCCACCGTATCATTTATGCCCCATCCAATCTGATCATAAGGTCTTAAAGACCTGGATTAAGAGGAAAATTAAATATCATATTGACCCAAATTTGGTTGCCCAAGGGTTTAATGGTGGACGTTCAAACCCATGTTTTCTATAATGTGGCCCACCTGATCCTAAATCTGTCCTATTTTTAGTATCAAGCTTGTAAGATAAGCTGGCCAAATGGTTGGACGGTTGGATGCAACACATGCATCATGGTGGGTCCCATATAGACAGACGACATGGATGAAACAGGTGGGTTCCACGAAGGGCCCACCATCAGGTATATATTATATAATATATACAATAATATACACACACACACACACACAAACCCATAAGGTGCAGGCCCCACACGTGGGGTGGGTCCCACCGTCCCTTGCTGTGGATGGTGTGGGTAAGACACATACACCATAGTGGGTTCCACCGTCCAGTCATCTGGATGATGTGGAACATAATACATACATTAGTGGGTCCCACCATAACATTTACTTTCCATCCAACCGTTGATAAGGTCACATGGACCTTGCTGAATAGGAAAAACAAATTTCATATTAATTTAAAACTTCTATGAACCTAAAAATGGGTTTCAATGGCAGACGGTTCAACCCCACTGTTTCCTATGACGTGGGCCACCTGAGCTTTGGATGTGGCTAATTTTTAGAGGGCAACCTACTGCCCTAAGGGCCTACAAAATGGACGGTGTGGATATACAAAACACACATCATAGTGGGGCCACACTGGGTAGTGGGTCTGTGTCCGTCCGCCCAAATCTTTGTGTGCACAGTGCCTGCACTCTTGCACTCTGGCGATAGCGACATCTGCCGTATATATTTTTTTTTATTAATTTTTTTGAAATCTAGTTTTCCTGAGGTTTTTCATGCATGGGGCCCGCATCAGAAGAATCCACCCCGTCCACTGCTTCCCATAGCCTAAGACAAGCCAAACAAGCCCAATATTAAATATATTTTGCGGTGTGGAAACATTATGTGGATTTTTAATGGTGACAACCATTATTTTCTATGCTATGGCCCGCCAAAAAGTCGGATTGGCCCCATTTTTCGGCCTAACGCCTAAATTGGTCTGGGGAAAGGGATGGACGGCGTGGATTGAATTTATACATCAAGGTGGGGCCTATATGAGCGGCTCGCCCAAAAGCTTGTGAATCAAGCTAATATTTTTTTTTCATTACACATTCGGCGTCCCTGACGCTGGATGATTTGGCATAATGCATACTTAAGGTGGGCCCTTCTCAGGTGGGCCACCAAATGATGGATGGTGTGGGTACAACACATATGTAAAGTGGGCCCCACCTATAAATGTCTTGGATAAAATGCATGCTTCATGGTGGGGTCCATCTGGGTGGGCCACATGGCCACATTATCACATACAATAGGAAGAAATGAAACAGAGAGGGAGAGAGAGAGAGAGTGAGAAAGTGGGACACGTGTGATGGAGGGGCCCCGACACTATGGGCCATCCTTTGCATGATTTACAATGTATATCAAGTGGGCCCCATTTCATATAGGCCCACCGATCAAAATCAACGGTGGAGATCCATTCCCCACCAAAATGGAAGGTCTATGTAACATCTCGAAAAAAAATCCGTACAAAGACCCGAGTTTCGCCTCAGGCAGAAATCACTCAGGACCAAATCCTTAGAAATTAGGCGAGAATTAGCTAGTGCTAAATTAGAGTACCTGTGAAATTAGCACTAATCACTTTAAATATGATCTGTAAGACCCAAAACATGCAGAATCATTACCAATACATTACCTTAAACTTAGGATCAATCTCTAATCCCAGTTGCTCTCTGGAGCACACCGAAACTCTGTATCGAACCTGGACCGCGCATCGAAAGTTTGATTACTACGAAACTATACGGTTATGACTGTCTTACTGGGCTTGACAACCATCTCGGAAATCAAGTCCTAACAGTATCCAGAAATGCACAACTTGAGTTTGGAGCGAAGTGTGTGAGAAACGCGAATATCTTTAGAAAATGAATTGAGACTTGAGTTAATTGAGTCGTCTCACTTGCGGGCCAAATCTAAGGATTCAGACCATCAGAATCTGACCCAATTAGACCCTCGGATCAGGAAAAATTTCCAGCACATGTCAGTACACTTGTGGCCCTGATCGAGCACCGGTGACTGTTGAACTGAAACTGGTCCGCCACGGCTGATCTGTAAATTCGATCGGATTAAAAACTTAACTGGACCTAGATCCAATGTCAAAGAGCTTAAGTCCGACCGCACGCAGTAAAGGGGCCTCCAGAAGTGCTCCGTTGAGCCAAAACAGATGGGTTTTGACTATAACATAAGTATACCATGGCCTTGGGGCCATTGAGCTCACGTTTGAGCCTATATAAGGGCCTTAAACCCTCTCTCTCCCTTCACATACGAATTTACAAACCCTAGAGAGAGAAGAGAGAGAAAAGAGAAGGAAAGAGAAAGAAAGAGAGAGTGTGGGAGATTATTCTCGAGACTCAATTTCGCCGTTCCATGTGCTTAGATACCACTACCGTATCGCTATTCCAGTGATTCTGATTCCATTTTTGGGTAAGAAATCCTAACCCTAATCTGTTTTAGGGATTCAAATAGGGTATGTGATGAAATAGCTAACATATTTCATACTATAGGCTGCCGTTGTGTCATAGGCGAAGGCGGAGTGTTCACACTGAATCTGTTACGAGTTTACCGGCGAAAGGTGCGGACTATAAATGTTTAGGTTATGGTTTTCAAGACTTTCAATGTCGGTTAATGATTTATAACTGACTGGGTTGCCATTTCACATGTTAGATATGCCGTTTTCCTCGCTTTACAGTTATATATGAACTATGTTGAATATAGGCTATTCCATGTGTAGGTTGAAATGATGGGATATGTCATGAATTTGGTTTTGTTGCTTACCATAATTACTCACCATGAACATGTGATTGTTGAATATGTGACAACTCCTTATAAAAGGATTTACCCTAATATAGCTTATAATTGAGTTGTACCGTGTAGGTTGAAATGTGTAGTCTAAGTGTTTGTGGAAATGATTGAATGAGTATGGAATTTGAATCCCTGCTTGCCATGATTATCCGTCATGGATATATGCGTGTTGTATTCGTAACAACTCCTTAGTGAAAGGATTTGCCCTAATACATGTTGTGATCAACATATGTTATGTATGTTGATGTGTGTAATCTAAGTGTTTGTGAAAATGTCTGGATGAGTACATATTTAGTAAGGTGTATGTTATATAGGTGTTGAGGTGAGATTCTCAACAACCATAGCTATGTGTATATATCCCTTCATGTAACTTAGATTAAATTGTGGGATTTAACATGAAATGCATTTGTGCAAATTATGTTTACCTTGTATTTTATGAAATGTTCAATTGGTTACGTTACTTGAATTAATTGTTTAACTTTGATATGCCTACCACATGTGTTATCCTGTTATATTTACATGCGTTTGGGACTATTACGTAGTCCAGGCAATCGATAACTGGTCCTGGTTTACTGGCTGAGTTTACTTCGCCGCACAAGACATGTCCAATGAATCCAAGCCGTACTTTGGTTGTCGACAGTAGTTAGGCCACAGGGAGACTTACGCTTCATGTCGATTAACTCGATGTGCGCTCGTACCAGTCGAGCTCGTCAAGTAACCCGATTGACCCAATGTATGTTCACCATGTATGGACACTACTGCTTGAATCTAAGGTACCAAACTCACCAGTGAGAAGCCCCGTTAGCCCTGGTACCTCGATCCACTGAGACTCACGAGCCGGGCATGGTGGTATGGGACACCGTGGTCGAGCTGTCGGCCTACACTGGGGTAACGAGCCTCCCCGTAGTGTCCAGTGAGCAACACAGACTCATGAGCCGAATACGGTGGTACGAGACACTGTATTCGAGCTGTCTGCCTACACTGATCAGGTGATGAGCCCTTTGTAGTGACTTCGAGCATACTCTGAGACTGCGTTGAGGCGACGAGCCTTTCCATAGCCACTAGAGTATAAACTAGGCTTACACTGATTAGGTGACGAGCTCTCTGTAGCGACCTAGAACTGCAATATTATATGAGATTTACTAGGATTGACGACCCTAGAATGGATCATTAGTTGGACAAATGATACAAGGGAGGTACCTTGGCTTCCCAACACTGCTGTATGAATCAATCTAATTAAGTATTGGCTAATATGAGCATGCACCGAACTGCATGTGCTTTGACGAGGAAGAGCACTTTCGGGAGTTTGCCATGCGCACCGTGAGATGAAGACGCTGAAGGAGTGTAGGCAAGGGCATGCATCATTATCGCATATCATTCTTGCATTAGCAAGAGTATTTAGGACATGTTTGTTGTACTGCTTTATCATTACTGCTTGATTGAATTGATAACATGTTAACCTTTGCTTGATTGTTCCACTGAGTTGATCACTCACTTTCACATTCCAGGACGGTGTTTTAAACACCAATTAGACTCTGTCTTAGCTGCAGGTGATGGCCATGCCTATGAGGCAGAGTTAGACTTCGAGGATGACGAGGAGGCGTTCTCCTACATGCAGTTATCGGGCGGGTTCATGTGAGTCGTGTCCTGATCGCCGGGGCTATAGGGACACTGACTAGATGCCCTTGCACTGTTATTCTGTATTTTAGGACACACTTGTATATTCATTTTGATCACTTTGGGAGTATACATGTATATGGTTAACCTGGTGACATTTTCACACTCTGGAGATCTACAACAACTTATACATTATATTTATCAATCATAGTCTTCCGCTTGCATAAATTTATTCGTCTCTAGAGTGTGATATGTTGTTTGGCTTAATCCCATTCATCTTTAATGCACTAACACGGACAACATTAAATCATCATTATCTATGTTGCATAAGTGATGCGTTGGAACTCGAGAGTTGAGTCTATGCTCGACCCCCGATTTTCAGGGTGTTACAGTCTAGATGACCCCTTTCCAAACTAGAAGGTAAACATCATGATGGGGTCCATGGAGAATGGCCCCATCATGGAATGATCATAAAGATCAAGGTGGGCCATCGGCCACATCTTAGGGTCCAAAGTGAGATCCATACCATCAATCGGTAGGCCTCACTTGGTCCATCATCAAAACATGAAAAATCTAGCCAAATAAGTACCCACCGTTTGATCTTCTCGATCCGTTGGAATGTCGGTCTCCTTGTGCTTCACTTTGATGGAGGCTGATGGGAGTTGAATGGCTAGGATGAAGGATTTTGGGAGAGGAAAGTGGGCCACACAACTCACTCTTTTCTCACATGGAAGAGCTTGGACATGGGATTTTTCCTTGCTTGGGAATGTGGGTTTGAGAAATGAGAGAGAGAGAGAGAGTTGTAAAGAGAGAGAGAGAGTAGCTTAGGTAGGCCATGATTACTTGTAAGAGAGGTATGGGTGGCTAGCAATAAATGCTTGTAAGAAGGGCTAGAGGTAGGTGGCTAGCCATAAGTGCTTGTAAGAAGGGCTAGGGGTAGGTAGGGTGGCTATAGCTAAGGTAGGGTGGCTATAGCTAGGGTAGGGTGGCTATAGATAGGGTGATGTCATGACTCTCATGATTTCCTAGGGATTGGTGCCGCATGGAGTAGGTGGGTCTCGCAATATGTGGTCCATGACCATTATAATGCACGGTCCACATCTTATGATCTAAGCGTCAGATTGACGCACGAGATGCGGCGTTGGAACCGCAGCAACGGTGCGATCGCAATGGTTTAAGTCTCGGATTAAGTAGACTCAAATTTATGAGATATGACTTAGGTTCACGTGCAAACGTCGATTATTGGTCGCAGGTTACCAGAATTCGTTGGAAATGATCGCAAGAGTCGGCGGAACAGTACGGACTAGGATAGGGCCTTACACAACCCGCCCCAGAAAAATGGATTGATAGCAGTCTGAAAATCTGGCTAAGAAAATGCACCTGTTAGGCCATTTTTGGGCTGGTGGCGTTGCAGCAAGTGGGACGCATTTTGAGCTGCTAATCGGGGCCAAAAATGGCTTTTAGTTAGGCCATTAGTAGAGCAAAAAATTGTTAATCATTTCACTTAAACATAGCTAAGGATCATGAAAGTGCTATGTTGATAACCCTAAGTATTCAGTATTATCAAATTTTGGTATGACAAACCAATTCAAGTTTGTATCTTGATTTGTATCAAGCTTGTGCATCTGTTCACATTGAATCTTCGACGTTCGTTCTGAATCTATCTTGCTGATATCTACGATGAACTTACCGAGATCTTCAAACTGGAAGAAAGTGAAGACTTTCATATATTGAGTGAAGACAGAGTTTTCAAGAACATTGCGGTTCAAGATCTGGAACTAGAAAGTCCAAGAACTCAAGACCTAGTTGAAGATTATGTTTAGTATGTTGAGTTCAAGCTTTGAAGATCGCAAGAATTAAAGCTACTGAAGTGATTGATAGATTAAGTGTTCATATGTTCTATCTCACAAGTAAGGTATGATTGACCTAGATTGACCTTAGATCATGATTAAATCATTTCATACTTTCGATCGATCATTTTGCTCATTTTATAAATGTAAAATTCTATTCTTTTGACTAGCCCTAGCACTTGCTCGACCAGTCCTAGTATTTCCTCGACCAGTCCAGGATTTGTTATGAATTTTTAAATTTTTTGTTAGTCTATGACTAGTCCTGTAAACTGCTCGACCAGTCGTGTCGTGCTCGACTCATTTTCCAGTGACTAATCTAGACTCACACGACCAGTCGTGTGGTGTCCACAACCAGTTAAGCAGGCCACTCGACCAGTCGTGGGACCCACAAGGCCAGTCGTGCAGCTGAAAAATCTTATCGCGCTAGAATTTTTAAAAATTTGTTTGCATAAGGCCAGTTGTAGCTAACCAAAGGCCAGTCATGCGAACTGATTTTTCACCTATAAATAGTGCTCGAATTTCAGAGTTTTCTATTCAATTCTTATCATTCTTAAGCAATCACTCTAAGATAATTTTAAGTACATTCTAAGCTATTTTGTGCATATTCAAGATTCTTTAAAGTAGCTCTTTTTTTTTAAAAAAAATTTTTGATTCTCTATTCCATTCTCATTTTAAAAAGGGATATTTGATTTACCCTTCCTTGAGATCAAAATCAATACATAGCCGTTGCTGATTTAATTAAAAATCATCTAGACTTAGAACCCTATACACTTCTGAGACTAAACGTTGAACATCTACGTCGTCATCAAGTTGGTTCTACCGTGCTGCTTCAAAATCATCATACAAATAAATTTTTACTTTTTCTGTAATTCAATTCATTTCTAGTTTATGAGATTGTTCCAGAAAATCTCTATTTTGGTTTTGTTTGAGGTGATCCAGAAAATCTCAGAGCGAGGGGTTTTAAGCCCATCTAAAGACACAATTGTGAACGTTTTAGGTGAACCTTGAAAAACCTATTTTAATTAGTGAACGCTAATATCCCGAGGGAGTGGATATTAGGAGTGGAGTAGTTGTGTGGCTGTTTATTAACAGTTGGTGTACATACAAGCGAACCACTATGATTCTCTGTATTTGGTGGATGTGTGATTTATTTCTTTATCTTTTATGGTTTAAGATTGTGGGATGTATTTGTGGATGTGAATATTGTAATCTTTATATTTCGGCATTGTGTAGTGAATGTTGTAATAGATTGGTTTCTATTTCTTTCATATCCTCTTGAGTTTGAGTTTTTGATATTCACCCATGTTCTAGTGAGGTTGTCCTGCCATAAACCATTGGTTTTTGATGTTAGGTTGTCCTTAGAAACAAGTTTGTATCAACCTCTCAATACTTAATTTTTGAGGTTTTTATTTCCTTTTGTTACTTGCATTCTTTTTGGCTATCCGTTGTCTATATTCTGCTCATTAATTTTTATTTGACATAGTCCTATTCACCCCCCTCTAGGACATATAGCTCGGCTCCTTTTCAAGTGATATCGAGCCTAATAGCTTGTTTATTTGGATTTAATTCCTGAGCTAACCGATCTGAGCTTTTAAGATGTCAAATTTTGATAGTTTTTCTATAACTAGGCCTCCACCTTTTGATGGCTCTAATTATGCTTTGGAAAGCCAGAATGAGAATATTCTTGAGGTCTCTTGATGAGAATGTGTGGCAAGCCACAGTAACTAAATGAACTCTGAAAGTGCCTTGGTTTGTCAATTAGTGTGAGCATTGAGTCAACTAGACAGAGGAGCCCCATTGGAAGATTGATCAAGTGTTTGCCTCAACTGGATGTGTGCCCGAACTCGCCACAGCTAAATCTTAGCCTCACATCCCATGTCACCAGGTAATTAAAACCCTTAAAATTGGAAAGAACATCATAAGGTTTTTGGTTAGAAAACTTTTTCAAAACTTTAGGAAAATCTTTAAGTTTTCTACCTTTATCGATTTATCGATACATGGTTCGATAAAATTGACCCTTGTTATCAATGTCCTCGAAGCTCACTCGATATTATAAAATTGAGGACATAAGTCGTTCAGTAACCACAAAGATATCTGGATGGAATTATCGATGTATCGATATACGGTTCGATATCATCGAAATTTGAATCTCGAGTCCATCGAAGTAGACTCGATAAAATTGACATCAGGTCTATTGTGTCCAAAGTTCTGCTAAGGCAAATCATTTAATCTTCGATATATCGAAGAGCTCCTTGATATCCTCAGAATTCAAATCTCGATGATATCGGAAGCCCTTCGATGATATCGGATTGGACACACATTTTTCTAGCAAAGTTTTTCAGGTTGTCCTTCTCGGATCGAGGGTCACTTGATAAAATTGATATTCAAATATCAATCATACCGAGGCATGATCGATGTCATCGAATGTGGGCACAAATTGTCCAGCAAGCTATAGGAAAATTTCTTGGATACTGCCCTCGATAGCATCGATATTCAAATTCCAATGATATTGAGTGATGCTCGATCATATCATTTTCCAGAAAATCTTTAAGGCAAGTCTCTCACATTTTCAAATGTTGAGGAATCGATCCTCGTGTCGATGAAATCGGAGTTCGAAATCTGATGACATCAACGCACATTCGATTTCCTCAACTAGCTGGCAAAAGGTATTAAAAGTGTTTGACATTTGAGTTCGTGTCATTGAGCGGCCAGTCGATGCAATCGAGAGTATACTCTCGATGATATCGACCCTGCTTGATGATATCGAACTATGTAAAAAATGTGACCGTTTTATTTCCGTTGCAACCTTTTGCCTATTTAATGAGAGCTTGTCCTTAGTTGTTGTAGAGAAAATAGAAAGTGCTTTTGAGTTTTTAACCTTACATCATATACCTTAAGCCTTTTCTCTCATGGAAGTCCATCCTCCAATCCACCCTCATCATTGACATTCAATAAAGTGGATTTGGGAATGAACTTCCACATTCAAGGGTCCTGCAACTACTACCTTAATGGCAAATCATTAAGTTGAGATGCCTTGAATGCATAGATGATTGGAATCGCTCTATCTTCCTTACAGGAAAACATTCAATTGAGTAGGATTCCATCATAACCTTGACCCAACCCGTCGCCATGTATTGGTACATCTTCTAAATTGCGGTTCAAAGAAGCAGGAGATTCTTCGTTAACAAAGGAGGAGATCTTCAATAATGTGCTAAATGAAGCTCATCTACTTATCTGTAAGTCACTAGAGTCCAGAGGACCGTTGTGATCATTCCTTCTGTAGGATTGGGTCTAAGATGTTTCTCACCCCTTGCAAGTCCTCTTAGGAGCCTCCGGCGGGAGTGTACGTGGGGGTGCTTTGTGTTGACCCTTTCTCTGTGGAGTGCATAAACTCTTAGGTCCTTGTGTAGGTCCTTGACCTGTGTGGTTTAAAACTTGGGTGCTTTGTGTTGACCCTTGCTCTTGGGAGCATAAACTTGTGAGGTTCCTTAAGTGGATCTTTGGCCTGTGTAGCCTAAAATCGGGTGCTGCGTGTTGACCCTTGCTCATGGGAGCATAAAGTGTGTTGTGTAGACGCGGTGTGTCAGCTTAAGTGTAGGTTGTACTGGTTAGAGGTGAACCTGATTTAAAACCTCCGATTTGAGGTGAACTTGTGGTGAAACCTTCTTTCATGAGATACGTTACACTCAAGGGTTGAGTGCATCCGCCGGAAGTGGAGTAGACAAGTAGTCGAACCACTATAAAAATGACTGTTTTTGAGATTGCTATTATTTTCCATTACTTATGTGATTTCCTTAAATGCTTTTATATTTGATTATCTGAGATCACATCTCACACATAATCACATCCATCATAAACTATGATCTGCATCTTATTTATCTTTCAATTAGTTTAATGATTGGATCCTTTATTTGGATTGGAAGCCATTAGGGTTACTTTGAAGAAATCCTGATGTATGCACATTTATTCAGGATTAGATTGATAGGATTTTAAATAACTTTAAAAATATTAAAAAGTCCTATTCACCCCCCTCTAGGACATATTGGCATATTTCCACTTCAACTAAAGCGGTCATTACCGCAATTTCAATTGGTATCAGAGCTGGTCTCTCTTAAGGGTTTCACCGTCTAGAGAGTGATCTTGACTGAAGTTGGTAATATGGCCAAAGGAGAGGGCTCATCGGTAACTAGACCTCCAGTATTTGATGGTTCAAATTATGCTTATTGGAAGTCTAGGATGCACTATTTGGATCATGATGTTTGGAAATAGTTGAAATCGGATATGTGTCATTGTGCGATCAAATTATTCTTGAAAATGGCACAACTATCTCCAAACCTAAATCCAACGAAATGTGGACTGCATTCGAGAAAGAAAAATAAACTTCTGAAGCAAAAGCAATGAATGCTATCTATTGTGTTGTGTCTTAAGAAGTATTTATGCGACACATCTAAAGAGGCATGGGGTCTATTGGAAACAACCCATGAGGGAGCAATCACAGTAAAAAGGTCCTAGGTACAACTCTTAACATCTCAATTTGAACACATCAGAATAGAGGATGATGAGACCTTCATGGAATTTTTTACAAAACTGAATATCATTTGTAATTCCATGGGTGGATTAGGAAAGAAAGTTTTGGTCTAAAAATTTGTAGGAAAATACTAAGATCCCTACCAGAACATTTCAACTCAAAAGTTTCAACCATTGAAGAGTGTAGGAATATGGATGAAATAAAAGTAGAACTAGTAGGTTCCCTATAAACTTTTGAACTACACTTCAAAAAAACTCCTAAATCTAAAAAATCTGTCCTCAAAACTACCAAGAACACAACAAATGAGGAAGTAGAAATAATGAGGATGAGGAAACAGCTCTCTTGACTCAAAGGTTCAAAAGATTCTTCGACAAGAACCGTGGCCGATCTTTCAAAGGCAATCAGATGGAAAGCAAGTACAATATAGGTAAATCTGCTAAAAAGTCCAAAGAGCCTCAGTGCTACAATTGCAGGAAATTTGGACATCTGTCTACTGAATGCCCCAACAGGAAAACTAAAGGAAAAGACATGGAAGCTACTTAAGATGACACTAAAGAATCAAACTCTGACTTCAGTGATTCAGAAAGTAAGAGAAATTGAAAATCATTGACAATACTCATGGCCTCCACATCCACAAACATCCCAATATTAAATGAGAAAATTGATGAACCTCAAATCAAAGAGTCATTTCCATGTAATGATGAGAAAGAAGAAGAAAAAGATGAGAAGGATAAACTACAGGATGCCTATAATCAACCTTATAAACATAGCATTCATATCCTTAAAAAACTTGGAATGAGCAAAAATGAGAATAAATTGCTATAAGTAGCAAGATCTAGATAAAACACTAGAAATTAATACACATGTGATCAACAATATGTAGCATTACCACTCTAAAAATGACAAGCTGGAAAGAATGAATCTATCCCTAAAATCTGAATCCTTGAAATTGATCAAACAGATAGAACTACTGAAAGATGAAAACATACGGCTCAAGAATGAAAATCATACACTCAAATTTGATGCAGAACAATCTAGAAAATCTGTTGAGCTAAACTACAAATTTCCCAGAGTAGTGACAAATTAGAAAGACCTTTAGGGATGGGAAGACCTAGTAAAGATAAGAGTGGGTTGGGATATGTAAAAGGCAAACCAAGCTCCAAAAATGCAGCACAAACACTTGAGAAATCAGCTGCATCAGGAAGTAGAACTAGGGCCACTCTTGTTTGTCATTTATGTGGAGACTCAGGCCACTACAAATTTGAATGCATTATAATTAGAAGGACTCAATTAAATTTTGGCTTAAACCTTACCGATAAATACAAACCAATCGAAAAAAAACAATGCAAAATGTCAAGAGTCCACCAAGGTACATGGCAGAAGGTAAGAAACATCCGTCTCCACCAAGAATGACAAAGAGAATGGATGAGCTATTGAATTAAGTGGCCCAAGTGAATAAAAAAAAAAAAAGATCAATCAAGGGAATGTGATTCAGTTACCAAATGTGTCCAGGCAAACCCATAGTGAAGTAAAAATAGCGTCTTCAAGAAAAACTGTGACAAAAAGGATAGTGAAAAATAAAAGAAATTGCCTAGTGACTCGCTCATTTTAAAAAATAGGCAATAGTGCTAAGGGGTTCCTAGATAGTGGTTGCTCAAGACATGTAATGGGTGACAAATCCCTTCTCGCAAATTATTCAAATCTTGATGATGGGGTGGTCACATTTGGAGACGGAAGCACCGCTAAGGTAATGGGGTATGAGACTATTGTTGGATTAGAAATGCTAAAAAATGAGAATGCTCTCCTGGTAGAAGAGTTGACACACAACCTTTTAAGCATTTCTCAAATATGTAACAACAAGCATGAGGTTACATTCGACAAGTTGAAGTGCAAGATCCTAGACTTATCAGGAAAACCAGTTATGAAGGGTCTTCGCACCAGTGCTCACTGCTATGTCATAAAAAATGATGATCCATACGCCCAGTAACAATTGAGCGTGGAAAACAAGTCCAAGTCATGGCATCAAGACCTAGATGGATGTGTGAAATGATGCATTTTTGGCAATTATCATGATATATCTGAGGTTTCTATACCTTTAAAACTCTTTTTGTGCATAAGCATCACTGATGCTTATAATTTTGGTGTCACAACTTTTTCTACAAATTTTGGTGTGTATACAAGTTGATAAGAAAATATTCTATGATATGCATATCTGAAAGGTCATCGAAGTACATAGATTAATGTCATATTCTTCTCTTTGATAAGTCAGTCGATGAATCAAATGACTCCTTTGAAAGTGCCCTGGTTTGTCAATTACTGTGAGTGTTGAGTCAGTCAGATTGCAGAGTCTCATAGGAAGATCGTTTCAAGCATCTGTCTCATCCGGATGTGTGCAAGCTCGCCACAGGTAAATCTAGCCTCACATCCCTTGTCCCAAAACACCAGGTATATAAAACCCTTAAAAACAAACTAAAACATTATAGGGTTTTTAAGTTATGAAAACTTTCTCAAAATAGGAAAATTCTCTTAAGTTTTCTTGCTTTATCGATTTTATCAATACACATCTCGATATGATCGACCTGTGCTGTCGATGTCCTCGATACCTAAACGATATCATCAGAAAGAGGACAAAAGTGTCCAGCAATCACATGAACATCTGGACGGATTTATCGATGTATCGATATACCTATCGATATCATCGATATTTAAATCTCGAGTCTATCGAAGGTGACTCGATAATATCGACAGAGCAGATCTTCGGCGCCCCTATTTTTTCTTAAGAAAATCATTATGCATCGATAAATCGAAGCCTCCTCGAAACCATCGAAGTTCAAATCTCAATAATATCGGAAGACTCTCGATGATATGAGTTTTAGGCGCCATGTTCTTCCAGCTAAATATTTCAGGATTGTTTATCTGTGATCGGGGGTCTCTTGATAGAATCGATATTCAAATATCGATAATATCGATACGGTCTCGATTGCATCAAACATGGACATAAACTGTCCAGCAAGCTTAAAGAAAAATCCATTGGATTTATCAATGCATCGACACGGGTATCAATATCATCAACATTCAAATTCTGATGATCTCGATGGTCCCTTAATCATTCTTGTAAACTTGAAATATTTTATGTCAAGTCTCTCTCATTGTTCAAATGTCGATGAATCGACACTAGTATCGATTGTATTGGAGTTCGAAATCCGATGTCATCGACACTTATTTTTGATCCCATCGACTAGATGGCAAAAGATTTTAAAAGCGTATGACGTTAAGTTTGTGTTATTGAGCGGTCGGTTGATGCTATCGGGAGTAGACGCTCGACGATATTGAACTCTGTCATAAATGTGGCTGTTTTATATCTGTTGGAACCTTTTGCCTATATATAAAGGACTTGTCTATTGTAGTTGGGAGAGAAAGAAGAGAGTGCTTTTGTGTGTTTTACCTTAGATCATATACCTAAAGCCCTTTCTCTTAGGGAAGTTCATCTTCCAATCCACTCTCATCATTGACATTCAATAGAGTGGATTGGGGAATGAACTTTCGCATTCAAGGATCCTCCAGCTACTACCTTAATGGCAAATCATTAAGCTGGTATGTCTTGAATGCATAATTGGAATCACTCTATCTTCCTTATAGGAAAACATTTTATAGAGTAGGATTCCGTTTTAACCTTGACTCAGCCCGAAGCCTCGCATTGGTACATCATTTGTGTTATGGATCAAGGAAGTCAAAGACTTCATCAACAAAGGAGGAGATCTTTGTAAACGTGTTGAATGAGGCTCATCTACTTATCTGTAAGTTATTAGAGTCCAAAGGACACTTGTGATCATTCCTTTTTAGGATTGGATCTTAGGTGTTTCTCACCCTTGGAAGCCCTCATAGGAGGCCTCCGGCGGGAGTGTACGTAGTAGGTGCGTTGTGTGGACCCTTGCTTTGTGGAGAGCATAAACATCCGGTTGAAGGTGAACCTATTTAAAACCTTAGGTTCGAGGTGATCCGAGTGAAACCTTGGGTATGAGGTAAACCGCGAAAAACCTCAGTTAGGGTCTTATGGAAGATCCTTGGCCAGTGTGCCTAAAAGTGGGTACGTTGTGTTGACCCTTGCTCGTGAGAGCATAAACAGTCAGCCTCAATGTAGATTGTAAAGGTTGAAGGTGAACCTGATTTAAAACCTTAAGTTTGAGGTGAACCGCTGTGAAACCTCCTTAGTGAAATCTAGCACACTCAAAGGTCAGTGCGTCTGCCAGGAGTGGAGTAGATTGATCATCGAACCACTATAAAATGACTGTGTTTGACATTGATAATTGTTCTTGATTATTTGTGTGATTTCATTAACTGCCTTCATATCTGCTCACACTCCACACACAGTCACATCCATCATAAACTATAACCTGTCTCTTGTTTATCATTGAAATAATTTTGTGATTGGATCCTCAATTTGGCTTGGAAGCCATCTGAGTTACTCTGATAATATCATGATGCTTGTCATGCCTATTCATTCAGGATTAGTGTAATAGGATTTTAAATAAATCATAAAAACTTTAAAAAGTCCTATTCACCCCCCTCTAGGACATATTAACATATTCGTACTTCAACTAAAGTGGTCTTCACCGCTATTTCAATTGGTATCAAAGCGGGTCTCTCTTTAAGGGCTTCATCGCCTAGAGAGTAATCTTGACTGTAGTTGAGAATATGGCCAAAGGAGAGGGCTCATCAATCACTAGACCTCCAGTGTTTGTTGGATCAAATTATGCATACTGGAAGGCTAGGATGCATTGCTTTTTGAGATCTTTGGATCATGATGTTTGGAATATAGTTGAAAGTGGATATGTGCCATTAACTGAACAAATTGTACTTGACAGTGGCACAACCATCACGAAACCCAAACCCAAAGAGAAGTGGACGACGTTTGATAAAGAGAGACAAACTCCTGAAGCTAAAGTAATGAACGCTATCTACTGTGCTGTGTCTTAGGATATATTCAATCGGATAAGTATGTGTGGGACATCCAAGGAAGCATGAGATTTATTAGAAACAACCAATGAAGGCACAAGCACTGTGAAGAGATCCAAACTTCAACTCTTAACTTCACAGTTCGAAAGTCTTGGAATGGAAGAGCATGAGACCTTTATGGAGTTTTTCACTAAGCTAAATATCATTTGCAACTCCATGGTTGGATTGGGAGAAAAAGTTCCGGTTCCTAAAATCTGTAGAAAATTACTGAGATCACTGCCGGAACAAGTTAATCCCAAAGTAACAACCATTGAAGAGTGTAGGAATATAGATGAAATGAAAGTAGAAGAACTAGTAAGTTCTCTACAAACTTTTGAACTACACTTCAAACAAATCCCTAAATCCAAAACAACTGTCTTAAAAACTTCAAAGAAAACAACAAACGAGGACAGTGAAAGTGAAAATGATGACGAAGATGAGGAAGTGGCTTTGCTGGCACAAAGATTCAGGAAATTCTTTTAGAAGAATCGTGGCCGTCCTATTAAAGGAAGGAAGATGGACAACAGACCTTCTACAGGCGAGTTTGGTAAAAAGGCCAAAGAACGACAATGTTATGCTTGTCAGAAGTATGGACACCTATCTACTGAATGCCCAAACAGAAAAACTAAGGGCAAGGCTATGGCTACCACATGGGATGATACAGATGAGTCAAACTCAGAATCCAGTGACTCAGAGAGCGATGGAGATAAAAAAATCCTTAAAAATTCTTATGGCCTCCACCACTCCAATCATTCCTAGTGAAACTAAAATTGAGAAGGAACCACAAGCCACTGAATCATTTTCGTCTAATAATGAGGAAACTGGAGAAGAAGAAGAAGAAGAAAAGGATAAACTACAAGATGCTTATAATCAACTCTACATTCATAAAATAAATATCCTTAAAAGACTCGGAATAGCGGAAAACAAAAGTAAGTTGCTGTAAAAAGATTTAGATAAAACATTGGAAATCAACACACAATTAATAAATGATCTGCAGCAATATCATATGGAGAATGGTAGGCTTGAACGAATCAATACCTCTCTTGAAATCGAGTATGAGAAATTGAACAAACAGGTAGAGATCTTAAAAGACAATTGTGGTCCTTCAAAATGAAAATCATACAATCCTGTTTAAATTAGAAGAATCCAGAAAGATCGTTAAGATAAATTGTAAGTTTTCCCAGAGTGGTGAGAAGTTAGAAAAACTTTTAGGTATGGGAAAATCTGGAAATAACAAAAATGGCTTAGTTAAAAACTTTTAGAGCTAAAACTGGGTATGGAACACAAATACTTGAAAAATCTGATATCTCCAGTAGCAACACAGAAACTAATCAAGTAGTTAAATCAAATAAGAAAAATAAATCTACTGCAAATAAGAATCCTGTCACAAAGTGGATAATTAAAGAAAAGAAAAATTGTCTTGATACTCACTTAAATCATTTAACAGGCAATGACACTAAGTGGTACCTAGATAGTGGTTGATCAAGACATGTTACAGGTGACATGTCCCTTCTTTCAAACTATGAAAATCTTTATAATGGGATAGTCACCTATGGAGATGGAACCACTGCCAAAGTAATCGGACAGGGAATCATAAAAGGGATTAATTTGCTTTAAAATGAGAATGCTTTCTGCATAAAAGGTTTGACACATAATCTCCTAAGCATATCTCAAATCTATAATAATGGGCATGTGTTCAAATTCAACAAATAAGAATACGAAATCCTAAACCAATCAGGAAAATCAGTAATGAAAGGTCATCGCACAAACAACCACTGCTACATTATTAAAGGTAAAGAAAGGATTGATGCCTAGAAGTACTCAGTATAGAAAAACAAGTCCAGGTCATACATCTGGATATTTGCTGAAATGATGTAATTTTTGCTGAGCTCTAAATGATAAATCTGAGGTTTTTCACCTTAAAATTTTTTTCCCTTGTACAAAGCCTGTACGGAATTTTGCTGTGTATACCAAAAAGTTCAAGGATATACTCTTCTATACATAAATATTTGTCAAACTGCAAAAGGACGAAAAATATTCAGAATCAATGTCTCATAACAAGTCTTTCTCGATTAATCGATCAAGTGTCGATACCATCAATGTCCCTTTAGAATATGAACAGCTGTATGATCGAGAATGATATCGGGGACAGGCTCGATAAAATCGATTAAGAGTTCCCTGATATCATCGAAACAAGGATCGATGATATTGACAGATGCTGCTCGATATAAGTCGGTGGAGCACAAAAAAGTTTTTTTTGGGGTTATTTTCTTCCTCCCTACTCGATTCTCTACCGGATCACTTGGACCCTCAACGGACTGCCCCAACCATTCAACAATTTCGGTAATACCTTTCTACATCGAGAGTCTAATTTTTTTTTTTTTGGTATTCCCGTTTATGTTGGATTTTTGTCCTCTTTCCCAAATCCTGTAATCCCTCGAACCCTCTTTTTGTCCACATGGGAAAAGACAAAAGAAAAGCATCCGGACAGGGGGAATCTTCAAAATCCTCTCGACAAAAAGTGTTTGCCTCTAAGGCAAAAGCAAGTGGTCCAGAACGTGGGAACCCTACAAGGCAGCGCACTAGATCACATGGTAGGTCCCAGTCCAGGGCACTAGCACCTTCACTGGTAAAAGCTAATCCAGTCTTGGAAAAGTTCGCTGGGAGAAAGGTCATTCAGGAGAGAAACGTTGATAGGAGTTGTCTAATTCCTTATAACCTGGAACCTCTACTTGCTGCCATAGATTGGTTGCCCATTCTTGATTTTAGTGGGCCTTGTCATCTTGAAAGAACATATAACTTCTTCGCTGCCTGTCATTCTCTAATATCTGACCCTCTGTCCATCACCGTAACTGTCGATGGTGATGATGTGTTGATCACTCCTGGATCTGTTGCGGGGATATTCAATCTTACATTATCACCTGTAGGATTCCCAGATATGGACATGGAAAATATTGAGGTTCGGTCCATAATCACCAAATTCCTTTGTTATGATCGTGACGTCCAGTGGCACCAAGGGAATGCACTAAAAGCTAAATTTATGGAACCATGCTATCGGGTCCTGCATGACATCCTTGCCTTAAACATCTACTCTAGGGGCTCCAACAGGGCAAATCTCATGGGCTTCATGACTTTGATAATTTATTCGATCGCCTTTGGAATTAGGATCTGTCTGCCTACCCCCATCATGCATCAGTTGATTTATGCCTTCCATACAGCTAGGGATGTTCATTTACAAAATCCCTGGATCATCCATACAATCTGTAATGCCATAGGGTTCCCAACTACAAATGATCCTGAACTTCTTCTCCAAACCTTCAATAAAAGCAACATTCGAAGGATGGATTTGAAGTTTCATAGATACCCTACGGATCCCCTGGAGGAAGGCATTCAAGTTGAGAGAGAAGGTAGGGTTGGCGATGCTCCCATGGAAGGGACTGAGGGGTGCTGGGCATGAACCTTCTGCGTCCCATCAAGCACCATCCACATCAGGACCTGGGCATGCAAAGAGATTTAAGCTCCATCAAGACAGGATTAGCGCCATCCAGCATGATGTCTCTTAACTCAGGGAGTCAATGAACGAGAGGCTTACCATGCTGGAACGGTTGGTCCAAGGTGTGTAACAGATTGTCTAATAATTGGTAGATCTGATGACTTGCCAGCGTGACGACACGACATCATCTTCCTTGGCTCCGTAAGCACTGATGTCTGGATGCTACCACATACACTTCACTCTTACTCCCACGTATGAACATTAGTATCTTTTTGGATGTTCTATGTTCACATGGGTGTATGTGATAGCTCTCTTATTTACAAAGGATGGCGTTTTGCTTTTTGTTTTTGGATGTATATGCTCACGGTTGGGTTAAATACTGATAGCCATTTTTGAGTGCCCTTAAATGGGTTTGATAATTTTTGGGTAACTGTTAATCTACTACTGACTGTGGCACTATGTATTTTTTGGATATTGTTGCATATGGCTGAATGTATTTCTCATCTTTACTGCCATAATTCAAATTCTTAGATCCCTTGGTTTATCTACTTTATATGTGGAATGCATGTGCTGTCTCTTAATGATTATCCTATCTACTATATCACTACTTTAACTAATCTGATATGCATCCATACTATCTGAAAATGATGTATGCTTAGAACTGGTTTCATCTTTATACATCTCTAACTCTTGGTTCTCCCAAATAATTCAAACTTCAGTCAATATCAACTGCTATATCTTTGTCATTGACTGACAAAAAGGGGGAGAATAATCCAAAAACCCTGAACGAAAAAATTGTATATCTGCTTGAATGGTGTTGTAGGTGTTAGGGGGAGCAGCTACACCAAGATAAGGGGAGTTTTTGAAGTTAGGGGGAGCATATACTAAATGTGTACAAGGTTCAACTAGAAATTGTAAAATTGTGTAAAACGCATGTACACAATTTAGGATATGTTTGTCTAAATACTGTTCTAGGGTGTTTTAGTATTTTGTCACGTAATTGACAAAGGGGGAGATTGAAAGTGCCTTGGTTTGTCAATTACTGTGAGTGTTGAGTCAGTCAGACTGCAGAGCCACATAGGAAGATCATTTCAAGCGTCTGTCTCATCCGGATGTGTGCAAGCTCGCCATAGGTAAATCTAGCCTCACATCCCTTGTCCCAAAACACCAGGTATATAAAACCCTTAAAACAAACTAAAACATTATAGGGTTTTTAAGTTAAGAAAACTTTTTTAAAATAGGAAAATTCTCCAAGTTTTCTTGCTTTGTCGATTTTATCGATACACATCTCGATATGATTGACCTGGGCTGTCGATGTCCTCAACACTTAAACGATATCATCGGAACGAGGACAAAAGTGTCCAGCAATCACATGAATATCTGGACGGATTTATCGATGTATCGATATACCTATCAATATCATCGATATTTGAATCTTGTGTCTATCGAAGGTGACTCGATAATATCAATAGAGCAGATCTTCGGCACCCCTATTTTTTCTTAGGAAAATCATATATGCATCGATAAATCAAAGCCTCCTCGATACCATCGAAGTTTAAATCTCGATGATATCCGAAGGCTCTCGATGATATCAGTCTTAGGCGTTATGTTCTTTCAGCTAAATATTTCAGGATTGTTTATATGTGATCGGGGGTCTCTCGATAGAATAGATATTCAAATATTGATAATATCGGTACCATCTCGATTGCATCGAACATGGACATAAACGGTCCAACAAGCTTAAAGAAAAATCCATTGGATTTATCGATGCATCGACACGGGTATCGATATCATTGACATTCAAATTTCGATGATCTCGATGGTCCCTCGATCATTCTTGTAAACCTGAAATATTTCATGTCAAGTCTCTCTCATTATTCAAATGTCGATGAATTGACACTAGTATCGATTGTATTGGAGTTCGAAATCTGATGTCATCGACACTTGTTTTCGATCCCATTGACTAGCTGGCAAAAGATTTTAAAAGTTTATGACGTTGAGTTTGTGTCATCGAGAGGCCGGTAGATGCTATCGAGATTATACGCTCGATGATATCGAACCCGCCCGATGATATCGAACTCTGTCATAAATGTGACCGTTTTATATTCGTTGGAACCTTTTGCCTATATATAGAGGACTTGTCTATTGTAGCTGGGGGAGAAAGAAGAGAGTGCTTTTGTGTGTTTTACCTTAGATCATATACCTAAAGCCCTTTCTCTCAGGGAAGTTCATCCTCCAATCCACTCTCATCGTTGACATTCAATAGAGTGGATTGGGGAATGAACTTCCGCATTCAAGGATCCTCCAGCTACTACCTTAATGGCAAATCATTAAGCTGGGATGTCTTGAATGCATAATTGGAATCACTCTATCTTCCTTATAGGAAAACATTTTAGAGAGTAGGATTCCGTTTTAACCTTGACCTAACCCGAAGCCTCGCATTGGTACATCATTTGTGTTGCGGATCAAGGAAGCTGAAGACTCTTTGTCAACAAAGGAGGAGATCTTCGTCAACGTGCTGAATGGGGCTCATCTACTTATCTGTAAGTTATTAGAGTCCAGGGTACACTTGTGATCATTCCTTTTTTGGATTGGGTCTTAGGTTTTTCTCACCCTTACAAGCCCTCGTAGGAGGCCTCCGGCGAGAGTGTACGTGGTGGGTGCATTGTGTGGACCCTTGCTCTGTGGAGAAAATAAACATTCGGTTGAAGGTGAACCTATTTAAAACCTTAGGTTCGGGGTGATTCGAGTGAAACCTTGGGTTTGAGGTAAATCGCGTAAAACCTCAGTTAGGGTCTTATGGAAGATCCTTGGCCAGTGTGCCTAAAAGTGGGTGCGTTGTGTTGACCCTTGCTCGTGAAAGCATAAACAGTCAGCCTCAATGTAGATTGTAAAGGTTGAAGGTGAACCTGATTTAAAACCTTAGGTTTGAGGTGAACCGCTGTGAAACCTCCTTAGTGAAATCTTGCACACTCAAAGGTCAGTGCGTCTGCCAGGAGTGGAGTAGACTGATCGTCGAACCACTATAAAATGACTGTGTTTGACATTGATAATTGTTCTTGATTATTTGTGTGATTTCATTAACTGCCTTCATATCTGCTCACACTCCACACACAGTCACATCCATCATAAACTATAACCTGTCTCTTATTTATCATTGAAATAGTTGTGATTGGATCCTCAATTTGGCTTGGAAGCCATCTGAGTTACTCTGATAATATCATGATGCTTGTCATGCCTATTCATTCAGGATTAGTGTAATATGATTTTAAATAAATCATAAAAACTTTAAAAAGTCCTATTCACCCCCCTCTAGGACATATTGACATATTCGTACTTCAACTAAAGTGGTCTTCACCGTTATTTCATCCTCGATGACATTGAGAAAAGTTTAGTGACATCGAAGGACTCGCAAAATCAGAAGCATAGGTGAATGTACACGATATCAATCAGATCCAAAGAAATCACACCTATGAGCAGTTAAAAGGATCATCAAGTATGTGGTTGGAACAACCACCTTCGGTTTGTGGTACCCATTTGAAACATCTACAGTCATTGTTGGGTACTTCGATGCCGATTGGGCTAAAAATATAGAGGATCACAAATCAATCAGTGGTGGCTGCTTCTATCTTGGAAATTGTTCAGTTTCTTGGCAGAGCAAGAAGAAAAATTCAATATCTCTGTCCAACGCCGAGGTCGAATATATTACTGCAGGTAGTTGCTGTGCACAACTCCTCTAGATGAAACAAGTGCTACTGGATTATGGGATTGAACAATCCACAATGACTCTCTTCTATGACAACACTAGTGCCATCAATATTTCAAAAATCATGTTCAACATTCTCAGACTAAGCATATTGAAATTCGTTATCATTTTATTCGAGAACTTGTTGAAGAAAAGATCATTGTGTTAGACTATATGTTTACAGAAAGACAACTTGCTGACATCCTAACAAAGCCTCTTGATGCTAATAGATTTGGCGTCCTCCAAAAATATATTGGAAAATGTGCAATTTGATAAAATGCACAGGAAAAATGAGCTAAATTGGCACATCTGAGAACTGAGGTTCTCTCTTTTTTCTTTTTAAAAAAAGGGAGAACAAAGAAGTTGTTTGGCTTTGGTTGAATGTACATGTGAAAAATAGGCATATTTCCTTGTACTAACCATTGCCCATTATGTATGTCAAAGAAGAGTAAAGTTCAAAAACTTTCAAAAATTTGACATATCCAATAACATTGAACCAGTCTTGATGTCATCGAAGTCGTCTGAAACCTGAATAGTCGCCGTGGGAGATGAAACGTTCAGACACTCTGGAATGTGAAACATTGTATATCAAGAAAGCACCTTCCAACGGTCATCGAACCTAACTGGTATCTTTGGTATATGTGAAGTTCCTCATTTTGTATAGACATTTTTTCCCATGGATGGGGAGAATGGTTAGATATATATATATATATATATATATATATATATATATATATATATTGGTTAAATATGCCCATGGTTGGGCTAGATACTTAGTTGTGCTGATTTGGGATGGATGGTGAGATACTGGCACGTCTTGGGTAGTGTATTTTAGATCTTTTATTTTGAATGGGTGGACACTGCCAAGCTTGGGCAGTTTCTATTTAGGATGTTCTGGATATTCTGTTTGGCTTGATGATACATATATATTTATCTTTGATGCCTATTTTTCTGTCATCTTCATCTATTTATTTGATATCCATGAATCATCTTATCTGAATGTATATTGCTTATCTGTGGAATGATGATTGCAACTGGTATACCTTATTCTGACTGCTCTCCTGAAAATTATTGAACATCCTTTAAAGATCCAGACTTGAATTGTGAATTCTGTCGTTTGAAGTTATATTGCTATTTTTCTTGAACTCACAGCTCTTCTCTACACTGACATGTATGAATGGTTTCCATGAGTATTTAGATGTCATTATCTGTTATGAATGGAATTATCTGGGTCTCTATTGATTCTCCCATGACTTTATGCTTCAACTTCAGTCAACTTATATTGCCATACTACCCTTTGCCAATGACTGACAAAAAGGGGGAGAACAAATCCCACCATAGTGGAAATTGTGTGTATGAATGGTGGTGAAGGTGTTAGGGGGAGCAGCTGCAAGAAGATAGGGGGAGTTTGCTGTTAAGGGGAGTAGCTACTGAATGTGTGTGTGTACAAAGTAGATAACTTTATAAAATTGTGTAAAGTTCATGTACACACAATTTAGGGTGTAAGTCTAGATGTTGTTCTAGTGTGTTTTGGTGTTTTGTCACGTAATTGACAAAGGGGAGATTGAAAGTGCCCTGGTTTGTCAATTAGCATGAGCGTTGAGTCAGCTAGATAGAGGAGCCCCATTGGAAGATTGATCAAGCATCTGCCTCAACTGGATGTGTGTCCGAACTCGCCACAGGTAAATCTTAGCCTCACATCCCATTTTCCAAAACACCAGGTAATTAAAACCCTTAAAATTGGAAAGAACATCATAGGGTTTTTGGTTAGAAAACTTTTTCAAAACTTCAGAAAAATCTTTAAGTTTTCTACCTTTGTCGATTTATCGATATATGGTTCGATAAAATCGACCCTTGTTATCGATGTCCTCGAAGCTCACTCGATATTATCGAATTGAGGACATAAGTCATCCAGCAACCACAAAGATCTCTAGACGAAATTATCGATGTATCGATATACGGTTCGATATCATCGAAATTTGAATCTCGAGTCCATCGAAGTAGACTTGATAAAATCGACATCAGGTTTGTTGTGTCCAAAGTTCTACTAAGATAAATCATGTAATCTTTAATATATCGAAGAGCTCTTCGATATCCTCAGAATCCAAATTTCGATGATATCGGAAGCCCTTTGATGAATCAGATTGGACACACATTTTTTCAGCAAAGTTTTTGAGGTTGTCCTTCTCGAATCGAGGGTCACTCGATAAAATCGATATTCAAATATCGATCATATCGAGGCATGATCAATGTCATCGAATGTGGGCACAAACTGTCCAACAAGCTATAGGAAAATTCCTTGGAATTATCGATGAATCAACACTGCCCTCGATATCATCGATATTCAAATCCAATGATATCGAGTGGTGCTCGATCATATCATTTTCTTGAAAATCTTTAAGGTAAGTCTCTCACATTTTCAAATGTCGAGGAATCGAACCTCGTGTCGATGAAATCGGAGTTCGAAATCCGATGATATCGACACATGTTCGATTTCCTCGACTAGCTGGCAAAAGGTTTCAAAAGCGTTTGACATTTGAGTTCGCGTCATCGAGCAGCCAGTCGATGCAATCGAGAGTATACGCTCGATAATATCGACCCTGCTCGATGATATAGAACTCTGTAAAAAATGTGACCGTTTTATTTCCGTTGGAACCTTTTGCCTATTTAATGAGAGCTTGTCCTTAGTTGCTGTAGAGAAAATAGAGAATTCTTTTAAGTGTTTAACCTTACATCCTATAGCTTAAGCCTTTTCTCTCATGGAAGTCTATCCTCCAATCCACCCTCATCATTGGCATTCAATAGAGTGGATTAGGGAATGAACTTCTGCATTCAAGGGTCCTACAACTACTACCTTAATGGCAAATCATTAAGCTGGGATGCCTTGAATGCATAGATGATTGAAATCGCTCTATCTTCCTGATAGAAAAACATTTAGTAGAGTAGGATTCCATCATAACCTTGACCAAACTCGTCGCCATGTATTGGTATATCTTCTGAGTTGCGGTTTAAGGAAGCAGGAGATTCTTTGTCAACAAAAGAGGAGATCTTCGACAACGCGCTAATGAGGTTCATCTACTTATCTGTAAGTCATTAGAGTCTAGAGGACCCTTGTGATCATTCCTTCTGTAGGATTGGGTCTAAGGTGTTTTTCACCCCTTGTAAGTCCTCTTAGGAGGCCTCCGGCAGGAGTGTACATGGGGGTGCTTTGTGTTGACCCTTGCTCTGTGGGGAGCATAAAATCTTAGGTCCTTGACCTGTGTGGTCTAAAACTTGGGTGCTTTGTGTTGACCCTTAGTCTTGGGAGCATAAACTTGTGAGGTTCCTTGAGTGGATCCTTGGCTTATGTGGCCTAAAATTGGGTGCTATGTGTTGACCCTTGATCATGAGAGCATAAAGTGTGTCGTGTAAACATGGTGTGTTAGCTTAAGTGTAGGTTGTACTGGTTAGAGGTGAACCTGATTTAAAACCTCCGGTTTGAGGTGAACCTGTTGTGAAACCTCCTTTAGTGAGATTTGGTACACTCAAGGGTTGAGTGCATCCGCTGAAAGTGGAGTAGACAAGTAGTCGAACCACTGTAAAAATGACTGTGTTTGAGAATGCTATTGTCTTCCATTACTTATGTGATTTCCTTAAATGCTTTCATATTTGATTATCTGAGATCACATTTCACACACAGTCATATCCATCATAACCTATTATCTTCATCTTATTTATCTTTTAATTAGTTTTATGATTGGATCCTCTATTTGGCTTGGAAGCCATTAGAGTTACTCTGAAGAAATCTTGATGCATGCACATTTATTCAGGATTAGATTGATAGGATTTTAAATAACCATAAAATATTAAAAAGTCCTATTCACCTCCCTCTAGGACATATTGGCATATTTCCACTTCAATTAAAGCGGTCATTACCGCAATTTCAGACTCCACCTATTGTTGAAGTTCTAAGCCTTGATGAAACTAAATCTCCAAGGGTTGCTCCCTATAGAATTGAGAGTAGTGCCAATGCCAAGGCTTTAAATGCAATTACTTGCGCACTATCACCAGATAAATTTAAAAGAATTATATCTTCTAATACTGTGAAACAAGCCTGGGATATCTTAGAAATGACACACGAGGGTACAATTACTGTCAAGAAATCTAAACTACAAATCCTCACCACTAGGTTTGAGGAAATTCGTATGAAAGAAAGTGAAACATTCATGGACTTTTATACTAAGTTGAATGACATATTTAAAAGGCCGAGCTATTAAGTCCTAGAGGGGGGGGGGGGGGGAATAGGACTATGCCAAATTAAAAAATTAACAGCAAAAATTAAACAAATAAAGAAAGATAGCACTTAAACAATCCACAATGCAGAAATGTAAAACAACCTCAAAAATCTAGTATTGAGAGGTTGATACAAACTTGGTTCTAAAGAAAACCTAACACGAAAAACCTATGGTTTATGGCAGGACAACCTTACTAGAACGTGGTTGAGTATCAAAGACTCAAACTAAAGAGGATATGAAAGAAATGAATAGCAAAGGAAATAACTAAGCTAATACAACATTCTCATACTAGCATAAAAGAAATTACAACATTCTCCACAAATGTATAAAGAGAAATTACAAAATCCAAAAAATGAAATATTCAATCAATCACCACAAGACCAGAAATTATAGTGGTTCACTTGTGTGTACACTAACTGTTTAGAAAAATAGCCACACAAATACTTCACTCCTAATATCCTCACACAGTGGATATTAGTGTTCACTATGAAAATAGGTTTTTTAAGGTTCACCTAAAACCCTCACAATTGTGTCTTTCAAGTGGGCTTACACAATTCAAAAAACCCCATACTCTAAGTTTTCTGGATCACCTTAGACAAACCAAAATAAAGAGATTTTTCTGGCATAATCTCAATGAAACCAAAACAATGAATTTACAAAAACTGTAAAATACTTAGCTAGATGTTCTCCTTTTGATGCAGCCCGGAAGAGCCAAATCGGAGTAGAAGTTCAACGTAGAAGTTCAAAGTCCACACTCACTTATGAAATGGTTCTAGGTTCTAAATTGATTTTAAATTTAATCACCTGGGCTAGCTTGCTTTGATTTTGATTCCAAGAAATGGGAAAACTTTAATCTCTCTTTCAAATAAAATTGGAATGCAGAATACAAAATCAAATGGAAAAAACTAATTAAAGAGAATATAAAATAAGAACTAGATAGCTTAAGAATATCACTAACTTATCTCTCAGAGTGGCGTATTGATTTAACTTGAATTGAATATGAAACTTTGAAATTCGTGCTCTATTTATAAGTGCAAAAATTGCACTTTCAACTGGTCCTGAGGTCGGCACGATTGGTTGTAGGACCAATAAACTTTTAAAAATTTAGGTGTAATAAGATCAGATTGTTCCATGACTGGTCGAAGGACTTGCTCGACCGGTTGAGTGGCCTCCATGACCAGTCAAGTCCTGTTCACGACTGGTTATGTGGAACCCATTTTAGTTGCTGGACTTTGAGTCAAGCCTGTAGGACTAGTTGAGCACAGGTCAAGCACTATTCACACGACAGGTCGACCAGTCTCCAAGACTGGTAGAGGCTTTAACAAAAATTTCCAAAAATAAGTAACAAACTTAGGATTGATCGAGAAATTCTTGGACTGGTCGAGCCAGTGCTAGGACTAGTCGAACTTAGTCCAAGACTAGTCGAGAAATAGTTAATGCACTTATAAAGTGACCCAATTTAAATTATGAATTCAAAATGACCAACATATGGTCAATCTAAGGTCATTCATACCTTATACATAATGTATGAACACTGAAACTTCTTTTCCTTCGGTTGATAGTTGATCTTTAAAGTTCACGAAACTTGAGATCTTAACAAATGATGAAGATTAAACTTGAGACCTTTTGAAGCTTGAAATTGTAATTGAAGCTTGAGCTTGAGGTTCAAAGTATAGGAACTTTATCTTGACTTGAAGCTTTAAAAACTTGAACTATTGAAGCTTGAAAGATTGAATTCACACTTGATGTTGTACTTGAACATGAATATGTAATCTTGCATTTGAAGTTCTTGAAGTAAAGACCTTTGTCCTTGTACATGTGATGCACTGTCTTGAATATGCAAATGCACTACACAAGACAGATTCCAAGAGGTTTTGGCACCACAAAATTTGACAATCATAGGAGCTATATACCATAGCACTTACACATAGTCAACTCTATGTGGGGTCTTAGAGATAGCATCCCAGAAAACAAAGTCTGTGCAAAGATACTACGCTCACTACTTGAAAGGTTTAATTCAAAAGTCATGGCCATTCAGGAACTTCGTGATACAGACCATATGCAGGTTGAAGAACTGGTTGGTTCTTCACAAGCCTACGAGTTAAACTTTAAAGCTCTGAAAGGTAAATCTATCGCCCTTAAGTCTTCTAAAAGCATGTCTCATGAAAATAACAATTCTGATTTAGAAAATTCTGAAGATGATATGGTCCTTTTAGCTAAAAAGTTTTACAAGATTTTCAAAAGTAAAAAGAGGGTTGATGTTCAAAAACCTACTGAAAAGAAAAGATCAAGATAAAAAAATTAAAAATCTTTAAAAGACAGCCAATGCTACAACTGCCATGAATATGGGCATCTAGTGAAAAAATGTCCTAAAAAGGACAAACCTAAAAAGAAACGTATGTTGGCTACATGGGATGAATCTTCCTACTCTTAAACCTCTTCTGAGTCAGAAGATTCTGAAACTAAGTTGGGTTATAATGTTAAAGCCCTAATGACTCTAGCTAAGTTCACTTCCTCAGATAATGATACAACCAGTGAAGAAAATCTGGGAAGTGATCATGAGAATGAAGAAGATCTTCAGGATGCTTATGATGCCCTATACAGGGAAAGTTGTAAAATAGCTGTTAAATTAAAAATACAAAAAGAAAAGTTTTTAAAATTGAAAGAGAATTTTGATAATCTGGTTTTGGAAAAATCACACCTTTCAGATTACTTTGAAAAAACTAAGTGTGACTTAGATTTCAAAACGTCCCAAGTTGAAAACTTAAAATCTGAAAATGAAAACCTAAAACTAGAAGTCTCTTCACTTTTGAGTTTGAAGGACACATGGAGGTATGTCCAAGGTGACCCTAAATTAGAAAAACTCCTATCCGAATCCAGAAAATGTGGTGATCGATCTAGATTGGGCTACGATAAAAATATTCCTCCCAAATATAAGAATACTCCACCTAAATTTGTTGAAGGAGAGTCTTCTAACTCAAAAGGGAAAAGTCTGAATCAAAATATTTCTAAAACGACTAAAACTTTTCAGTCCTTAAATCCTAAAAATAACCGAATCAACTATAAAAATCAGAACCGTAATCCTTTAGCTGAAAAAATTGTAGACTTGCTTAAGGAGCTCTTAAAATCTAACTTAGTGGATAGGACGTATAACAATTATAATCAGAAGAAGACTAACTATGCTCCTAAATCCAAAACTGTAATGAAATGGGTCCCTAAGGTTGCTTGTTTGGTTGCCCACACCGCATTCAAAGCCACGAGCCATTCAAAGTGGTACCCAGATAGTGGTTGCTCGAGACATATGACAGGTGACAAAAGTCTGTTCACCAATCTTAAAGACATGACTGATGGTTTACTCACATTCAGTGATGGTAACAACTGTAAAATTGTTGGCCAAGGTACGATTCAACTCCCTAACTTCCCTCTATTTGAGAATGTTTTATATGTAGAAGGTTTAAAACATAATTATTAAGCATTTCTCAAATTTGCGATAATAATTACAATGTAAAATTTTCAAACCAAAAGTGTGAAATCTTAAATAAGAATAGTTCTCTAATATTAACTGGTCACAGAACTTCTGAGAACTGCTATATAGTTAGTGACTCAAACTCATCTAAGCCATCGTATTACATGGTCGATACCAATGAGACCAAACTATGGCATAAGCACCTAGGACATGTACACTATCACAACTTGTATAGATTGAGCAAAAGTGATTTGGTAAGAGATCTACCCAAAATAAAGAAAGTGGATAAGATATGTGGCGAGTGCCAGATTGGTAAATAAACCAGGAGTGTTCACAAAAAGATAAACTCCACTGCTGCATCTAAACCACTCGAACTTCTCCATATGGATCTCATTAGACCAACTAGAACGGAGAGTCGAGGTGGCAAGAAGTATATTCTGGTCGTTGTAGATGACTTTACTAGGTATATTTGGGTAGTCTTCCTAAGAGAGAAATCTGAAACTCTCGACGAAGTAAAAAGGGTACTTAAACGTATCTAAAATGAAAAAGAGTTACAAGTCACTAAGATCCGTAGTGATCATGGTTCTAAGTTTGAAAATAGAAATTTTGAGAAATTTTGTAGTGACCAAGGAATATCACATGAATATTTTGCTCCCAAAACACCACAACAAAATGGGGTAGTGAAAGCAAAAATATGGTGCTTCAAGAAATGGCAAATGTAATGTTAAATAGTATGAAGATTCCTAAAAATCTCTGGGCTAAAGCCGTAAATACTGCTTGTTATATAATTACCGTGTTTATATTAGAAAATTAAATAATAAAATGGCTTATGAGATGTGGTTTGATAAGAAGCCTTCTTTCAAATACTTTCGAGTTTTCGGCAGTAAATGCTATATCTTGCGTGACCGAGAACATCTGGGTATTGACACCAAAAGTGATGAAGGGATATTTTTAGGGTATGCTCTAAATAGTCGAGCATATCGAGTACTTAACAAGAGGACCGATGTAATACAAGAATCTATTAATGTGGTCATTGATGATCATTTGAATATACCTGTCTCAAGTTCAGAAGATGATGAGATTCTTCTAATTGATAAATCAGACTCTTCATCTAATCAAAATAACACTGAACTATGAACAAATAAAGATCATCCTACTAATCAAATCCTTAGAAATCCCTTCATTGGTGTACAGACTCATAAATAATTAGAAGATATGTGTAACTATGTGTGCTTTACATCTCAGATGGAACCGGCTAACGTAAAGGAAGCCCTTATGATGAAAACTGATTGTAGCTATGCAAGAAGAGCTTAATCAGTTTGTGAGAAATGATGTTAGGTATTTAGTTCCAAGATCAACTGATGAACATATTATCGGAACAAAATGATTTTCAAGAATAAGTCTGATGAACTTGGTAACATAATTAGAAACAAGGATAGGCTGGTTGTACAAGGATACACCTAAATTGCAGGTATTGATTATGATGAAACCTTTGCCCCAGTAGCTCGTCTTGAATCAATCAGACTATTTATATCCATCGCGTGTTTTAAAAAATTTAAAATATATCAAATGGATATTAAGAGTGCATTTTTAAATGGTGATTTATATGAAGAAGTATACGTTGAACAACCAAAGGGTTTTAAAGACCCTATGCATGCTAATCATGTTTATCGCCTAAAAAAAGCCACTCTATGGTTTAAAATAGGCTCCCAAGGCATGGTACGAGAAATTAACTAAATTCTTATTAATTCATAAGTTTGTTATGGGGAGTGTAGATAAAACATTATTTGTTAAGAAATATAATGATCATATTGTAATAGTGTAAATCTATGTTGATGACATTATCTATAGATCTATCTGTGCTAACATGACTGTTGAGTTTGGAGATCTTATGAAGTCCAAATTTGAAATGAGCATGGTTGGAGAATTAAATTATTTCCTAGGGTTACAAGTTAAACAGCTTCCTGATGGATTCTTCATCTCTCAAACAAAATATGCTCTGAACTTAGTTAAAATGTTCGGATTTGAGAGTGGAAAATTTTTTGATACTCTAATGAGTACCACTCTGAAACTCTCGAAGGATTCAACAGGTAAGAGTGTGGATCTTAAGTTGTATCATAGTATGATAGGAAGTTTACTTTATTTAACTACGAGTCGACCTGATATTGCTTTTAACGTTGGAATTTGTGTCAGATATCAATCAGACCCTTAAGAGCCCCACTTGATTGCTGTTAAGCATATTTTACGATATGTCGCTAGTTCAGCTAATCTTGGTCTCTGGTATCTACATGATATTAGTGTGCAATTAGCTGATTACACGAATGCTGATTGGGCTGCTAACATTGATGATCGTAAATCGACCAGCGATGGTTGTTTCTATGTCGGGAACTGTCTAGTTTCCTGGCTAAGTAAGAAACAAAGTTCTGTATCGCTCTCCACTGCTAAGGCTAAATATATTGCTGCAGGTAATGTATGCACTCAGCCAGTATGGATGAAGAGAATGCTAAGTGATTACGGAATTGTGTAAGAATCTATGATGTTATATTGTGATAACTTAAGCGCAATTAATATTTCCAAAAATCCTATTTAACATTCATGAACCAAGCACATTGACTGTAACGTCCCAAGAAAATCCGTACAAAAACCCGAGTACAACTTCAGTCAGAAATCACGAAGGGTCAAATTATGTAGAAATTAGACGAAAATTAATTAAGTACTAAACTGAATTAATAAGTAGAATAGCTTGAATCGCTTTTTATATGAACTGCAAGACCTAAAACCAGTAGAATCGCTAACTCTACATTACCTAAAAACCTAGGATTAGTCTCAAAACCCAGTTACTCTCGGGAACACATTGAAACTCCGTATCGGACCTGGACCGCACGTCCAAAGTCCAATAACCGCGAAACTATATAGTTATGACCACCTTACTGGGCTTGAAAACCATCGTGGGAATCAAGCCTGAATAGTATCCATAAACGTACAACTTGAGCCTGGACTAAAGTGCGTGAGAAATACGAATATCTTTAGAAAATGAACTCAGATTTAAGTGAATTGGGCCATTCGCTTGTAGGCCAAATTTAAGGTTTTAGACCATCAGATTCTGACCTAACTACACACTTGGATTAGAGAAATTTTCCTACACATGTTAGTGTACTTATGGCCTTAGAGTGACGATAGCCGTTGAACTAAAACAGGTCCTCCACGATCGATCCACTGATCCGATCGGACTGAAACCTTAACCTGGCCTAGATCCATTGCCAGGGAACTTACCCTATGCCGCAGGTTTGTAATGGACCTCCAGATGTGTCCCGTTTGCCTAGAACAGTCACCCTTTGGCTATAACCTAAGTATACCTTGGCCCTGGGGCCATTGACATTAATTCTGAGCTTATAAATAGCCCTTAACCCACCACTCTCTCATTCCATACGAATTTTCTAACCCTAGGAGAGAGAAGAGAGAAAAGAGAAAGCAAAAGTGAGGAGAAGAGAGAGAGTGAGAGATCGCTGCTAGGATTCGATCCCACCACTCCACGTGCCAAATCATCCTGCCTGTATCGCTACACCGGTGAATCCAAATCCATTTTTGGGTAAGAAATCCTAACCCTAATCTTGTTTTAGGAATCCAATAGAGGAGTCAGTGAAATAACTAACCTATTTCATGATTTATGTAGCCGTTGTGCTATAGACAATGACGTAGTGTACGAACCGAGCTCGTAACGAGCATACCGACGAAAGGTGCGGACCATAAAATTTTAGGTTATGGTTTTCAAGGCTTTCAATGTCAGCTAATAATTTATGTCTGACTTGATTGCTACCATATGATCTTAGTTACGATGTATTCGATAATTTGTACATATGTGTGAACTATGTGAATATATGATGCATTCCATGTGTTTGTTGAAATGTTCGAGTGAATATGAAATCATGATTTTTGCTTGCCCTGACTATTAACCTAGAATCCATGTTTGTTGTATGTATGAAAATCTCCTTGTGAAAGGATTTGCCACAATATATGCCGTAACTAATTTAGTCTATGTACGCAGTAATGTGTAGCCTAAGTGTTTGTTGAAATGTTTGAATAAATGTAAAATTCTGATTTGTATTTTATATGATTTCTAATCTTAAATATTTGTATGTTATATACTTTATAACAATTATTGTGAAATGAATTGTTATAATTCATGTCGTTATAAGTCCAGTTCATATACTTGAAATGTGTAGTCTAAGTGTTTGTAAAAATGCTCGAATGAGATTTTGTTGATGGATTGTACTTATTAAGTGCATTAAGATGGGATCCTTAATTTCCTTAGTCATATGAATAAGTTTTCTCATGTATTGTAAATCATCCTTATATGATTCATGTATAGCACGCCTATGTATGATAACATGTTCAATGAGTTTTGATAAAATGCTCAAATGAGCGTTGTACTTGGATTATTTGTTAAATGCCTATATAATTATCACATGTCTCCATATGCTGCATTTGAGTATGTTGGGACTACTATGTAGTCCAGGCAATCAGTAATAATTCTTGTTGAGTGGCCGAATTAGTCTCACCACATTTGATGCGTTCGGTGAATCTGAGTCATACGATGATTGTCGACAGTGGTTGGGCCACGAGGAGTACTTATGTGCTCCATGTCGATTAATTCAGTGTACGCTTATACTAATCGAACTTGTCAAGTAACCCAATTAGCTTAATGTGTGTTTACCATGTATGGACGCTACTGCTTGAATCTAAGGTACCCCTTACCAATGTAAAGCCCATTTAACCATGGTACTAAGATCCGCTAAGACTCATGAGCCGGGCGTGGTGGTATGAGACACTATGGTCTAGCTGTCGGCCTACTCTGGGGTGACAAGCCTCCCCATAGTGACCAGTGAGTAACCCAAACTTGTGAGTCGAATACGGTGGTATGAGACACTATAATCGAGCTGTCAGCCTATGCTAAGGTGACGAGCCTTCCCATAGTGACCTCGAGTATAAACGAGGCCTACCCCGGTGCAGCCTAACTGCGGTCCCAGTGTGGGTTGGGTTGTACCGTCTGATCCGGACCCCCTTTAAAAATAACGCTCCAGTTGGTAGGGCGTTGGTGGAGTAACCTTGAGTATAAAATAGGCTTATGCTGAGGTGACGAGACTCTCTGTAGCAAACTGAACTTGCCTATCGTATGTGACAAGGTAGGATTGACGACCCTAGATGAATTATTGTTTGGATAAATGATATAAAGGGAAGTACCTTAGCTTCCCGAATCTGCTGTATGAATAAACCTAATCAAGAACTCGGCTAACACGACCATGCACCGCATTGCATGTGTCTTTGGCGTAGGACTTGAGCACAGTGGGAGTAGCATGTGTGACCATGAGATGGTGTCGCTGAAGGAGTATAGGCGAGGGCATGCATCATTATAGCATATCATTCTTACATTAACAAGAGTACTTAGGACATGAGTGTTGTACTACTTTATCATTACTACTTGACTGAATTGATAACATGTTAACCTTTGCTTTATAGTTCCACTGAATTAGCTACTCATTCCCACCTGGGATGGTGTTTTAAAACACCAAACAGACTTTGTTGTAGATGCAGGTAATGACGGAGTCTATGCAGCTAAAATGGACTTCATGGATGAGGAGGAGAAATTCTCCTATGTTTAGTTATCAGGCGGGTCTTCATAGACATTGTTCTGATTCGATGGGATTATAGGGTTACATGGATTAGTTGTTAGTTGGACAGTTACACTTTGATATTTGCAAATTTTAGAACCATACATGTATATATATTCAACCTGGTAACATACTCATACTCTGGAGGTTGTGAAATACTTATATACTTTATATATCTATCTCAGTCTTTCGCTTGCTTAATTACAGTAACTCTGGAGTATGATATGCTGATTTAGTATAATCCCATTCATGTTTAATGCACTAATACGGACAACATTTAAGCATCATTATCTATATTGTATAAGTAATGTGTTGGATCTTAGGAGTAGAGCTTTACTCAACCCCCAATTTTTAGGGCGTTACAAGTTGGTATCAGAACCAGGGTTTCGATCCTATACCCTCTGATACCATTTGTAACAGCATGGTCCTAATAGTGTAATATTGTCTACTTTGCCCGAGGGCGCACGGTTTTGTTCTTGGGGCTCGCCCAGTGGCTCACCCCAAAATGCGTTACACCATTAAGGGCCGAGACTCCATATATAACCCAGATCAAGAGGCACTCCCTTTCCGATGTGGGACGGGCGGACTACCCCTGACCAGCTGGAGCGTTATTTTCAAAGCTTGACCAGTCCAGTTTGGGACCTGAATACAACCCACGCTAGGACCACCTGCTGGTGCACCTTGCCCCAGGCCAGTGGTCCCAAGCATGGGTTGCATCCGGTCCCAAAGTGACAGTCGAGATTCAAAATAACGCTCAGCTGGTCGGGGGTTATAACATCTCGGATTTTTGCTAACCTAGAATTTAGCGTCCTTAGGCAATGGGTCACTCCTAACACCTTATTAACTTGTCAGAACCCAATCCCATATTTAAAAAAAAAAACGCTTTTTAACCCATTTCCTTCACAATCTCCCATTTCACCTTTCACCACCATGTTCTTTAAATGCTTCTAAGTACTTTTATATTAGGCATGAATCCTAAAGTTTAGGTGATGAAGAACAATACTTTAGAAATCCATACAAAGATCCGAGTGCCACCTCAGGTAGAAATCGCTCAGGATCAAATCCTTTAGAAATGAGATAAAGTAATTAAGTACTAAACTAGATTAGCTACAAAATCCGCTTGAATCACTTTAAATACGATCTGCAAGACCCAAAACTTGTAGAATCATCGACGCTATGTTACCCTAAAATCTAGGATCAATCTCATTACCCAGTTGCTCTTGGTAACACATTGAAACTCTGTTTCAGATCTGGACCTCATGTCGGAAGTCCAATTAATGTGAAGTTAAATGGTTAGGACCACCTTGTTGGGCTTGACAACCATCTTGGAATTCAAATCCAGATGGTGTCCCACGGTTATTCGCTTGAGCCCGGAGTGAAGAGTGTGAGAAAATGTAGATTTCTTTAGAAATTGGGTCTCATTTAAGTAATCTGAGACTTGTCACTTGCGGGCCTGTTATTAGAAATCAGATCGTCAGAATCTGACCCAAATACACCCTCGGATCAGGGGAAATTTCATACACATGGCAGTGTACTTGTGGCCGTGATCGAGTTCCGATGACCGTTGAGCTGAAACTGGTCCGCCACGGGCGATCTGTAAATCTGATCAGACCGAAAATGTAACTCGACCTAGATCCAATGTCTATGAGCTTAAGTCCGATCTTTGGCTTAAGGGGGGCCTTCAGAAGTGCTCGGTTGAGCCAGAACAGCCTCACTTTGGTTATAACCTAAGTATACCTTGACCTGGAGTCTATTTTGGTGATGTTTTAGCCTATATAAGAACCTTCAAACCTCTCTCATTCAGCCCATACGAATTTGGGAGAAACCCTAGGAGAGAGAAGAGAGAAAAGAGAGAGTGTGTGAGAGAAGTGGGAGCATCGTCCTGATGCTCTACCCTGCTATCCTACGTGATTAATCATCACGATCTAACCGCTATTCCGGCGCTTCCAGCTTCGTTTCTAGGTAAGAAACCCTAACCCTAAGCTGTTTTAGGATTTTTAAGAGTGTGGGTGATGGAATAGCTGACCTATTTTATGATTCAGGTTGTTGTTGTGCCGTAGACAAAGGCGTTGGATACAAACTGGTTTCGGTTCACGTTTACCGACAAAAGGTACGGAATTTAGATGTATAGGTTATGGTTTTCAACACTTTCAATGTCAGATAATGATAAATTCATGATCTGCATGCAATTGCACATGTACAAAGTGCTGTCCATTTCGTTTTTCAGATATACGTTAACTGTGTTGAATATACTGTATTCCTCGTATTTGTAGAAAATACCATATACGTACAAAATTTGAAAGTATGTTAGCTATGATTGATTACTGTATGAACATGTTATATATATGTATAATACTCACTTGGCGAAAGGATTCGCCCTAATACATGTTTTTGCTAATATACGCTATGTATGTTAAAAGAGTGTGTTCTAAGTGTTTGTGAAAATGACCGAATGAGTATAGAATTCGCATTCGTGCTCGCCGTGACTAATTGTCATGGATATATGATTGTTGTATTGGTGAGACCTTTGACGAAAGGATTTGCCCTAAATCAAGCCACGGCCAATATACGCTATATATGTTAAATTGTGTAGCCCAAGTGTTTGTGAAAATGTTCAAATGAATATGAAACTTGGATTCATGCTTGCCATGATTATCCGTCGTGGGTGCACGCGTGTTATCCATGGGACAGCTCCCTAGTGAAAGGATTTGGCCTAATACCTATGTAATCAACATACGTCAGGCATGTTGATGTATGTAGTCTAAAGTGTTTGTTGAAATGTCTGAATGAGTAGTAGTTAGTAAATTGTAATGTATAAGGGTGTTGAGATAGGATTCTCAACTACCTTAGTGATGTGTATGATTTCCTTCATGTAACTTGTTTAGTTTAATCACTTACTGTTTATGAAACATATGTGTTTAGATTTTCTGTTTGCATTGTGTTTTATAACGTGCTAGTTAATATGTTTGAATTACTTGTTTATTTAATTCTGCTCTGACTACTTCACATGTTTAAGTTGTATTCCATAAATCCGTAAAGGGTGATGGGGGAGTGGTGTAACGATTCCGTGCAACAGCCCTGGCAGCCCTAAGCGGACAATATTGGATATTTGATTGTATGATTTGAAATCTTGATCCATTACTGCTTTAACTGTTCTATAATTGAATGTGATTGGGGCTATTGTATAGTCCAGGCAATCGGTAACGAGGTTGAATTCGTGGCTGAGATTCATTCGCCACATGAGATGTGTTCGACGAACCCGAGTAGTACTTCGGTTGGCGATAGTGGTTGGCCACGCAAAGTGCTTATGCACTTCATATCGTTCAACTTGTCGTGCACTCGAGCTAGTCGAGCTCATCAAGTAACCCGATCTGTCTTATGTATGTTCATCATGTTTGGACGCCTTTGTTTGAACTTGAGGTACTAACCTTACCAATGGAATCCCATTAACCGTGGTACCTCGATCCGCTAAGACTCATGAGTCGGGCATGGTGGTATGGGACACCGTGGTAGAGCTGTCGGCCTACGCTGGGGCCACGAGCCTCCCTGTAGTGACCATTAAGCAACCAGACTCGTGAGCCGATTATGATGGTATGGGACACTATATTTGAGCTGTTGGCCTACACTGCTTTGATAGGTGATGGGGGAGTGGTGCAATGATTCCGTATAACAGCCCTGACCGTACCCGGTATAGTGACCTCGAGCATACTCTAAATCTGCGGTGAGGCGACGAGCCTTCCCATAGTAATAGAGTATAAACTAGGCCTGTATTGATAAGGTGATGGGGGAGTGGTGTAACGATTCCGTGTAATAGCCCTGGCAGCCCTTGCAATGACCTAGAAACACACCATCATATGAGATTGTTTAGGACTGACGACCCTAGAATGGATCATTGTTTGGGAATGATATAAGGAAGGTACCTTAGTTTCCCAATACTGCTGTTTGAAATGGACTAATAACAACTCGGTAATCATGCTCATCATCGCATTGCATGTGCCTGAAAGATATGGAGCACTAAGGGTGACAGCATGCCGCAGACGTAAGATGGTGCCGCACGAGGGAGTATGTTGGCGAGGGTATGCATCATAATCGCATCTCATCATTGCATTAATTACAGTACTTAGGAATGTTGATTGTACTACTTTATCATTACTGCTTGACTGAATTGATAACATGTTAACCCATGCTTTATGGTTCCATTGAGTTGATCACTCACTCCCACGTTAAGGGACGGTGTTGTACACACCAACCAAACCCTGTTGTAACCACAGGTGGTGGCGATGCTTGTGAGGCAGAGCCGAACTTTTGCGATAATGAGGACGTCTTCTTGTATATGCTGTATGCTGGAGGCTTCATGCAAGCCGTGTCTTGATTGACGGGGTTACAGGGATGTCGATTAGATGACCTTACACAATTTTGTATATTTTGGAATTGTACTTGTCATTCATTAACCTGGTAACATTATTACACTCTGGAGACTTACCATAGTTTATACATTTTATACATCTATCACAGTCTTCCGCTTGCCATTTAACTGTCTCTGGAGTATGATATGCTATTTTGGTATAATCCCATTCATGTTTCAATGCTCTCATCATAATCATCATTATTTATGTTGCATAAGTGATGCGTTGGAACTCGGGAGCTGAGCTTTGCTCGACCTCCATTTTTCAGGGTGTTACAAGATATTATTAGAGCATGATTTAGATTAAACCGGACCTAGATTATGGTCACACGACACACTCTGACGCATTTTGACTTAGGAGGGGGCGACGGAATGTAGAAACTGACTTAGGATTTTCCAATTTCGCCGAACGGCGAAACCAACCGCTAAGATTGGGCCCGTACACACCCATGATCACCGAAACGATCTCGAATCACTTCTAGGCAGTCAGTCGACGGGTTTGAGTCGTTCCCTAAAAAACGAATGTCCTTAGGTTGTGAGTCAACCACAACACCTTACACTTAATCTCAAAGCCTAAAACCCCTTTTTATCTAATTCCTTCAAAATCTCACCCTCCACCACTGTATTCTTCATTTCTTTTATACACCTTGATAATACACACCCATCCTAGGGTATAAATGACGAAGAACAATACCGAAACTAAAACTTACCAGAAATAGAAAATAAATAGATAAAATGGGTTTTGACCCTTACCCTTTTGGAATTAACCAAATAAATGGGTTAGTTGGATAGATTAGCGCCTCCTACCCCAAAATCATATGCTACACGTTACATAAAATCATTTTAGTTTGTAAATTGGCCCCGATACGGCTCAAAACGGAGTCGGGGGCAAAATGGGGCACCTCCGGGGGGACCCAGGGTGGGACCCAGATTTTTTTGGGGACCAGGGGATAGGAGGGCCTCGCCAAAATGGCGAGCCCTCGCCAATTGGCCCAGGGAGTGGGGAGGCCCTCGCCCGGTCGACGAGGCCTCTCCGGTCAGCGGGCCGGGCAGGGCCTGCGGCTCGTGCCGATCGTCTTTGGGGGTATTAGGACCCCCTGGTATGTGGGCCATCCATTGCAACCACCTTAAAGCCCTACTTCCTTCACAAAATCTCCCTCCAAGCTCTCCCTTTCCCTCAAAAATTCGGTTTTCTCTCTCAAACCTCCCGTCCAATCGCCCATTCCATTATTTTCTGTTAAAACCCACACCCCTCCATCGTTCACCGCAGCACCTATCCTCTACCCTTTCTGTTTTTCCTCATTTGAGCGCCCACACCCTCTCATTTGAAGCTTAAAACCGTGTAAGCTCTCAACCCATCCTATTTCTTAATTTCCTTTCTTCAAACCCTATCTTTTGGGGCCTTTACAATCCCTGTTGAGGTTCAAGTCCGTGGAGAACCAACCCTCCAGCTCCTTTCCTCCCTTTTCTTCACTTTTCCATGGCTCTATCCGAGCTTAGTACGGTCATTTTCTCGGATGTCTAGTCATCCGTACTGTTGTCTTGTAGTTTGCATGGATTACCGTCTTTGGATCTTTGTGTTTTCATGTTGATGGAATGTGTAGAATGTTTGGCAAGTTGGAGTTGTACTTGACAATTGTGAACTCCTTCCACCCCTCCATCATTACTTCTCTTGGCCTCACCATTTCACACCCATATGGGCACAACGATTCACATTTTTTGTGTCCCATAGCTTTCACAACCTCTAAATGTTGGGACGTTTAGGGCCCGTTCGGCCAACTGCATTCGATGGGATTATGGTGGATAGAATTGTAAAAGTAACAATAAATGTCTGTGTAAAGTATGGTCCCTAGATTGGGTGTATCCCATGTTTTCCAATACCATATTTGGAGTGTATGCAATTAAAAGTAAATCCCAAAATTTTCCTTTCCAAGTACACTTAGAGATTCATTATTATGGGATTTAGAAATCCCATCTCACCCCTTCCAACACAAGGCTCATTTTCCAAAGCCTATAAAATTAATTTTAATCCCACCCACCCTCCTACCAAACATACCACCTCTAATCCCGAGGCGGGAGTAGCTACACAACCCATTTAACCCAAATAGGCCCTTAGAGTTTTGGACTCAAAGTTGGTACTTTTAGATTTCAAAGAATTTGACAATATAGGAAGTCCCATAAACTAATAACGCGAACCCTATGACCTCCTTAGATAGTACTAGCATGTGTGTAATGCTCGAGCGTAGTAAATTCAAGTTCGGGCAACTCAATTTCAATCAGACAACTTTTGACCCTAAGCGATAAAAGGACTTCCTATATTAGAATGATATGAAATCATCTATTGTATAAGCATAGACTTTGGATTACAACTAGTGAGTTACCGCTACTCATACGTTGCGACTAGGCTATTAGATAAACTAAGGAAAGTAAAGGACTAATTAATTATGCTAAGCCCATTGAATGATAGACTTAGTTAGTCGGCTTAAGTCGGTTGGAGCGAGACCCCATTCCTTCGTTGAATCCCCTTAATACTCATAGGCTTCTTTAATAACTCTTAGGAAGGTTGTTTGATTAATAACTAGTCACTCTCAGAGAAAACTTATATATCCCTCGATGTAATGTTAGGTCAAATTAATACATCTCTGTGATCTGGGTGGCGCAGCGGAAGCGTAGTGGACCCTTGCCCCACTGGCCTAGGATCGAAGGAAATTGATCCAGACTATATGTAAAGATAGGTCACTAAATAGAATCTGAATCTTCCTTAGAATGCCAATAATGAAGTCATGGAAGGAAATTAATTAGGGTTCGAGTGTTAAACCCATTCAAATTATAGAATAGGCTTAACAATGGGTACGAACTGAATTACAATAGCCAAGGTCAACGTATCCACAACTGTGCTCGTTGAATACGAACCTAATAGAAGCCTGTTCTACTATGAGAAACTATTTTAGGATGATCTAGTAAGATTTGACTCACCATTTCCTTGGACATAGATAATATCGAGGACTCTCCTAGACCAAGACCCCAGCGGGCAACTTTATAGATAGGAAATTTAAGCCTTTCAATGATGGACATTCCCTACGGTTTTAGAGTGATCGGACTACGGAGTTATTGAAATATAAACTGCGAAGCATTCGCGGCTGACCCAATTCTCAATCCTGGGCGACTACCAATGGACTCACTGCTTAACCGAGCAGAAGACCAGGAGCCACCAGGACTAGGAAGGGATACGATGAGCTTTCTACCCTGGATAGGTAGATGATCGATGTATCGGGATCAAGCCCACTATAACTGTCTCTCTGTGTTGGTTAAACATTGAAAACAGCTATCTTACTCTAAATAGGTAGGAATTGTCGTTAAGACGTCAAATAGATGACGAAATAAATTGTATCAACTTATTAGGGAATAAGCAAGGGATAAAGAAATAAATTTTTAAGGGGGGTAGTGCCTAAAATGTACTATACTAGCATGCACAATATACACCCTACCACGCATATAAACTTGAAATCAATAAGTCTTAGGCAAATGAAATAATAGAATTCTTACTTATTATCTTTAGCCAATTTCGGGGATGAAATTATTTTTAAGGTGGGTAGATTGTAATATCCCGGATTTTTGCCAACCTGGAATTTGGCGTCCTTAAGCAATGGGTCGCTCCTAACACCTTATTAACTTGTCAGAACCTAATCCCATATTTTAAAAAATGCTTTTTAACCCATTTCCTTCACAATCTCCCATTTTACCTTTCACCACCATGTTCTTTAAATGCTTCTAAGTACTTTCATATTAGGCATGAATCCTAAAGTTTAGGTGATGAAGAACAATACTTTAGAAATCTGTACAAAGACCCGAGTACCACCTCAGGCAGAAATCGCTAAGGATCAAATCCTTTAGAAATGAGACAAAGTAATTAAGTACTAAACTAGATTAGCTACGAAATCCGTTTGAATCACTTTAAATACAATCTACAAGATCCAAAACTTGTAGAATCATCGACGCTAGGTTACCCTAAAATCTAGGATCAATCTCATTACCCAGTTGCTCTCGGGAGCACATTGAAACTCCATTTCAGATCTGGATTGCACGTCGGAAGTCCGATTAACGCGAAGTTAAACGGTTAGGACCACCTTGTTAGGCTTGACAACAATCTCGGAAATCAAATCGAAAAAGTGTCCCACGGCTATTCGCTTGAGCCCGGAGTGAAGAGTATGAGAAAATGTAGATTTCTTAAGAAATTGGGTCTCATTTAAGTAATCTGAGACTTGTCACTTGCGAGCCTATTATAAGAAATCAGACCGTCAGAATCTGACCCAAATACACCCTCGGACTAGGGGAAATTTCATACCCATGGCAGTGTACTTGTGGCCCTGATTGAGTTTCGATGACCGTTGAACTGAAACTGGTCCACCACGGGCGATTTATAAATCCGATCGGACTGAAAATGTAACTCGACTTAGATCCAATGTCTATGAGCTTAAGTCCGACCTTTGGCTCAAGGGGGGCCTCCAGAAGTGCTTCGTTGAGCTGGAACAGCCTCACTTTAGTTATAACCTAAGTATACCTTGACCTGGAGTCTATTTTGGTGCTGTTTTAGCCTATATAAGGGCCTTAAAACCTCTCTCATTCAGCCCATACGAATTTAGGAGAAACCCTAGGAGAGAGAAGAGAGAAAAGAGAGAGAAAGTGTGAGAGAAGTGGAAGCATCTTCCTCATGATCTATTCCGATGATTCCAGCTTCGTTTCTAGGTAAGAAACCCTAGCCCTAAGTTGTTTTAGGATTTTCAAGAGTGTGGGTGATAGAATAGCTGACCTGTTTCATGATTCAGGTTGTTGTTGTGCCGTAGACAAAGGCGTTGGATTCAAACTAGTTTCGGTTCACGTTTACTGACAAAAGGTGCGGACTTTAGATGTATAGGTTATGGTTTTCAACGCTTTCAATGTCAGATAATGATAGATTCATGATCTACAGGCAATTGCACATGTACAAAGTGCTGTCCATTTCATTTTTTAGATATACATTAACTATGTTGAATATACTGTATTCCTCGTATTTGTAGAAAATACCATATACGTATAAATTTTGAAAGTATGTTAGCCATGATTGATTACTGTATGAACATGCTATATATATGTATAATACTCACTCGGCGAAAGGATTCGCCCTAATACATGTTTTTGCTAATATACGCTATGTATGTTAAAAGAGTGTGTTCTAAGTGTTTGTGAAAATGACCGAATGAGTATAGAATTCGCATTCATGCTCGCCATGACTAATTGTCATGGATATATGATTGTTGTATTGGTGAGACCTTTGACGAAAGGATTTGCTCTAAATCAAGTCACGGCCAATATACGCTATATATGTTAAATTGTGTAGCCCAAGTGTTTGTGAAAATGTTCAAATGAATATGGAACTTGGATTCATGCTTACCATGATTATCCGTCGTGGGTGCACGCGTGTTATCCATGGGGTAGCTCCCTAGTGAAAGGATTTGGCCTAATACCTATGTGATCAACATACGTCAAGTATGTTGATGTATGTAGTCAAAGTATTTGTTGAAATGTCTGAATGAGTAGTAGTTAGTAAATTGTAATGTATAAGGGTGTTGAGATAGGATTCTCAACTATCTTAGTGATGTATATGATTTCCTTCATGTAAGTTGTTTAGTTTAATCACTTACTGTTTATGAAACGTATGTGTTTGGATTTCCTATTTGCATTGTGTTTTATAACATGCTAGTTAATATATTTGAATTACTTGTTTATTTAATTCTACTCTGACTACTTCACATGTTTAAGTTGTATTCCATAAATTCGTGAAGGGTGATGGGGGAGTGGTGTAACGATTCCGTGCAACAGCCCTGGCAGCCCTAGCGGACAATATTGGATATTTGATTGTATGATTTGAAATCTTAATCCATTACTGCTTTAACTGTTCTATAATTGAATGTGACTGGGGCTATTGTATAATCCAGACAATCGGTAACGAGGTTGAATTCGTGGCTGAGATTCATTCGCCACATGAGATGTATTCGACGAACCTGAGTCGTACTTCGGTTGGCGATAGTGGTTGGCCACGCGAAGTGCTTATGCACTTCATGTTGTTCAACTTGTCGTGTGCTCGAGCTCGTCAAGTAACCCGATCTATCTTATGTTTGTTCACCATGTTTGGATGCCTCTATTTGAACCTGAGGTACTAACCTTACCAGTGGAATCCTGTTAATCGTGGTACCTCGATCCGTTAAGACTCATGAGTCGGGCTTGGTGGTATGGGATACCGTGGTCGAGCTGTCAGCCTACGTTGGGGTCACAAGCCTCCCTGTAGTGACCATTGAGCAACCAGACTCGTGAGCCAATTATAGTGGTATCGGACACTATATTCGAGCTGTCGGCCTGCACTGCTTTGATGGGTGATGGGGGAGTGGTACAACGATTCCATGTAACAGCCGTAGCAGCCCTGACCATACCCGGTGTAGTGACCTCAAGCGTACTCTAAATCTGCGGTGAGGCGACGAGCCTTCCCGTAGTAACAGAGTATAAATTAGGCCTGTATTGATAAGGTGATGGGGGAGTGGTGTAACGATTCCGTGTAACAGTCTTGACAGCCCTTGCAGCGACCTAGAAACACACCATCGTATGAGATTGTTTAGGACTGACGACCCTAGAATGGATCATTTTTTAGGAATGATATAAGGAAGGTACCTTAGTTTCTCAATACTACTGTTTGAAATGGACTAATAACAACTAGGTAATCATGTTCATCATCACATTGCATGTGCCTGGAAGATGTGGATCACTGAGGGTGACAGCATGCTGCGGACATAAGATGTTGCCGCACGAGGGAGTATATTGGCGAGGGCATGCATCATAATCACATCTCATCCTTGCATTAATCACAGTACTTAGGAATATTGATTGTACTGCTTTATCATTACTGCTTGACTGAATTGATAACATGTTAACCCATGCTTTATTGTTCCACTGAGTTGATCACTCACTCCCACGTTATGGGACAGTGTTGTACACACCAACCAGACCTTGTTGTTGCCGCAGGTGGTGGCGATGCTTGTGAGGAAGAGCTGGACTTTTGCGATGACGAGGATGTCTTCTTGTATATACTATATTCTGGTGGCTTCATGCGAGACATGTCTTGATCGACGGGGTTACAGGGATGTCGACTAGATGACCTTACATAATTTTGTATATTTTGGAATTGTACTTGTCATTCATTAACCTGGTAACATTATCACACTCTGGAGACTTACCATAGTTTATACATTTTATACATCTATCACAGTCTTCCGCTTGCCATTTAACTGTCTCTAGAGTATGATATGCTGTTTTGGTATAATTCAATTCATGTTTCAATGCTCTCATCATAATCATCATTATTTATGTTGCATAAGTGATGCGTTGGAACTCGGGAGCTGAGCTTTGCTCAACCCCTGATTTTTAGGGCGTTACAAGGGTAATGCACCCGTCCCACATCGAAAAGGGAGTGCCTCTCGATCTGGGTTATATGTGGAGTCTCAGCCCTTAATGGTGTAACACATTTTGGGGTGAGCCGCTGGGCGAGCCCCAAGAACAAAACCGTGCGCCCTTGGGCAAGGCGGACAATATTACACTGTTGGGACCGGGCTGTTACATTGACATTAGGTATCATTATATTCGTGAATTGGTGGAAGAAAAGATAATTTTATTAGAATATATTCAGACTAAGAATCAACTATCTGACATATACACAAAACTGATCGACAAAAATCAATTTACAAAATTGAAATTTGATCTTGGTATGTACCATATGAATTGATGATTTTTGCTCATTTGAATCATAATGTATGTATATATTATTTTACATTTTTTTAAAATTTAAATATATACAAAATTGCACATTTTTAGTGTTACACGATCAGTTGAGTACATACTCGACAGTCGTGGTATGACCAATCGAGTATGTACACGACCAGTTGTGAAACTCGTGAAATGAGTTTTTATTTGGGAAAAATGTCACTTTTTTTGTTTCTTTCTTCTTCTCCATTAAGCCCAAACACGACCGATTGAACCCATCTCTCGATTACTCTCCAGTTAGTGCTTCATTTTTTATTTCCTTATGGATTTAAGTTCTTTGATCATCCTTAATCTTGATTTTGCTTCTTGTTTCAAGATTTATGTTGGTTTGAAAGAGTTTTTCCCTTAAAATCTGATTTGCTTGGAATCCTTTCATTTCCTTTAGCAATCCTTCGTTTCTTTGTTTTCTTGTTGCAATGGAAGGAAGAAATAGGAAGAGAACCACTCATGGTCCCTCTTTATCCCGTTGCACACCCATTACCATGCGTCACCTTCGGCCTCCCGAGGAGGATCCTGAGTATGTGCGGGATTTCTATTTTATAAATGTTATTGTTGAGCGTGTTGTCATTGTTGATCATCTTGAGCGCTTCAACATTGTCCCTCTCCTTCAAGTTGTAGGTTAGGAAAACATACTATCTTAGGGAGGTCCTGCATACCGATCCATTGCGCAGACCTTGTACGCTTGCATTACTAAGTTCTCTCTAGAAGATTTGACATTTACTGTGTCAACTAGAGAAGGTCCAATTGAGGTAGACCGTAATTTAATTTCAGTAATCATAAATATACTTGTTGTTGATGACGGCATACCCATATCCACTTTGCAATCTAGACCTTCTGAAAGTGCTAAACAATTGATTATAAGAGTTCTCTGTAACATGAATATGGAATGGAATGACGGTACTGCTCTCGGTTCCAAATATATGTTGCCCAAATATAGGGTCTTGCATCAAATTTTTATTTCAAATGTCTATCCTCACTCAGGTAACAAGACTGAGCTGACCTCTTTTATGGCCTGCATTATGCATTCAGTTGTATCTAGCATCCATATCTATCTTCCTTCTCTTATCTGTCATCATATTATTCAACTTCATCTCCATCCTGGTCATAACGATATTCCATTCACTTATCTTATGACTGCCTTAGCTAATCATGCTTTGATAGCTTGCCTGTTGGAGAAGGTTCTATTAATCTTCATCCATTTAACAATTCTAATATCAATAAGATGAACCTGGACTTGGCACCTGGTCAAGTTGATGGGAATACTGGAGGAGATGAAGAAGATGAAGAAGATGATGCTTTACCTCAAGAAGACATTAATATGGATGATTTATTTGCTAAACTTGAATCAGATTTTGAGGTTGACTCTGATTATCAGCCTTCTGATTTCGATGAGAGGTTGCGTAATCTTGAGGAACAGGTGGCTCAGATTCGTGTAACATAGGATTCTTAATTTGCTTATATGCGCAAACATATGAGGAGCATTAATAAGGGTTTACATCAAATTGATCCATCTATTCCTGCTCCCTCTTCAGGATCTGATTAGTTTTGTTTTGATTTCATGGTATCTGTAATAACTTTATTCTAACTCTTTTCCCTATGACTAATTGGATAATTTTGTTTAAACTCTTATCTATTCAGTTCAGATACTCTGTTTATTTGATTTGGATGAGTCATTATCTCTGCATTGTGCAAAATGTTAGATTAGGTCTTCTTAGGGAATTTGCAGGAAAATACACGGTGATCAGAGCGCATGCAGCCATCCATACCTTTGATTTCAGGATTACTCTTGCAAATTTGACTAGGATAACTCTTCGAATCCAACTCTGTGATGTGGCCTCAAGGTCTGTCATATGTAAAAGAACCAACATGAATTTACTAATACATCAAAAGAGAAGAGCATATGGATGAGAAGAAGTTGAGCAAGAAAGATGTGAGGAGCCGACACCCAAAATAGACCATCCACAGTGTATCCCTGAAAACTGCAATCGATTCCTCCTTCTCCTACGATTCAAGTTATGGGGGGTAAATAAGGGTAGATTTCCCACCAGATTTTCATCTCTTCTACCATGACTGCCCGATTGGATGTGAGAATGCAATGGCAACCTCCAGTCCGTACAGGTCTGCTGTAAAGAGAAGATGAATTCCTCTGCCACACCATGCCGACGCTCATATTGGGAAGAGATGGGATTGCGCGGCTCGAGGATGGAAGTACGAATGACACCGTATCTCGCTGGGATATCTCAATCCCACCGAGATCGTCCCACGTGCCGCACACGCAAAACGTACAATGTAAGTATACTTACATTCAAACACACCCTCTTCTGTCAAATGGTGGATTAGACAATACAATCCAACGTAAACACCCTAAACCAGATACCCAAACTGGCCCAAAAGCGCTTTGCTTAATCGGTATACGTGTTAAGGATTTTGGGATTTAGAAATGCCTTTGGTTGCTCTACGTATACTTCTTCCTCAAGTACACCATTGAGAAATGCATTTTTTTTACGTCCATTTAAAATAATTTAAATTGTAGTGCACATGCAATAGACATGAGAATTCTTATAGACTGAAGGCATGCTACGGGGGGCAAATGTTTCATCAAAATCAATGCCCTCAATTTGTGAATATCCTTGTGCTGCAAGTCTTGCCTTATTCCTTACTACATTCCTGGATTCATCAGACTTGTTCTCAAAGATCCATTTGGTTCTGATGATATTTGTCTCAAGTGGCCTGGGAACAAGCTACCACACTTCATTTCTCTCAAACAGTTGTAGCTCATCTTGCATAACCGCAATCCAGTATTCGTCTTAGAGTTCTTCTATAACATTCTTTGGCTCAATTTTTGAGGTGAAGTAGAGATGACTGTAAATGCCCTCAAGCTGACATCGAGTTTTCACACCGTCATTAGGATCTCCAATGATTTGATTGAGGGGATGATCCTTAATGAATGGCATGTTACTCAACGGCTGAGGTTCAAGAGAAGAGGTGGATTTGTTATCAGATTTACCTATTATGCATGGCTGCCCTAAGGTATACTCTATTGATTATGTAGTAGGTGGTGTTGACAGCTTCAGCCTAAAATTTTTTAGCCATATTCTTGCTGTTAAGCATAACCGAGCCCATTTCTTGCAACACCTGGTTTTTTCTTTCAACAACTCTGTTTTTTTGTGTGTTTTTGGGGATGAGAATTCATGCTGGATTCCATTTTCATCACAATATTTTTGGAATTGATCATTCTTAAATTCCCCACCATGATCACTCTATATACGTTTTAAGCAATATCCCTTCTAATGAGTCATTTTGCCTTTTTCTGGAATTTATCAAATGCATCAGATTTTTTCCAAAGAAATGCGACCCAAGTGAATCTGGAGTAATCATCTACCACTACCAGAAAGTATATCTTTTTATTATGGCTCTCAACTTTGGTGGGACCCACTAGATCCATGTGAAATAAGTCAAATGGTTTGAAAGTTGCTCTGGTGGTCATCTTTTTATGTCCCACTTTTATCTGTTTTCCTTTGAAACAGTCACCATATACAATCTTTTCTTCCTTATCTTAGGGAGTCCTCTCACCAATTTTTGTGAGCTTAGTTTAGCCAAGTTCCGGTAGTGTACATGCCCAAGTCTTTGGTGTCATAGCTTAGACTCATTGTTTAGAGCCATGTGGCATCTTGTAGCTACTTTCAATTACGTAGCAGTTATCACTTGTGCGAAGACCTTTTCATAATCAATTTTCCTGTAAGGTCTGAGATCTTACACAGATCTTTGGAGAATGTGACAAAGTGTTCTTTGTCGAAGATCTGGGAAATACTAAGGAGATTGTGTTTTAGTCCCTCTACGCAAAGAACATCTTCAATCTTGGGCAATCTAGGGCCAACTATTGTTCCTTGCCCAATTATCTTGGCAGAGCTCCCATCTCCAAATGTAACCGACCCATCATCAAATTCTAAATAACTACAGAAATGGGTCTGGTCACCTCTCATAAGTTTGGAGCAAATGCTATCAAGATACCACTTAGAACTATTGCCTGCTTTAAGAGTGGTATGAATTACAAGGCAATTGTTCTTATTTTTTATTACCCATTTGGTGACCATCTTCTTTGGGGATGATGCTTTATTTTCTCTTTAGGGCTATTTGGATTTTTCAGGCAATTGAGCTAGATTCCCTTATTTCATCAATTCTTTGGTTTTCTGATTCAGTTGAGCTACCTGATCTATCAACTCCTCCATCCTCTTAATCATCTTGGGTGGAGTAGGATATTTCCTTCCTTCATTTGGCGTGTACTTTGAAGGACTCTTTGTTTTCTGCATTGTTTTTCCGATTGGTTTGAATTTGCTAGAAAGGTTCAACCCGTAAGTGGAGTGAGACCTACCAAATGTAAGACATTCAAACTTGTAGTGTCCCAAGTCGCCACATGAATGATAGATAGGAGTATTTCTTGTGTTGCTTCCAAATGCAACAGTTTTCTTAGTCACTGAAGGTGCAGGAAGGGAGCTCAATTTGCAAATTTCATAACCCAAACCTCTCCTATCCCTCTGATTTCTTCCCATTCCTAGCAGTCTCTCAAGTTTTTCATTACTTTGGGAAAACCTGTGACTAAGTTCAACATATTGTTTTGGTTTTCAGTCTTTAGATGTATATTTTCATATTCTAAATGTTTAATCTGTTTGTTCAACTTTTGTATTTCAGATATAAGAAATGTTGTTGTCCTTTCAAGCTTGTCATTGTCAGTCTGATATTGCCGAAGATCATTTATTAAGTGAATATTTATTTCTAGTGTTTCATTCAAATCTTTTGTAATTGTTTGTTTTTGTTTTCAGCAATGCCAAGTTTTTTAAGGACACTAATGCTATGGATGTAGAGTTGATCATAAGCATCATGTATGCTTTCTTTTTCTTCTTCTTCTTTCTCATCATCCGAGGAGGGTGCCTCTTTAACTTTTTGCTCATCCATTACGTCATTACTCCAAATGAGGAGGGGAAGGGATATTTATAGGCTTTCACACGTGTGAGACCTCGATTTATTTGCCACAGGCCCCTTTCCATGCAGCAGAACCTCCATTCCCGTGCAACAAGCCTGTTTCTGTGTAAGTACACTCTGTGAAGTTTGTTTTCAGGCAATTGCACTCTATGAAGTCTATTTCTGCAACAACAGGGACTGGAAGGTCTATTTCTGTAGCAACAAGGACTGGAAAGTCTATTTTTATAGTATGTTTTATGCACTAACAGGAGTGATTTCCATATCACCAGTACTGCAAGACAATAACGAAGGATCGACTGTGATATCACCGAAAAGGTCAAGGTCTAGATCTCACATGACTACTAGTCCAGTCCCGCTGCAGATGATTAGAGGGCCAATCACACGTAATGCAGTAAGACGAAACCCTGCACTCACCCCACCCTCACTATACCCGAGACAATCTACTGGCTAATTTACTCAGCAAGATTTCCCGTCTCTTTCTGCAGTAGCTTCTCGATGAACTAGAAAAGAGAAAGGAAAGTCCCCTATAGAAAACGAAATATCTTCTCTAGGGCCCGCCACGCTCATACAACACAAACAATATCACTGCGAACTGCTGCACCAAAATCATCAGAATTGTACGAAAGTATTACGGGATCTAACTAGAATTCCTTTTCTTTAAATTCTCCCACAACAACGTACCCTTCCTCCACTCTGACAACGGGACGGTCGGTAAGCAAAGAAGCTGTAGTCTATATGGCAGGTACGAGCCAGAATCAAATGTCGTCTTCAGATGAACGCTTGGCTGAGATGTCTCGTGCATAGACAGTTCTCATGAAAGAATGCAAGAATCTCAGAGAAGCGCTAACTACTTTAGCCCACAATGTAGCCTAAGTTGCAGCCCCTCTCATCATGGCCACAGTTAATGGTCAGGAGCAATAGCTGGAAGGTTCACAACCACCCAGAGCAGGGTCACATGGGTCATCCCCTGTGACAAGAATTGTAATACAAGAAGAAATACAACAAGCGGTAACAAAAGATATTAGGATTGAAAGAGACCGAGAACATCCTGGGAGATTTCGATATAGAACGCCATAGCTTCGGGAAGTTGAGGATGTGTAATTCTCTGTAAACTTCAAATATCCAGACTTTCAGAAGTTCAATGGAGATAAATCCCCAAAAGAACATCTAATGCGTTTCATCACTACCATGGGAACTTCTTAATGGTTCCATAATACTTCTTACAATTGTTTGGATCATTTCTTACAGGGAAAGCATTTTGGTGGTATTTCAGTCTAACACCCGAATCTATAAGAACTTGGGACCAAATGCATGATACTTTCATGGAAAATTTTTTGTCTTCTGACCGAGATGTCAGTATTAGAGAATTAGCTTGTGGGGCAAAGAGAAAATGAACTACTAGAAAAGTTCATTGACAGATGGAAGACTTTGGGGGGCATTGTGCAAATAGTTACTCGAAGAGAAATAACAAGTCAAGATGTGTTTTAATTTGATGGATATGGGAATTGTTTTTGGCTTGGAAAGTGGTGATATACGGACTTTTCGTGATCTTGCTGCGAAAGCGCCATACACTAGAGATTATGACTAATAAAATGCCAACTTTTCGAAATGAAATGGTGCAACGAGGTTCAGGTCGACTGATAACTAATGTAGTTAACCAAGAAATGTAACGCCCTGAAAGTCAGGGGTCGAGCATAAACTCAACTCTCGAGTTCTAATGCATTACTTATGCAACATAAATAAGGATGATTTAATGTTGTCCGTGTTAGTGCATTAAAGATGAATGGGATTAAGCCAAAACAACATATCATACTCCAGAGACAGTTAAATTATGCAAGCGGAAGACTGTGATAGATATATTAAATACATGTAAACTAGTGTAAGTCTCCAGAGTATGGACATGTTACCAGGTTAAAGAATCACAAGTGTAGTTCCACAATGTACAAAATGAGAAAGTGTAATGTTCTCTATCCAAAACCCTGTAGCCCCGTCCGTGCAACTCCAGGTCTACATAGACCCGCCAGAGAGTTGCATATAGGAGAGCTCCTCGTCGTCGTCGTAAAAGTCTGGCTCTGCCTCATAAGCATTGCCATCACCTGTAGCTAAGACAGAGTTTGGTTGGTATGTACAACACCGTCCCGTAACGTGGGAGTGAGTGATCAACTCAGTGGAATAATAAAGCAACGGTGAGCATCTTAGCAATTCAATCAAGCAGTAATGATAAAGTAGTAAATCATACATCCCTAAGTACTCTTGTTAATGCAAGAATGGTATGAATGTATGATGCATGCCTTCGCCTACGCTCCCTCAGCGACTTCATCTCACGTTCGCGCATGAACAACACTGCCTCAGTGCTTGACCTGCTATGCCTAAACGCACGCATAATGTGGTGCATGCATATGATTACCAAGTTCTTATTAGTCCTTTTCATATAACAGGATTGGAAAACTAAGGTACCTCCCTTATATCAATACCCAAGCAATGATCCATTCTAGGGTCGTCAATCCTAGTAAATCTCATACGAAGTTGCAGTTCTAGGTCACTACCACCAATGCCCTACCAACTGGCAGTCTATTTTCGAAGGCACGTCACTGACCCAACTAGGGACCACAGCCAGGCTGCGATGGGGTAGGCCTAGCTTATACTCTGATTACTACGGAAAGGCTCATCACCTCAATTCAGGTTCAGTGTATGCTCGATGTCACCACAAATGGCACATTTAGGGCTGTCAGGACTGTTGCACGGAATCGTTACACCACTCCCCCATTACCCATCACGGCTTTGACACCAAAATAGTGTAGGTCGATAGCTCAAATACAGTGTCCCATACCACCGTATTCAGCTCACGAGGCGGTGTTGCTCACTAGTCACTACGGGGAGGCTCGTCGCTCCAGCGTAGGCCGACAGCTCGGCCATGGTATCCCATACCACCATGTCCGGTTCATGAGTCTTAGCGGATCGAGGTATCAAGGTTAACAGGGTTTCCACTGGTGAGTTTGGTACCTTAGGTTCAAGCAGCAGCATTCAAATATGGTGAACATACATAGGGCCAATCGGGTTACTTGACGAGCTCGACTAGCACGAGCGCACATCGAGTTGATCGACATGAAGTGCGTAAGCACTCCGTGTGACCTAATCACTGTCGATAGCCGAAGTACGGCTCGGATTCTTTGAACACATCATATGTGGCGAAATAACATCATCCACCAATGTAGGTTTTGTTACTAATTGGCTGGACTATATAATAGCCCCAATCACATTCAATTACAATAAAATATCCTAGAATATAGTTAAAGCAATAATGGATTAAGATTTCAAATCATACAATCATGTCCGCTTTAGGGCTATCAGGGCTGTTACACGAAATTGTTACACCACTCCCCCATCACCCTTCACGGCTTTGTTTTTGCATTTTATGGAATACAACTTAAACATGGATTTATACATATACATTACGTAGATAAATAGACACTCTAATATACGGTACATGGAGAAAAGTATACACATAGTTAAAGTATTTGAGAATCATATCTCAACACCCTTATACATTGCAATTTACTAACTACTTACTCATTTAGAATTTTACAAACACTTAGACTACACCTTCCAACATACCTGTAGTATGCTAGTTATAACGCATGTCGTAGCGAATCCTTTCACAAAAGAGTTGCCAAATGAACCACGATCATGCATTCACGACCAATAGTCATTGCAAGCATAAATCATAGTTCCATATTCATTCGAACATTTCTACAAACACTTAGGCTACACGTTATAACATACACAACGTATATCGGGATAACTTGTATCAGGCTAATCCGTTCACCCAGAAGTTAATACACATGCATCTAGCATACATAGATAGCAATTAATCATGGCAAGCATAAATCCGAATTTCATACGTATACGGTATTTTCTACAAATACAAGGAATACAATATATTCAACATAGTTAACGTATATCTGAAAAACGAAACGGACAACACTTTGTACATGTGTAATAGCATCCATGTTAGTAATATATCATTAATTGACATTGAAAGACTTGAAAACCATAACCTATACGTTTAAAGTCCGCACCTTACGTTGTAGAAGCGTAACGAATTCGCTAGAAACTCTAAGGCTTCGTCGACGAGGGTATATCAACCTATAACATGAGTTGGGTTAGTTATTTCATAACATAAACTACCTAAAACTCAAAAACAGATTAGGGTTAGGTTTTCTTACCTAAGAATGGGATCGGTATTGCCGTTAGAGCGATACGGAAGGGCTGATTCAGTTCGTGGAATGATGGGATTGAATCCCAGGGATGAACTCTCTCTCTCTCTCTCCTCTCCTCTCTCCTAGGGTTTTCCAAATTCGTATGGGATGAGAGAGTGAGGGATTAAGGCCCTTATATAGGCCTAAAACTGATGGAACTGACCCCAGGGCCAAGGTATACTTAGGTTATGTCCAAAGAGCGTCTGTTTCAGCTTAACGGAGCACTTCTGAAGCCCCCCTTTGAGCCAAAGGTCAGACTTAAGCTCCTTGACCATGGATCTAGGTCGAGTTAAGTTTTCGTTCCAATCGGGTTTCCAGATCGCATGTGGCGGACCAGTTTCAGTTCAACGGTCCACGATCACCGATTAGGGCCACAAGAACACTGGCCTGTGTAGGAAATTTCTCCTGATCTGAGGGTGTATTTGGGTCAGATTCTGATGGTTTGAGTCCTTATATTTGGCCCGCAAGCGACAAGTCTCAGATTAGTTAAATTAGATTTGATTTCTAAAGGAAACCACGTTTTCTCACACTCTTCACTCCGAGCTCAAGCGAATGGCTTCGGGACACTATCTAGACTTGATTTTCGAGAGGATTGTCAAGCCCAACAAGGCGGTCCTAAGCGCTTAGTCTCGTGGTCATCAGACTTTTGATGTGCGGTCCAGATCTGATATGGAGTTTAATGTGCTCCCAGAGCAGCTGGGTAATGAGATTGATCCTAGATTTTAGGGTAACCTAGCGTCAATGATTCCACAAGTTTTGGATCTTACAGATCGTATTTAAAGTGGATCAAGCGAATTTTGCAGCTAATCTAGTTTAGCACTTAGTTAATTTTGTCTAATTCCTAAAGGATTTGATCTTGAGTGATTTCTGCCTGTGGTGGTACTCGGGCCTTTGTAATTTGTATAGAAGGTGATTCAAGCTATTAATACTTGATTAAATTATGCCCTAATCATGGCAAAATAAGGTTCTAGGGCAGTTCTACGTCCATGGGCGTCCATTGTCAAGTTGGAAAAAATTTGGGATGTTACAGAAAAGAGGAGGGAGGATCCCCGTAATCGATGAAGGACAGAAAGAAGGGAAGATACAGATTGTTATCGGGGTCGAGTGAATGATAAGCGGCCCAGACCACATGACTATCATAAAGGGTATGTGTTCAAAAAGGAAGATGTTTTTCCAATGATGAAACAATTATTAACCGTTGGAACAATCGAATTAGCCCAGTCTAAACACCCGAAAGAAGCCAAGTTGATAAAGGAAATGAATCACTCCCACTATTATCGCTTTTTAGGTCATCTTACATAAAATTACTTTTCATTGAAGAATATATTACAAAGAATGATAAACAAGGGTGAAATTGTCATGGAAAAAGGAAAGGAAAGAAATGCAAAAGCAACTATGAGCATGACGTCCGTTTAGGCCTCATATAAGAAAGAAGATATGAAAGAACCAAGAAAAAATATCAGCAATGTAACAAACAGAGAAGTGGGGACTGTAATGTGATCATTATCAAATCCACCAATGAACCGATCAAATCATCGCCGATAGTTGCGCACAAAGCGATAGTTGTTACATTGCGGTCCGAAAAGGAAATAACAAGTTCGTCTCGAAGACAAGAGCTCATAGTGATGCAAAAGAAGATGCCAGAGACATCACGAAATCATAAAAAAGGACGAGATGTTTGGGTCACTGGATAAAGAAGCATCATTGATAATAAGAGTAGCCTATGATGTCGTAAGTCATTTGAAAGGCATCCCTGCACGGTTAAGTATATATGATGCATTGTGATTGTCAGAAGATTTCCATCAAACGTTAATTCAAGCTTTATCGGATGATGGTATTAGAAAAGCTTTGCTAGTTGAAATGAAAGGTACAAAAATAGAAAGAAAAAGTCATTCTCCACAAACTTATAAATCCTATACAACAAAAGCATATAATTGCACGTCTATCATCACCTTCTCTAAGAATGAATTGACAAGTGGTAAAGAACATAATAATCCATAATGGTCGTTAGCCATATCTGTGAAGAATAGGTCAAGTGAATAATGTTAGACAATGACTCCTCAGTGAATCTATTACCACTAAATATGCTCAGCAAGCTAGCATATCACCATTCACATTTACACCCTAATGGAATGATGATCCAAGGCTTCAATCAAGATAGTCAGCATGCCTTAGGAAAAATAACACTAACAATGGAAATGGAAGATTTAATCACGAACATTGTATGTCACGTAATTGTTGCGGTGACAATGTATAATCTCCTTTTGGGAAGACTGTGGATACATCAGTATGGTATTGTGACATCCACTCTACATCAATGCTTCAAATACTTCAAAAATGGGCTTCAATATAAGGTAGAAGCCGACATGAAACCGTATACCGAAGTAGAATCTTTCTTTGCAGATGTGAGCTATTATAATGAGTTTGCAATAGAGGAGAATAAAAAAGAAAACAAAGAGAATATGATGATGAAGAGCAAAGATATACCCTAGATAGAAAGTGAAATTTTGAGAATAAAGTTAAATGAAAAGACGAACAAAAAGAAGAAGTTTTACTTCATGCCTAAACATCTAAGGCAACCTAGTCAACCTCCTTTAACACTGCTATCGCTAGAGCAGTTAAAGACGCTGCAATCAAATTTCACGGCGCTAGTGCCGCGGGCTTAAAGGATCAAGCTGTTCCCTGTTATGCCAAAAAGATTCTATGTACAGCCAAATCTGAGCAATATTGAACCGATCGAGTTCTATACTCCATTAAGAGAAGAAACAGGGGAAGGATCAAAAGAAGTAATGATAGGTGATAAAATCTTACTAGAAGATCTGAAAAGATATAACATTGCCAGCAGAAGAATTATGCGAAATATCGGGTTCGACTGCAATGAACCCACTTGATTAGGAGATGGCAAAGGTATTCAAGTCTCGATTAGTGTAAATGAAGGAATATGGGAAAAATTTCGCGGACTGGGTCATCCCCCTTTGATGAAAGGAAGAGAAACAAATTATACAATATGATAAAGATTCTTTATAAAGCAAACAAGAATTTTGATTGCCACATATTACAAGGGAAATCCGTCCTAATCAAAAGGAGGCAGGACAAATATAGCTTCATGACTACAAGAAGCTTTTTATAAAACATATGTACTCTCCGGAATGTCATTCTGAATAAATAACATATTCGCAGATATACTATCACTCCAAAAGCTCTTTAAAGGCCTTTTTGGTCAACAATTAATGATAAAGCGATAACTGAAAAGATCTTCGATAATGATGACGGTGATATAAACATTAATGCTCAGTAGGCAATTTGCAAAATGCCAAAAGTATATCGGCCTTATACATATATTACGAAATGTAGTCAATTATGGGAATATCATCGATTATCGCCATTATCATTCATCGATCATCGCCATTATTATCAATTATGAAACATCAACGATCATTACGATATTGTCCATTATGAAATAACATTACAGATTATTACTGGTATTATCGTTTTTGTGAGTGCTATGATGTATAAAGCACCCTTTGTTGTCAAATTTTGCTGAGATAAAATAATTCAGAGTGTGACTTGTTCATATGATGGAAAGTTCACCTTCAAGATCACATGAAGTTGGAAAGTGCAAGACATGAAAGATCAAGTATTCTTCAAGATCAACTCTACTTCAAGAACAAACTCTACTTCATGATGAAGCTACTAAATCTACTACAAATAGAAGATCTGAAGCAAGTGAAGGTTTGAGTTCAATGTCCAATATTTCAGGTATATATGACCTTAGAAAGACCCTAGGTTTAGGTCATTTCTTATGTATATTTTCTAAGGGTTATTATACTTTGAATAGGCTTAAATTCGACTAGTTCTAGCCTATGTTTGACTAATCCAAGCTCTGTTTTGACCAGTTCAGGAATTGCTTTGACTAGTCCTAATTTAGATTCAAATTTCGAGTTTTTCTGGTAGAGCCACGACCAGTCGAGCACCCTGCTCAACTGGTTGTGGACACCGTCTCGACCAGTCGTGGACCACTCGACTTAAAGTCCAACAACATTTTTGAGGGTCCCATGACCGGTCGTGGACCATGCTCGACCAGTCATTGGTCGGTTTTATCCGATCGCGCCAAAAAATTTGAAATTTCGTTGAACCTTAGACCAGTTGAAGGAAACCTTGGACCAGTCGAAGGAACCGATTTTCAGCCTATAAATAGAGGTCTTTTCTCATTCTAAATCAATTCAAAAAAGCTGAAGAAAGCTTCCACTGTGTAATGCCCTGAAAATCGGGGGTCGAGCATAAACTCAACTCCTGAGTTCCAGAACTTCACTTATGCAACAAAATGAATGATGATTGAATGTTGACTGTATTTGTGCATTGAACATGATGAGATTAAGCCAAAACAACATATCATACTCCAGAGACAATTAAATTTCAAGCGGAAGACTGTGATAGATATATATATAATACAAAAAAAATAGTGGTGAGTCTCCAGAGTGTGATAAAGTTACCAGGTTAGTAAATTGCAAGTACAATCTAAAATATACCTAATGTGAGGAAGTGTAATGTCTCCTATCCTAAATACCATAGCCCCGTCAATACAATACCAGGTCTTCATAGACCTGTCAGAGAGATACAGATAGGAGAACTCCTCCTCATCATCATAGAAGTAGTCCGGCTGCTTCATAAGCATCGCCATCACCTGAAACTCAACAAATCTGGTTGGTGTTGCAAACACCGTCCCGTAACGTGGGAGTGAGTAGCTAACTCAGTGGAACCATAAAGCATAGGTTAACATGTTATCAATGCAGTCAAGCAGTAATGATAAAGCAGTAAATCAAACACTCCTAGTTACTCTTATTAATGCAAGTATGAATGCAGGTATGATGGATGCCCTCACCAACATACTCCCTCATGCGACACCATCTCACGCTCGCGGCATGCTTTCATCCCACAGTGCTCCACATCTTCCAGGCACATGCAATGCATGATGAGCATGATTACCGAGTTTTTAATTAGTCCATTTCATACAGCAGGATTGGGAAACTAAGGTACCTCCCTTGTATCATTCCCAAACATGATCCATTCTAGGGTCGTCAGTCCTAGTTAATATCAGACGATGGTGTATTTTCTAGGTCACCTGCAGAGGTGCTGTGGTATTACGCACAAAGGTTGCGCAAAGACTCCCCCATCACCCCTTAAACGATTCATCACAATACGAAACAGCCTAGTTCATACTCTATATATCGCGGCGAACCCTAAGGCGCACTGCGACTTCAGAATATGCTCGCGGTCACTACAAAGGGCTGTCAGGGCTGTTACGCACAAAGGTTGCACCACTCCCCCATTACCTTATCAATGTAGGCCGACAGCACGAATATAGCGTCCCATACCACCATAATCGGCTCACGAGTTAAGGTGCTCACTGGTCACTACGGGGAGGCACGTAGCCCCAGCGTAGGCCGACAGTGCGACCACGGTGTCCCATACCACCATGCCCGGCTCATGAGTCTTAGCGGATCGAGGTACCATGGTTAACGGGATTCTCACTGGTAAGTTTGGTACCCTAGGTTCAAACATTAGCGACCAAACATGGTGAACATACATAAGACACACGGGTTACTTGACGTGTTCGGCTGGCTCGAGCGCACAACAAGTTGGGCGATATGAAGCGCAGAAGCACCTCGTGTGGCCAACCACTATCACCAACCGAAGTACGACACGGGTTCGCCAACACATCATGTGTGGCGAAATGAATCTCAACCACAACTCCAAGTCTGATACCGGATGTCTGGACTATGGACATAGTCCCAAGCTCAATCAATTCCCAACCATAGCATGTGAAGTAAAGCATGATAAACAAGGTAATTCAAGCACACTAGCAATCATGTTATAAAGCATGTTATAAAGCATGTTATGAAACAAGTTACAAAGCATGTTATAGAGCACTATACAAATAGGGATACAAATACATATATTTCATAAGTGAGTGGTTAGAGTAAACAACCACATGAAGGGTATCATACGTGACTCGAAGCTAGTTGAGAATCCCATCTCAGCATCTACCTAAGGCACTACACTTAAGCATTTACACTCTCAAGCAATTTCACAAACACTTGGAATGCACTATTTCAACATACATGACGTATGTTAGAGGAATGTGTATTAAGACTGTTCTTTTATCAAACTAATATTTTATACGTATATATCATATTCATACAGTAAATAATCATGACAATTACATCACCAAAATTTATACGTATGAGGTATTTTCTAGGATACCCAATTTCAACATACATAGTGTATACAAGGGAACCTGTATTACGGCGATTCCTTTCGCCAAGCAAATATTTTATATGCACATAATATATTTATACAACAATTAATCATGACAAACACCTCGCTAAAATATACATCTATACAGTACTTCTTACAATACCGTATTTCTACATACATAGTGTTTATTAGTAAACATGTATTTAGGCGAATCCTTTCTCCAAATAAGTATTTTATCCATACGTCATATATCCATACGACAAATAAACATGTCAAACACATTTTCATAAAAAATACGTATACGGTATTTTATACGAATACCTAGAGTGTGTGAAATTCCAAATTCTACAATTTTAATCGAAACAGAAAACGGAAAGCACTTTGTACATGTGCAATTGCATGCAGATCATGAATCTACCATTATCTAACATTGAAAGCATTGAAAACCACAACCTATACACCTAAAGTCCTCACCTTGTGTCGTAGAATCGTAACGGAGTTGATAGGTTTGCTAAGCTCCCGTATTCGGCAGTTTGGCAACCTATGGAACGAAATACGTTAGCTATTTCATAACCTACAACCTAAACAACCCTAAAACAGGTTAGGGTTAGGGTTTCTTACCTAGAAACGACGCCGGAATCGCCGGGAAAGCGATAAGAATCAGGCGGTGGAGCCCGAATAGCGGCAGGGAACAGCAGCAGGGAGTTCCTCCCACATCTCCCACACTTTCTCTCTCTTTTCTCTCTCTCAAATCCAAATTCGTATGGCTGAAATGGGAGAGGGTTTAAGGTCCTTATATAGTCTAAAACTTCACCAAAATAGACTTCTAGACAAGGTTCACCTAGGTTATAACCAAAGCGGAACTTTTTCAGCTCAACGAAGGACTTCTGGCGGGCCTCCTTGAGCCAAAGGTCGGACTTAAGCTCACCAACACCGGATCTACGTTCTATTAAGTTTTCATTTTAGTCAAATTTCCAGATCACGCGTGGTGGACCAGATTCAGTTCAACAGTCAGCGGATCTCGATCGGAGATTCCGAGTACATGTAAATGTGTATGAAATTTCTCCTGATCCGAGGGTGTAATTTGGTCTAATTCTGATGGTCTGGTTGCTTAAAACTGATCCGCAAGCGATGAGTCTCAGATTACTATTCAAGATATTTATTTTTAAAGAAAACAAGTGTTTTCACACTCCCTCGCTCCGGACTCAAGCAAACAGCCGTGGAACACGTTTGGATTTGATTTCCAAGATGGTTGTCAAGCCCAGCGAGGCGGTCCTAATTCCTTAACTTCATATTATTCGGACTCCCGACGTGCGGTCCAGATCAGATACCGAGTTTCAACGTGCTCCCGAGAGCAGTCGGGTAATGAGTTTGATCCTAGATTTTAGGTTAACCTAGCGTCAATGATTCTACAAGTTTTGGGTCTGCAGATCGTATTTAAAGCGATTCAAACGGATTTCGTAGCTAATCTAGTTTAGCACTTAGTTACTTTGTCTCATTTCTAAAGGATTTAATCCTAAGTGATTTCCGTCTGAGGTGGTACTTAGTCCTTCGTAGTTTGTATATAAAGTGATCCAAGTTATAATACTTAACTAGTTTAAGATAGTGTCTAGGGTGAAAGTACTTAGGAAAATTGAAAGAACAAGATGGTGAAGGGTTGGATTTGTGAAGGAAATGGGTTCAGAAGCGATTTTAGACTGTGGGATTCAGTTCTGATAGGTTAATAAGGTGTTAGGAGCAACCCATTGCCTAAGGACGTCTAATTCCAGGTTGGCAAAAATCCGGGGTGTTACACACTGTAAGAGAAAAGTCCCTGTCATTATCAAGCTATAGTCCGGTAATTTAATATTCTTTATTAGCTTATTTATTTTTATAATTCCTTGATCTCATTGTTGTGAATCTAATTTATTTTAAAGGGAGTTGTTACTTTACCTTTTGTGATCCAAGGAATTCAAACTAGTAGCCCAAGGTTTGAGATAATTTAAAATATGATTAGAACCTAGAACCCTTAATTATATTTGTTGGACATTGAACATCTAAATCAAGTGAAGCGGTTCTACGGGCTAAATCAAGCAACGTCTTCAAAGAAGAAGATAAGTACATTTTAATTATTTGTTATTTGGTTTATTTGAGATATCTAGGAAAATCTCTATTGTGGTTTTGACTGAGATAGCCAGAAAATCTCAATGTGTGGGGTTTGTGATTGTGATTGCCCATTTGAAAATGCAATTGTTAAAGTTTTAAGGTGAACCTGAGAAAACCTTGTTTTATAGTGTATGCCAATATCACGTGGGTTGTGATTATTGGGAGTGGAGTAGGTGTGGTTGTTTGAGAATAGTTGGTGTACACACCGAACCACTATATATCTTGGTGTTTGAGGTGGATGATGATGTATGTGATGGATGTGTGCTGAATGTTTATAATTCTTTCTTTCATGTACATGTTGTGAATGATTGTAATAGATAGCTTCCATTATTTGCCTCTTGTTTTAGTTTGTGATCTTGATCCTTACTGAGTTCAAGAAATCAGGTTGTCCTACCATAAACATTTATTTTTGGTGTAAGGTTGTCCTTTGAACAAAGGTTTGAATCAATTTCTCAATACTATTACGATTAAGATCTACGTTTAATTCAGTTATTTATTATTTCTGTTTTGTAATTTTTTATTTTGGCATAGTCCTATTCACCCCCCCCCCCAAGGACTGAGAGCTCACCCTTTTCAAGTGGTATCAAAGCTAAGTTGCTCAATTCTTAGATTAATTTCCTTGAGCTTATCGATCTAGAGCTTTCATTATGTCAAATTTTGATAGCTTATCTATTACTAAGCCTCCACTATTTGATGGCTCAAACTATGCTTATTGGAAAGCCAGAATGAAGATTTTCTTGAAATCTATTTATGAGAGCGTGTGACAAGCCACAATAACCAAATGGAAACCACCAGTGTCTGAGGTTTCAGGCAGTGATGGAACCAAGTCCATTAAATAATCACCTTATTATTTATGAACCATACCTCAGAAAAATGAGACCAATGCAAATGCAAAGGCCTTAAATGCCATTACTTGTGCTCTATCACCTGATGAATTCAAAAGAATTATATCATGTGATACAGCTATGCAAGCCTGGGACATCCTTGAAATGACATATGAAGGAACAACTATTATCAAAAAGTCTAAAGTTCAAATCCTCACTACAAGGTTTGAGGAAATTCGTATGAAATAAAATGAGTCTTTTATGGACTTCTATACGAAACTAAATGACATAGTTAATTCTATGTGGGGTCTAGGAGATAGTATCCTAGAAAGCAAGGTTTGCACAAAGATACCGCATCACTTCCTGAGAGATTAATTCCAAAATAATTGTCATTCAGGAACTGAGAGACAGATCAAATGAAGGTTGAGGAATTAGTTAGTTCACTTCAAACCTATGAGTTAAATTTTAAAGCTCCCAAAGGTAAGTCCTATCACGCCCTAAACTCGAAAACCGTCATAAAATTCTTGATCACTGAATCCGACGCCGACAGCCTCCGTAGGGCCCCATTCTCGGATCCCGACACTCATATACCAGATTTTGATCTTGGGATACTACAAGGAGGATTTTTAGCATGATTTTTTTTTTTTTTGTAATGGAGCATAACCACAAGCATAACCAAGTCACAAAACAACATCACCACATATCCACTATATCAAAAACTTTTAAGTACAATGCGGAAAGGGAAATACAGGGTGATCAAAAAGCTCCAAAAAGGTCTGATACGTTCTCCTACCTCAGCGCTGCTGCTGTCCAATGACACTTGCACGCAACGGTCGTGTATAAGCTTACAAAAGCTTCGAGGGTGGTGTAAGTGTGTGCGTAAGGCAAGTGCCAAGTATACAATATCAGAGTAATGCGGAAGTATGCAGGTAAGTTTATGAATGCTATCAGTTGTACCAAAGCTATATGATGCAAGGCATGAATGCTATCGGCCATACCAAGGCCATGCGATGCGAGGCCTATGTAGCCAAATGTCATATGCGAGATGCAAAGCAAGCATGTCAATACTCATCAAGTACACATATTAGTATAGTTCCTCTTTGGATATCACCGGGGTCTAATACACCTCACATTGATTGCCTCCTCCCTAGTTGCACAGTCAAGTAAGTGGAAGAGACTACATTATCCGTCTGACCAGTAGTTTGCCAATACCTACCCGGCTCGTCGATAGCGGACTGATTTGCGAGCTGGTCAAACTCAGCCTAGCTTATAGTCCCCTCACTCAGGTGGATAAGGCCACACCCCCTTCCAACCGACCAAGATACAGTGGGAGATGTGGCCTACTGGATTCGACACTCGGGCGCTCATGTATCCACTCGGTCTAGACGTTGGAGCATCTCCTGATACTAAAAAGGTTCTGAGATTTTCACCCAAGGACATCCTAAGTGCCCACAATATTAAAGCCAATATTTCCGATATCCGATACAACCATCCACGATGTGTCTGTGGAGGCTACAGCCCTGATGTCACTAAGGCGTGCAGCGATCAAGTCACACATATGCGAGATGCATGAGTCACACCGTACAATCATGCAGAAATCTCACGCATACCACGCGCTCATGTGGGGCACTCCGTCTCATAAGGAGTCCCGTAAATGCCTCAGCCCAACAACTTATGCTATGATCAAACATTCCTCATATCAAGCATACATATGATGCGTATGTGCATGAATCATGGAAGTGTACTAAGCATATTATAAAGTAATGAACTATCCTTACACCGAAGATGGGCCTAGACGGCCTACACATAACCATTATGGGCCTATTAATGGGCCCAAGGGAGAGTTATAATGCGGACATTTAACCAACACTATACTTTCAATGTGGACGTCAAACCAACATTGCTCCCAAGGCATAGCCCACCTAATATCAACACACAAACCATGGGGAAATCACACATTGCAATGGACCCTAAGGACATCCCGTTGGGCCTCGACCCATGGGCCTTGGATACCTCAAATGGGCCGCATCATATGGGCCTTATATAAATCAAGTGGGCCACATTAATGGGCCTTAGGTACATTGCAATGGGCCATATCCCATGGGCCTTTGAAAACATCACAATCGGCCTCGTAACATGGGCCACAAATACATTGAATGGGCCTAAACACATGGGCCATATATACATCAAGGTGGGCCTCAATGGAAGACCATAAATACATCAAGATGGGTCTCCTTACATAGGTCATATGTTCATCAAATGGGCCACACCAATGGGCCCCATGAATATCAAATGGGCCACACCAAAATATAAGTGGTGATAATGATTTCCACCATTAAAATTCCTAAGACCCACCATAACATATATTTCTTATCCAACCTGTTCATAATAGGAAACTATAATGGCCTCTTAGAAATTTTGAATGGTAGATGTCATTGTCCACTACATAAAATGGTGGGGTCCACTCGAACTTTAAATCTGACTTATTTTTACTCTCAAGCCTGTTAGGACAAGCCTGCCAAATGATTGAATGGCTTGGATGCAACACATGCATCATGGTGGATCCCATATAGACGGACGGCATGGATGAAATAGGTGGGTTCAACGAAGGGCCCACCATCAGGTATATGTTATATATATATATAATATAGTATAATATATATATATATAATATATGATATATATATATATACATACACATATATATATACACACACACACGCTCACACACACGTGCACACACACACACACGCGCGACACACATCATCGTCCACTATCAGTGGATGGTGAAACACATACATCACTGTTGGTCCCACGTGGGGCCCACCATAGTGTTTATACGCCATCCAACCCATTGATAAGGTCACGTAGACTTGGATGAATGGGAAAAATAAATTTCATCTTGGTCCAAAACTTCTGTGGACCCAAAATGGGTTTCAATGGTATACATTCAATCCCACAGTTTCTTCTGACGTGGGCCACCTGAGCATTGGATATGGCTGATGTTTGGAGGGCGGCCCACTGCCCCAAGAGCCCACCATATGAACAGCTTGGATGACAGATATACATCACGGTGGGGCCCACCTTTGGGGCCCACGGTCGGCCAGGACTGTCCCAGCGCCCAAGACGCCCGCGCGTCCTCTCCTTCTGACAGCAGCAGCAGCAATGCTGCTGTTGTATTTTTATTTATTTATTTATTTATTTTTGAAAACCACTTCTCCAAGGTTTTTCACATGTGGGGCCGGCGAAAACATCCGCCCCACCCAATGGACTCTATACTCCATAAGAATTCCATCAAGCCTAATATTGGGCATCTTTTGGAGTAAAGATAAATTTAAGTGCGTTTAAATGGTGAAAATCATTGTTTTTTAAGGTATGGCCTGCCTGAAAGTTGGATCCGTTTCATTTTTTGGCTCAACGCCTAAAATGATTGGGTAAATAGGGTAGATGGCGTGGATTGAATATATACATTAAGGTAGGGCCTGCATGAGTGGCCCACCCAATAAGCTTTGAAACAAGCTCAAATTTGTGTTTTTCATTCAATCGACGCTGGATGGTTTGCATTTCAAGTGGGCTGCACATGTGGGCCACCAAATGATCTGTGGTGTGGATACAATACTTATAAGGTGGGCCCCACCTATAGGTGACTTGGATGAAATACATGCCATATCATCACACACATAATTAAATAAATAAAAAGAGAGGGAGAGAGAGAGAGAGAATGAGAGTGGGACACGTGTGATGGAGGGACCCCGACACTATGGGCCCTTCGTTTCAAGCTTCTAATCATACATCAAGTGGGTCCCATTGCATGTGGGCCAACCAAATCAAAGATCAATGGTGGAGATCCCTTCTCCACCAAGATGTACGGTCTAGATGACCCATTTTCAAGCTAGAAAATAAACATCATGATGGGGTCCATGGAGAATGGCCCCATCATGGAATGATCATGAAGATCATGGTGGGCCATCGGCCACATATTAGGGTCCCAAGTGAGATCCATACCATTGATTGGTAGGCCTCACTTGGCCCATCATAAAAACATGAGAAATCTAGCCTAATAAGCACCCACCGTTCGATCTTCTTGGTCCGTTGGAAAGCCAACCTTCTTGTTCTTCACTTTGACGGAGGGTGATGAGGGATGAAAGGCTAGGATGAAGGATTTGGGATGGGAAAATGGGCCACACACATACTCACTTTTCTCACACTTGGGATGCCATGGACGTGGAATTTTTTTTTCTCCTTGCTCGGGAATGTGAGTTTGAAAAATGAGGGAGAGAGAGTGTAGTAAAGAGAGGGAGAGAGTAGCTTAGGTAGGCCATGATTACTTGTAAGAGAGGGTGACTTGCAATAAATGGTTGTAAGAGGGCTAAGGGTAGGGTGGCTAGCCATAAGTGCTTGTAAGAAGGCTAGGGGTAGGGTGGTTATTGCTAGGCTAGGGTGGTTATAGATAGGGTGATGTCATCCATCACCCTCATAATTACCTAGGGATTTGTGCCACATGGGATGGGTGGGTCCCTCAATATGCGGTCCACGGTCATTATAATGTACGGTCCACATCTTATGATCTAAGCGTCGGATTGGCGCACGAGACGGGCTTTGGAATCACGGCGATAGCGCGGTCGCTAAGCTACAAGTCTCGGGTTAAACCGACTCAAATATACAGGATATGACTTAGGATCGTGCGCAAACGTTGATTATCGGTCGCAGGTTGCCGAAATTTGATGGGAAGGATCGTGGGAGTTGACGGAACAGTACAGACTAGGATACGGGTCTTACAAGTCCATAGCTCTTAAATCATCCAAATCTATTTCAAAAGATAGTGATGTTAATTTAGATTTTGAAAACTCAAAGGATGATATGGCTTTACTTGCTAAAAAGTTTTATAGGATTTCAAAAGTACGAAAAGAGTTGATTTTCAAAACCTTCTGAAAAGATAAAAAGAAAATCTAGAAATTGGAAATCTCTAAAAGACAATCAGTGTTTCAACTGCCATAAATATGTGCATCTAGCAAATAAGTGTCCAAAAAGGGACAAGCCAAAAAGAAAAGGCATGTTAGCCACTTATGATGAATCATTCAGCTCTGAAGTTTCTTCTGAGTCGGATGAATCAGACCTAGAAACTTCAAATGAAGTAAAGGCTCTAATAACTATAGCCAGAGTCACCTCCTCAGATAGTTGCGATTCATCTAATTATGAGAATCTCAGGAGTGACCCTAAAAATGAAAATGAAGATCTTCAGGATGCCTATAATGCCCTATACAGGGAAAGTTGTAAGATTGCTGTCAAACTAAAGCTTTAAAAGAAAATTTTCTTAAATTAAAAGAACTTGAAAATTTTGTTTTGGAAAAATCTCATCTTTCCGATTGTTGTGAAAAATCTAAATGTGATTTAAGTTTTAAAAATTCTGAACTTGAAAAACTCAAAACAGAAAATGAGAAACTAAAACTTGAAGTTTCTTCCCTGTTGAGTTCTAAGGATACTTGGAGGTATGCCCATGGAGATCTTAAACTTGAAAAGTTATTAACCACATCCAGAAAATATGGTGATAGATCGGGTCTGGGCTATATCAAAGATGCACCTCTGAAAAATAAAAATGTATCTCCTACATTTGTTAAAGGAGAATCCTCAAACTCAAAAGAAAATAGCTTGAAAAATAATAACCAAAACAACTTTAAAAATGCAAAAACTTTTCAAGCTTCTAAAGTCAATCCAAATAACATCAGCTTTAGAAAACAAAGTTATAACCCCTTAGCTGAAAAAATAGTGGACTTACTCAAAGAGCTTCTCAAATCTAACTCTAATATCAGAGTTAATAAATAGAGAAATTTCAATTCTACTATGGGAAGGAAAACCAATAGTACTCCAAAACCCAAAACTACAATGAAATGGGTTCCTAAAGTTACTTGTCTTGTTGCCCACACCGCCTTCAAGACTTCTAGTCATTGAAAATGGTACCTAGATAGTGGTTGTTCTAGACACATGGTAGGTAACAAAGATATGTTCAACAACTACAAGGAAATAACTGATGGCTCTGTCACTTTTGGTGATGGAAGCAACTACAAGATAATTGGCCAAGGTACAGTACAAATTTCTAACCTTCCTCCTTTTGAAAATGTCTTACATGTTAAAGGTCTTAAGCACAATCTTTTAAGTATTTCTCAAATCTGTGATAACAAACATAGTGTTAAATTTACTAATCAAGGATGCGAGATCTCTAATGAGAAATGTTATGTGATATTAAATGGTCGCAGAACGTCTAAAAATTGCTATATCATTAATGAATCTTGCTCGTCTACTTTCTCATGTTACATGGTCCAAACTAATGAAATTGAATTATGGAACAAACGCCTTGGACATGTTAACTACCGAAATCTCTGTAGACTGAGCAAAATCGATCTAATTAGAGGTCTACCCAAATTAAAGAAATTGGAGGCGCATGCCAAGTTGTTAAACAAATAAGGAGTAGTCACAAGGTAGTGAACTCCTCTGCCACATCTAAACCTCTTGAACTTCTCCATATGGATCTTGTTGGACCAACCAGAATGGAGAGTAGAGGTGGTAAAACGTACTTCTTAGTTATCGTCGATGACTTTACCAGATTTACTTGGGTAGCATTCATGAGAGAAAAATCTGATACTCTTGATGAAGTTAAAAAGATTCTGAAACGAATTCAAACAGAGAAAGAGATGAATGTTATCAAGATCAGCAGTGATCACAGGTTGAAATTTGAAAATAGCAATTTTGAAAAATTTTGTACCGATCATGGTATATCGCATGAGTTTTCATCTCCTAAAACACCTTAACAAAATGAGGTTGTTGAAAGAAAAAATAGAGTGCTAAAAGTGATGGCCAATGTTATATTAAATAGCATAAAGTTATCCAAAAATTCGTGGGCTAAAGCTATAAATACTGCGTTCTATATTATAAACTGTGTGTATATCAGAAAATCAAAAGATAAAACATCTTATGAATTATGGTTTAATATGAAACCTATTGTCAAATACTTTCGAATTTTTGAAAGTAAGTGCTTCATCTTACGTGACCATGAAAACTTAGGGAAGTTTGAAGCCAAAAGTGATGAAGGGATATTCTTAGGTTATGCTCTGAATAGTAGAGCATATCGTGTTCTTAACAAGAGAACGGGTATCATTCAAGAATCTATAAATGTGGTAATTGATGATCACCTGAACACACCTCCATCTAGTTCAGAAGATGATGAAGTTAATATAATTGAGAAACCTGACTCTTCATCTAGTCCAGTCAATACTAAAATAACATTAGTTAAAGATCATCCTACTGAACAAATACTTGGTAACCCTCTCATTGGCATACATACTAGAAAACAATTAGAGAATATTTGCAACTACGTTTGCTTTACTTCTCAAGTTGAACCAGCCAATGTAAAAGAAGCACTTACTAATGAAAATTGGATTGTTGCTATACAGATGAATTAAATCAGTTTGTAAGGAATGATGTTTGGTATTTGGTTCCAAGACGATCTGATAAACACATAATTGAAACCAAATGGATTTTTAGAAACAAGTCTGATGAATTGAGAAATATTATCAGAAACAAGGCTAGACTGGTTGTACAAGGGTACACTCAAATAGAAGAGATTGATTATGATGAAACCTTTACTCCAGTAGCTCACCTTAAATTTATCAGATTATTCATATCCATTGTCTGCTTTAAAAAGTTTAAGATATATCAAATGGATGTTAAAAGTGCATTCTAAAATGGTGTTCTACATGAAGAAGTTTATGTTGAACAACTTAAGGGCTTTGAGGACCCTAAACACTCTAATCATGTTTATCACCTTAAAAAAGCTTTATGGTTTAAAACAAGCTCCCAGGGCATGATATGAAAAGCTGACTAAGTTCTTACTCAGTCACAATTTTGTTATGGGAAGTGTTGACAAGACCCTATTTGTTAAAAAATATAATGAACACATACTAATTGTACAAATATATATTGATGATATTATCTATGGTTTTACATGCACTGACCTGTCCATTGAATTTGCAGATCTTACGAAATCCAAATTCGAGATGAGTATGGTAGGAGAGTTGAACTACTTTCTAGGTTTATAGTTTAAACAGCTAGAAGATGGTATCTTCATTTCTCAAAGCAAGTACACTTTAAATCTGGTTAAGAAATTTAGATTCGAAAATGGTAAGAAATTCAATACTCCTATGAGTACGACTCTTAAGTTATCCAAAGATGAAATAAGTAAAAGTATAGACTCTCGGTTATACTACAACATGATTGGTAGTCTCTTATACTTAACTGCAAGTAGAGCGGATATTGCATTCAGCGTAAGTATCTGTGCAAGATATCAATCCAATCCAAAAGAATCTCATCTTATTGCGTTAAGCACATTATTTGATATGTCGCAAGTACTGCTAAATTAGACCTCTAGTATACATATGATACAAATGTTCAATTAGCTAGATATATAGATGCTGACTGGGCAGGGAACATCGATAATAGAAAATCTACCAGTGGTGGATGTTTCTATGTTGAGAATTATTTAGTTTCCTGGCACAGTAAGAAACAGAGTTCGGTATCGCTATCCACAACTGAGGCTGAATGTATCGCAGCTGGTAACGCTTGTACCCAGCTTGTTTGGATGAAAAGAATGATTAACGATTATGGTATTGTGATAATTGTAGCGCAATTAATATTTCTAAAAATCTTATTCAACATTCTCGTACGAACTATATTGATATTCGTTATCATTACTTTCGGGAATTGGTTGAAGATAAATGCATTTCTTTAGAATATATCCCGACAGAAATTTAAACTACTGATATTTAAACTAAATCGCTTGACAGGAATAGATTTTCTAAATTGAAAATTGATATTGGTATGTGCAATTCAAATTGATTGAATTTTGTTATGTTTGCATGTTTTATTTTTTTATATATTTTTATGCAAATGTTTTTAAAATTTTTTTAATAAAAATTCAATTTTTTCAGTGTCTCACGACGGGTCGAGCACACACTCGACCAGTTGAGCCACGACGGGTCAAGGATGTACTCGACTGGTCGTGAAGTGCGGGGATGGTGTCTTAAAAGAGGGAAATCACTTTTTTTTTTCTTCATTTCTTCATCTTTCACACTATGCCCTCCTCTCGACCCGTTGGACCCATCAACCTAGCATCCTAGTAAGTGCTCCATTTTCATTTTCCTACTAGATTTTGGTCTTTGTACACTTACATTGCTACATTTTGAAGTTGATTTGAGTTTTCCCATCCATTGTTGCACGGTTTGATAAAAAATCTGATCTCTTGCAAACCCATCAATCTTTTATTGTTTTTCTCTATTTCTTGCATTCAATGGATGTTCAGTATAAGAAGAAAGCAACTCGTGCTTCTTCTTCTAGGGAAACTCCTCTTAAGGTGCGTACCCTTCAGCCACTCGAGGATGACCAAGAGCATGTGTGGGATCTCCACAACAAGGAAGTTATTGTTGAGCGTATGCTTAATGCTGATCATTTGGCTCCCTTCCATCTTCTTCCGATCCTTACTGCTGTAGGTTGGGAAAATATATTGAATTGGGGCGGACCGGCATACCGCTCCATTGCGCAAGGAATGTATGGTTCAATTAGTGAAGCGTCCCTCGATGATCTTATTTTCTTTTTAATTTTAGAGAAAGGATGGTTAAAGTAGATAAACATATCATTTTGGGTTCGTTAGACATATCTGTTAATGATGAAAGTATTCCGATACCAACCCTTGCAGATAGAATGTCTGAATCCGAGCAGTACAAATTGACCCGCAAATTATGTCATTTTGATGCAGAGTGGAGTCTAGGTAATGCGCTTTGTGCCAATCAGATGTTACCCAAATACAAGGTTCTCCATCACATTTTCATTGCTAATGTGTATCCTCGTTTTGGGAATAAGGCTGAGTTGACATCGTTTAAGTGTCGCATTCTCCATTCAGTTGTATCAGACATACGTGTTTGTCTTCCTTCATTAATTTGCTACATTATCATTCAATTCCGTCTCCATCCTAGTCATAGTTATATACTGTTTGCCTATCTAATGACTACATTAGCTGCTCATTGTAATGTGATCATGCCATCTATTGAGGCTCCTATAGTGGTTCTTCCTTTCAATAATTTCAATATTAACAAGATGAACTTGAAGTTCTTACCGGACCAACACGATGAGGAGGATGTCGAAGTTGAAGAAGAAGACACTTTGCCTGATGACACTATAATGAATGATATTTTTGATGAGTTGGAATCTGATGATGAGGCGGACCCTGATTTTCAGCCGTCTCAGTTTGATGAGTGTTTTCGCTCACTAGAGGAGAAGGTGGGTGAGTTAAAAATATCTCAGGACAATCTGAATGAGAGTAAAAAATCTTCTATGAAGTATATGCGTAAGTATTTTCATCGCATTACTAGGGGACTCCATCAATTGATCCATCCATTCCACCTCATTCTTCTTTAGGATCTTATTAGTTTCTACTTTTTAAATACTTTGGATCTGTATAACTTTAACTTTCATTTTCTCTTGGATTGTATAACTTTATGTTAGATGACACTCTCTTCATAATACTCTCTATCTGCTACTCTTATATTTCACTCTTAATTATATCTCTGTTCTTGGATGTTCAATCATATTACTTCTATTGTGCTTCATTTCTTTATGATTCTATCTTCCTTTGTCAAGTTGTGACAAAAGGGGGGAGAGAATTGAGGTTATTATTTTTTGGATTGTGTGGATGTTTGGATATGTATATTTGCTAATACAGGTATTCTACACAATTCCAAGTTCAGATTGAAGGAAAGTAGATTGAGGGGGAGTAAGTTTTGTGCTCATTAAAAGAGAGTGTATTGTGTGAAGTTTGGAAATTTGTTTGAATGCGTTTTGTCACGAATTTGACAAAGGGGAAGATTATAAGTGTTATGATGTATAAAGCACCCTTTGTTGTCAAATTTTGATGAGACAAAACAATTCAGAGTGTGACTTGTTCATATGATAGAAAGTTCACCATCAAGATCACATGAAGTTGGAAAGTGCAAGACATGAAAGATCGAGTTTACTTCAAGACCAACTCTACTTCATGACCAAGCTACTAAATCTACTTCAAATAGAAGATCTGAAGCAAGTAAAGGTTTGAGTTCAATGTCTAATATTTCAAGTATATATGACCCTAGAAAGACCCTAGGTTAAGGTCATTTCTTATGTATATTTTCTTAGGGTTATTATACTTTGAATAGGCTTAAATTCGACTAGTCCTAGCCTATGTTTGACTAATCCAAGCTCTGTTTTGACCAGTTCAGGACTTGCTTCGACTAGTCCTAATTTAGATTCAAATTTCGAGTTTTTCTAGTAGAGCCACGACCAGTCGAGCACCCTGCTCGACCGGTTGTGGACACCGTCTCGACCAGTTGTGGACCACTCGACTCAAAGTCCAACAACATTTTTGAGGGTCCCATGACCGGTCGTGGATCATGCTCGACCAGTCATTGGTCGGATTTATCCAATCGCGCCAAAAAATTTGAAATTTCATTGAACCTTAGACCAGTTGAAGGAAACCTTAGACCAGTCGAAGGAATCGATTTTCAGCCTATAAATAGAGGTCTTCTCTCATTCTAAATCAATTCAAAAAAGTTGAAGAAAGCTTCCACTTTAAGAGAAAAGTCCCTGTCATTATCAAGCTATAGTCTGGTAATTTAATATTCTTTATTAGCCTATTTATTTTTGTAATTCCTTGATCTCATTGTTGTGAATCTAATTTATTTTAAAGGGAGTTGTTACTCTACCTTTTGTGATCCAAGGAATTCAAACTAGTAGCCCAAGGTTTGAGATAATTTAAAATCTGATTAGAACCTAGAACCCTTAATTATATTTGTTGGACATTAAACATCTACATCAAGCGAAGCGGTTCTACGGGCTAAATCAAGCAACGTCTTCAAAGAAGAAGATAAGTACATTTTAATTATTTGTTATTTGGTTTATTTGAGATATCTAGGAAAATCTCTATTGTGGTTTTGACTGAGATAGCCAGAAAATCTCAGTGTGTGGGGTTTGTGATTGTGATTGCCCATTTGAAAATGCAATTGTTAAGGTTTTAAGGTGAACCTGAGAAAACCTTATTTTATAGTGTACGCCAATATCACGTGGGTTGTGATTATTGGGAGTGGAGTAGGTGTGGCTGTTTGAGAACAGTTGGTGTACACACCGAACCACTATATATCTTGGCTGTATGTGATGGATGTGTGCTAAATGTTTGTAATTCTTTCTTTCATGTACATGTTGTGAATGATTGTAATAGATAGCTTCCATTATTTGCCTCTTGTTTTAGTTTGTGATCTTGATCCTTACTGAGTTCAAGAAATCAGGTTGTCCTACCATAAACATTTGTTTTTGGTATAAGGTTGTCCTTTGAACAACGTTTTGAATCAATTTCTCAATACTATTATAATTGAGATCTGCGTTTAATTCAGTTATTTATTATTTCTATTCTGTAATTTTTTTTATTTTGGCATAGTCCTATTCACCCCCCCTTTAGGACTGAGAGCTCACCCTTTTCAGTTTATGATTCCGATAAGAAAACATTATTATCACCGCTACACTATTATTATCTTCGGTTATAGCCAAAGCGATATTATTGCCGAACAATCAAGCTGAATAATATTTTCGACAAGGTTATTATCAACAGAACTTGAATTATTACTTCGACGAAAAAGACATCATTGTTATCGACCATCGCTAAAACAATGTTATCGCCTTCCGTCACCAAATTGACATTATTGCCGCATCGATTATAACACTGACTATCAATCATCGCTAATCGCATCAGACATATATCATTTATGATAGTGGAGAGCACTTATAAGGCCAACCACGCATAAGCCCTACATCGGCGATAGTGATATATTATTTACAGCAATGGAGAGCGCCCATGAGGCCAACCACTCATAAGCCATATATTATCAACAATGACGATATATCATTTTACAGCAGCAGTGAGCGCCCAAGTAGGCCAACCACGCATAAGACCTATTATATCGGCAATTCGCCAAATATCATGTGAGCAGCAATGATAAGCCAGTGGCACTAAAAAGACCATGAAGGTAATCATATGCTTAGACCTATACGGGCATCAAAGAGAGCCAGCGACTAAAAGCCCTAAGCGGCCAAAACTCCATGAAGGCCAACCACGCGTGAGACCAATGTCGTCTGTATAGTTCTCTGGCAGCGCTATGAGAACGGGTAAGAGAAAATGCCCCTCCATGAATGGGTCAGACCTTGCAAGCAAAGAAAACGCAGGTCGTAGTGAGAGATCTTTGGTTTATACACAGATAGGTCAATTATGCATAAGACCCCCTATATTCCTGACTTAATTTTAGTAGAAACTCATGGGGAAGGGTCGACCTCTAGATGAGCTACCCCCTCATTGACGCACTGATGGCTTTTGATCAATACCCCAACAAATAGCATTGTGAGCCCCGTGAAATCTAAAGAGTTATTACGACCAACCCTGTTGGTAAAACCTACCGAGTTCACTGCTTAGGTAGCTTCACTAGGCCCCTCTGATAGAACGTGGTTTGTAAACTCTCCAGCTGCAATGGTTTAACGAATTCTTAAGAGTTACAGAGACCATTTGCATAAGTCCACCTTCTCCACTACTCACGAGCTAAAACTATGTATGCTTTACTACTCACGAGCCTAAATTGTATGTGGCGCATTAGAAATACTAATTCGAACTTTAAAATAGTTCCGCCTTTTGAAGACAAACACCATGTAGGGTATACTAACAAAATATGTTGTTATATTATATCTCCAAGATTCTGAAAAAATCAAAGCATGTTCGCAATATAACATGTGAAACATCATATGCATAAGATATATGCACCTGTTAGTTGGCACATATTCATTAGCTTGCACATATTCATCATAAAATTGATCAGTCATAGGGAGTCCCACCATCCTATACAAATCCCATAAAGTGATACTGACTTCACCTAATGGTAGATAAAAGGAATTGGTGGTCAGACACCAATAGTTCAAGAAACTCTTATAAATCATTGGATCTTTATAGAAATATTCGGAAGTGACTTTAATAACACTATAAAGGCCAATTTTTGCCAATACCACAAAGTGTTTCTTTAATATAGCGTTTGTCCAATCGAAATAATAGGCGCGCGAATACAGGAAACCATTAGTGCGAAACTCCTCATTCCCCCATAAGGGACTTTTATCTCAAAAACAATGTTGCACTGTCTTATAGAAGTGTGTGGGGTATAGAGTATGAGGGTTATAGCAAGGGATAAGAAATTGCATGGGATGAACATTGTTGATTTTCATTCTCTGACAAAATGCCTTCCAAGATCTAGGGCTCTTTCATCGTCCAATTAGCCATATACATTAGACAATTCTGAGTTATTTGGTCAGTGGGTTCACTCTTAAGGCTAGACAGATCACGACAGATATTTAGTAGAATGACGATCATTTCATCCTTAAAAGGACTATTAATTTTGATTATGTCTTGCTGAACTTTCACGTTATCCCAGGAGTTTTGAAGCTTATTTCTCTTATGCTCTTTAATTTTCTCCTGAAGCTCTTGATTCTTCATCTTGGTATGTTTCTTCTTTGAAAGAGAGGGAAGCAAAGTATCTTCCTTAGGAGGATGATGTATATGGTCGGTACGGATGTTTGTGGTTGATTTTAATCATGTTTCCCAGTCAATCTCTCTACCTTTTCTTGAAGGCCTATCTATATCTCCGACTATCATAGCATTGCGGATTGGAGTAGAAAAAGTAATTATACGATCTGAAAAGTTGAAAGTCGGGAGAACCGGTTCCTTAAAGAATGTCGACTATCTTCTTGTGACCCTCACTCTTTTTTTAGGACAATCCTCCTATGAAGGAGGCGGAGTTAAAGACTCAAGAATATGTGAAGAGGAAGGTAGGACTGAAGGTTCAGTATGGTGAGGAGAAGGTACATCATCACGAACAAGACAGAAAGTCCTCTTGGTCTTAGCCATGGAGAATTTTAGAGAAAATCTGGCAAAGTTCCGACACTTAGAAAATTCTGCACGGGGCAGGATCTGTTGCGTGGGCAACATATTGCGCATAGGATGTGTCCTGTAGAGGACACTATTGTGTAAGATGAGTCGTTGCGCGGAGAAGCTGTATCACGCAGAAAATCCTTTCAAGATAGCTAAAGTGAGAAGGGCCTCTAGCTTACATAGTTGGACGAGACCCGATTAGAGGTTACGCGGACCCGATAGTGCAATGACATGCGCGGGTCCTTGCAACTCACCAATAATGGGGATTTTATGAGAGGAAAGTTGATCCTCTATTTATTCCAACGCTGAATTAATAGAGGATCAAGGGAGCATCTATTAGAGCATAAAAAATCAATAAGGAAGATGTTAAGAAAGTACAAATATTCAAGCAAAAGATAAGAGAAGAGAAGAAGAAGCGGACACGCTGTGTGCACGTAATGGAGTTGTTGCACAGGCCACTGCATGGCGCAATGGACCCTTTACTGAGTAAGTGGCACATGGATTGAGGCCACAAGTATGGGATGCCTATAAATATCCCTTCACCTCCTCATTTGACTCACTCATGAGTCTAGAGCTCCAGAAAATTATGAATAAATACTTTAGGTATCCTATTAAAGGAGAAGGAGAAAGAAGACAGGGAGGAATCCCCTATTGCGCAGGTGGCGCGCAATATTTTTGAGGAGCTTGTGTGTTTTGTCATATTTGTCCCGATTGCAGTATTTCGTGATGGGAGTTTTTCATTTCCCCAGGATTGTCACTCCAAACAAATCAATTGGGAGAGAAAAGAGTCTTTTGAGAGATTCTTAGATCCGCACAACACATCTTCTATCAGAAAGTGCTCATTACAAGCTAGAATGCTACCGAAATCATTATTCGGATTATGATATACAATTTCGTTTCATTCATTATTTGTACTTTGTATTTATATCAAGGGAGATATGAGGATGTAAATGAATTCCATAATTAATAAAATATTTGATGATGATTGTTCTCTTATTTTTTTTTGTTATTATTGAATGATAGTCCCATATTGAAATACATTTGTTTCTTGTCGAAACAGTCTACTTCTGGAAGTAGACCGAGAGCCTCTCCCGTGTCTCATGCTTGTGGAGATGTGGACCACTTGAAATTTAAATGTCTTATCTCTAAAATCTCATTTTCCACTCTAATCCCAAACCGAATAGGTAAATATGTTGTGACTAAGAAAATGACACACCAAAGGAGTCCTCCTAGAAGATCACTTGAAAAGAAGAAGTTCCACACCCCTCCAAGAATGAACAATCATATGAGGGGGTTGGTTAAGAAAATTACCCTTCTAAATGAAAAAAACTGAGAAAATGATAAGTATGGGAAATGACCAAAAGGGTAGGAAAAAAGTAGGAAAATTACATACCAAAATTAGATCTCCAAATAGGAACTCATCTAAGAGGGTTGAATTCAAAAAAAGAAAATCTCACTCCAAAAAACAATCCGAGAAATAGAAAATTCACACTCCAATGCGTTGTGATGAAGGTTAGGTGATCTTTGTTGATATATGTGTGCTTATAGGTATATATGAGGATTATAACCTCTTTATCTTTTTTTTTATATATATATAATATAGTTTTTCTTTTAATTTTGCACTTTACTAAACTATCTTGGTCATGTTGCTTATAGGTATATCTTCTTGAATGACATATTATGCATGCTTCTTAGTCTCTTAGTCATTCTTGCTTTTATAAGAAGGCTCTTTCCTTTCCTTTAAAAAAAATAAAAATAAAAATTACTTTAAGATTTTAATTTTTATGCACCTTTATTGCATTCCTGTCAGTTGTGCTTATTGGCATATTTATGATTTATAAAGCTTTGCATATTCTATGCTTCTTGGTATATCCATGGAATTGACTCTTTGTCAATTACTGACAAAAAGGGTGAGATCAATATCTCACCAAAATATGTTGAATTCTATTTTGCAAGTTATCTTTGTTGTAAGGATTTGATGGACTTTGGGGGGTTTTACATGTCACGTTCATGTATTTATGTTGTAAATCTATTTAATCATTGACATATAATTTTTGAGTTATTTTGGTTTGTCATTGGTGTTTAAGTTTTTTCATATAATTTATAAATGAAAAGATTGTAAGTGCCTTGGTTTGTCAATAACGTGTGTCAGTGTGTCTTGAGTCGGTTGAGCCCCATTAGAAGATGGATACAATCGAAGACTTGAAGACTTATAGCATCAATGTATAAAGATACAAGTAAATTGAGGCACCTTAATGAACCTATCCCTAGACATCTTTAGTTCCAAAACAACTTACCTGTATATGAGAACACTTTAATAGGAAAACCTTTATTCTATCATCCTAAGCCTAAGACTCAAATAGGAACAAGAACAACTAAGCTTTTAGAGGTCCAGAGCCTTCGATGATTAGACATTAAAATATACAAAAATTAAAGCTCTATCGATTCTGGTCAATCGAATCAAGAGATCATGTCGATTGAATAAAAAGTGGTTAAAACTATCCAATGAGCAAAACAACAAAATCAGAGAACTGTCGATCTAGTCAACAGTGTTGATTCAAGTCAATCAAATCGATAAGTAGCTGTTAAAGATCCATTGGAGACTTTTTTTCTTATAAATTTGGCAGTTGGACTTTTGCATAAGATATATATATATATATATATATATATATATATATATATATATATATATATATATACTATATATATATATATATATAACTCTTTTGATTCATACGTGATGAATCTCATTTCATGTGAGAACTCATAAAACCCTATAGTATAAATTTTTACTTTGATCCATTTGGTGGACCGTGAAAAATGTAAACAGACTTCTTTCCTTGATTTGAATTTCTCTTTGCTATGGACTAAAAGTTTTAGATATAAAACTTGGTCTGGGGGTTTCACTAGGTGTTCTTCATAACGCAGTTCATTTACGATTCATCATGTATGATGGATCATCAAAAAGTAAATATACGTGACGATATATGAGCGTCTCTCTCTCTCTCTCTCTCTCTATATATATATATATATATATATATATATATAAAACTCTTTTGTTTCTTATTTAGGCTCTAATCCAAGGTGCTCATCTCATCTTCCTTGTGATTCATCACTCTACATGAGCATTCTAAGCTCACCTTAAAGTTGAACATGTTCCCTTGCATTCTATAGAAGCTAAACTTTGATCTCATAGGTAAATCCTTAATCTAATAGCCTTAACATGCTCATTTAGGTAAATTCCCATTTGGAACCAATTATCTCATTAGTTGTAAGAGATTCCACCACCATCCCACTCTCCCATCACCTTAGCATCCTCATATGAAGATCATTGTAAGGTAGTCGATCGTTGTATTTGAAGAAGATTGACTTCAAGATCGTGAGAGCTAAAGAGAAGCTACATCAAGATTGATCGAGCATCTCAAGATAGACACTTGCAATGGGCTCATCTAGACTAGTAAGAGTTTATTTTAGAGCCCATTGTATACTCAATTCTTGTGTAAATTTGAGTATAGAGTTTGCAAGCCAAACTTGAACAAGTCTCTGTGTAAGCCACCAATGAGTGTGTACGTAAGTCTTTTTATGAGCCACCGATGGTGTGTACGTGTAATCTCTATGTGAGTCACTGACGAGTGTAAATGTGTAATCTTTGTGTGAGCCACCGTCAGTGTGTACGTGGGTCCTCGAGGAGGATTTAAAGGTTATTGGTGAACCTATAGAAAACAAGTGAGATAGTGAAATTTAAAAAATTCAAGTTTGATTTCGTCATCCGGTAGTGGAGTAAGGATTTAGCCGAACCACTATATATCATTATTTTTGTGATTGCCAATTGTGTGCGCCATTCTATTTACGCCTATGATTTGATTTGTTTGTTTCATATGGATGCATTAATAGATTGTATGCTAAGTGTTTAATTCATCGCACACTCTAAATACAACAATCTCACATCATAAATTACTTTGCATATATAGTTGAATCTTTTATAGTCTATGAATTGGGACCCTTTTCATATTGTGGCCTAATTGAATTAAATTGACAAATAATTTTAAATGGTCGTATTAACCCCGTTCACGAGTTGGCCATGATTATAAGCTTCCGTATCATGGAATCGTACGCCACTCCTAACGATGGTCTTCCTCTCTCTCTACCCTTTCTTTCTTAGATTTTGTGGGGCCCAAAGCTGGACCATGTTGTGGACAACGTGCATCTCCGTTGCGAAGCCATTAAGATTGTTTATTTTCCATTCAACATGTTGATTAGGTCACAAGGACCCGGAGTGAAGGAAAGACACAAATATTATTGTGATCCAAAACCTGAGTGGCCCCACCACTTAAAAACAGTGGTGGTGACCAAACACCCATATTTGGAACCTCCTTTAGGGCCCACAGTGATTTCCATTTCAAACCCACTCAGTCCATTCGCTTGCAGCCCTTGGGGGTGTGGGTCCCACCCTGGGTAGATCCCATATAGGGGGTAATCTCAAGTGGACCACACTACATGAGTGGTAGGGACAGAGATGTCCATCGTTGATGCACCAAGGGTGCCACCGTGATTTGTGTTTAATACCCACACCGCCCTTCTATTTTTCCAACTCATTTGTAGTGGGCCCACCATGCAGTGGGGCCTACGAAATGCCTGCGATAAACCCATCCTGTCCATCCATGTTTTTTCAGCCCATGTTATTGAGGTAAATCAGAAATCCAAGTGGACGCGGCAGTTAGTAGGTTCTTGACAGTTACCATACCTGTCCAAATCAATGAACGGAGTGAATCTCCCCAAGATGTATATATATATATATATATATATATATATATATATATATATATATATATATTTGCCCCTGTTGTGGGGCACAAGGTGGGGCCCATGGCTGGCCCCATTATGATGTATGCGTTCCATCCACACCGTCCATCCAATTTTCCTTATCATTCTAGACCAGGGCTACCCAATGAGACAAATCCAAATCTCAAATGGACCACACCATAGGAAACAATGGTATTGACGTCCTCCATTGAAACTTTCTTGGGCCCAACATGATGTTTATTTGTTTGCATAACTAGATATTTTGGGTCCCACTATGGAGTCCCACCATGATGTAAGTGTTTTACTCCGGGTGGACTACCAATTCTGGCCACAAGAAAGGCCCACAGGCCTTGGTGGGCCAACCTAAAACGAGACAGGTCCACTTTTCAGGCTTTATGGATGTGTGGGGCTGGGCTCACTTCGTTTTCTATTCGCCACCCTTCTGGGGGGCGTGGGACCTACTGTGGATTCCCACTGCAATGTACGTGATATGCCCTTGTGGCCCACAGTGGTGGTCCATGCTGTGGAAACAGCGTGCGCAAGCACATTGTCCACACAGTGTGCACCCCACGGTTGACCATAATGCATGTATTTTATAGCCTCGCTGACCATCCGTTCCATAGATCATCTTGGGCCATGAGCCCAATGGTGGGGCAGATTTGAGTCCCAAGTAGACCGCTCTATATGAAATAAGAGGGGTTGACAATGCCCGTCGTTGAACCCTTTCTAGGGCCTGCCTTGATGTTTACTTGTGATCCATCCTGGTCATGGGCCCGTTACTGTGAAAGCCCACTCAAACGTAGTCTTGTGGGGATGTTAGACTTGGATTTCAAGTGGGCCTCACCTCTTGTATATGGTGTGATTTGACCATGTTTACCATAGTATATTTAGCTAAACGTAACGACTTGTATAGTTTGATGTGGTCTAATTCATGTGTGTGACGTGGCACTTCGTTTACACGGCACTTCCCTTATGCTTGATATGTCATTACTTTTGGGTTGATTTAATATTACTCTTATATTGATTTAGAACTACTTTTATGCGTAATGCAATCATACAAACCTCATGTATAGTGATTGTATGATTGTTAATGATTGAGTATGAATTAGATGGCGACTTGTTCATGATTGAGTACAATAGGATTTGGGAGGTTGTCCAGTTGGCGGTGCCCTTGTCACGCCTCAAACCCAATTTTCAACGTTCATTTGTCGTCGACCGAATCTGGTACCAATAGCCTCCGTAGTACCCCAATTTCAGCTCCTAATTTACGCCAAGTTTGGAAAACGAAATACAAAAGTGATGTTTTAGGAAAATTTTATACATCCAAGCATAATTGAAGGAACTCCATATGAAACATATATATCCATTAATAAATAATTCAAGGTACAATGTTGATAACATAAATACATAAAAATCTCAAAACAAAAAATGAGTGTGCTCTAGCATCGCAACCTACACGTTAAACAATGTGCTGAGCTTTTATGAAGCTTAGTAGAGGGCTTATATGTATGCAATGTGTATGGCAAATGTATTGCATTAATATCAATATCAAAGTAAATAAAAATGATGGAGGTCAATTATACAACTTGTTATACAAGTTTATACAATATACTATGAAATCACGTGAGCGAGACATGTTATCATAGTAAACATGATACCAGAATATAAGAGCACGTACTAAATAATTGAGTCATGGTGCATAGTATCATGCACCAGTAGAGGTCTCACATATAGGGCTACAACATATGTTAGTCATTTACTTAACATGTGAAGTAGTTTCATGATGATAGACTCTTGATCCCGAATAATCACACATCTATTGGGGATTGTGGTCCACAATTGTAGGTTACTTAGATTGTATTTACACATCCACTATCCTGAGTGGATGAATGCCAAATATAATGCAATACATGAATGTCATATACAATGCAACATGCTGATCCTAATGTCTAATACACATCGTAGTACGATTCTCATTTGGACATCATTGGGTCCCGTACACTTTTGATATTGTCTACCACCCATCGCGCACATAACCAAGCGAGTGAAAGAGATATCACTATCCTTCTCATCGGTGGTATGCCAAATCCATTAGCGAACTTATTTTGGAGCTGGTCAGACTCAACCTATCATATAAGCCCTCTACACCCGGGCGGGTAAGGTTACACCATTTTCTAACCGACCCCGATACAGTGAGAGATAAGGCCTACTGGTATTCGACCCTCATGCGCTCATGATTTCACTCGGTCTAGACATCGGAGCATTCCGTGATCTCGAAGTTTAGGGCATTTCACCCATGTACATCCATAACGCCTAATATGCTCTACTAGAATTTTCATTGTCCATTTTCGCAATTGCCAACCATGATAATCCCATGGTGGCTGTTGGGGAAAAAAAATACCAAGTCCCGAGACTCGGACTTAGCGCCTCGGGTCGCCACCTCAAGTTGCCGAGGGATACGTCAGATCCGAGGCAAAGTCATAAACTCTATAAACCGAGACGAAGGATAGGTCGGTCCGGACGACGAACCAGCAGTCCGAGCATGCATCAGGCCGAGCTTCTTACTGGACCGCCCGATAAAGGAGGGACAGCGCGAAACAAGGCCTCATCCCAAATATCTCGGGATAGGATCCCTGATCCCGAAGCTCACGGGATCAGATGAGGACTAGAGACGGACACAAGTCTATCTCCGTGATACGAGGAGAAAAATCCTCTTACGATTGCACAATACTAGGAGGAGAATCCTCCCACGATTAAACTCCCCAACAGCTATAAAAGGAGAACCTCCATCATCTTGTGAGGTACGCAAAAATTCTTTCTCAAAACCCCTCGCTACATTTAGACCCGGAATCCAAGCCTGACTTTGGCATCGGAGGGTCCCCTGCTCAAACCAGGGTGTCCTTTGTTGTTCTCTTTGTGCAGGCACACGAAGGTCTAAGGGATCAAACTGGATTTTTGCATCAACAGTGGCTACAACCCTAATGTCTCTCGGGTGTGTATGCAAATGCATTATGCAAATGTGTGAAAACAAGAGTACATAATCCGAGTCATGCAACCATATCATACAAGTCGTATATACATGCATAACGACCCCATCTCATACGGGTCTCCTAAAAAGTCTCAAATCGTAGAGTTATCAACACAGCTCTACCGCAGGTAGGCACGTCAACACCCATGGCTTGAGTACCAACCACAATCCCATGATGTATATTATGATACATATGATATGTGTGATCATATGATCAAGATGGTATGCTTACACTAAGCATATTATCAGTATCAACCATTTCCAAGCAGGTACACTAGCATAGTACCAATCATGGTACCTATATGCATATTCTCATCTGTACATACCTTGTAGGTGCACAACACATTAAATGGTCCAATATAAAGAGAGCACCGTATCAATGTAAAGAAAGTACTATAGCAATCAGAAGCGTTAACGATTGTAGCAATCACAAGAGGCAGGACCTACTTTGAACGCCTGAATACACATATAAACATAGTGGGATTTACAGCGAGCTCCTAACAAGTTGGATGGCAAACAGCATTATGGTGGCCTTAGGTAGCTTTCAATGGTGGATGTCACTATCCCAAGTAATTTCCGTGGGGGCGGCATGGGTGACACACATACTCATGGTGGCCCCATTGGTCAATGGGCCACCAACAAAACACACACATCACTGCAGGCCATGCTATTCATGTGATGGTATCCACGATCTAAAATGATCTTACAAGAGGTATGGACGGTGTCGACAATACATATACATCATGGTGGTCCACAGGACTCGATCAAGCTGATATCGATGTTTGGATCAACATACTGGTGGGGAATTAGAAAGGTTGTAACGGTGGTCATCATTGGTACCACTGTTCTCTGTGGTGGTCTAGCCATAAAATCATCCGACAAAAATGGATAGACGGTGTAGATAAAACGTATGAACCACTGTAGGCCCCACGAGTGGGCCACAGCCTTGGCAGAATGCTAAGACATGTTGTTGGGCAGACACTCTTCCAAGCTTTGTAACGAGTTGATATTTGTGCGACCTTATCAAAAGTTTGAATGGTAAATAAATATCATGGTGAGCCAGGGAAGGGTTCGATAGTGGACATCATTGTACCCTTTATTTCCTGTGGTATGGTCTACCTGTGAGATCCGAATCTGTTCTCATTTCTAGGTCCCGAGCATAACATTATTTGCAAAACTAGACTGACAGCTTGGAGAAAACACATCCATCAATGTCGGGCCCACAAGCTGGGCCCATTCTAACTGCCACAAACAAGGCAGTAGCTGTACCAACACGGGGGTCTTCCTACCTTAACTGTCCCTGCATTGTGATCCATCTTGGACCTGGATCTCTCTCATATTTATGCCACAACCATAAAATAAGTTGGAGGAATAGATGAACGGTATGGTTTTCGTACAAACATCAAGGTGGGTGAAATTGTGTGGAATAGTCTACCACTGTTGAGACACTAAAATCTTTACTTGGGATATAAGTTGCATGACCGCATAACAATAAGCAGTTGTGCGACTGCAAGGAAGCAAAACCATGAACAAATAAATGATGTGGAACACAGTTGGGGTTCTGAAGAAAATGATCTGTTGATTACGTGACCACGCAACTAGGAGGAATTGTGCGGCCACCCAATCTTAGTAAGGGTTGGAGTTATCCGCGTAATTTGATTAAATTGTGCAGAAGTCAGGTGTTGCACATGTGAATGCCTATCCCTTCAGCCTTCTCATTTGATACCTTCAGAAGAATTCAAAGCTCTTTGGAGATCTTATCCGGGAAGACAAATGATGTATCAAGGTGGATCTGCGCAACAACTCCTCTCTTGGAGTTGTGCATTGGTCATAGTTAGTGTGTCACGCCCTAAACTTGAGAACCGGGCTCACTGAATGCTTGGCCGCCAAATTCAGTCCCCAGCCTACCTTAGTTTTGGAATCGCCTGATTTTTGTGATGTAGGCGAGCGCATCTGGTGAATGAATTAGATGGCATATATAAAACACGATGGACCTCACGCAATCTAAAAGGTTTAATGGTCAATGTGCCTATCCTAACAACTCCCTGTGACGTGACCCATCTGTGTTTTGGATCAGCTGTTGGGATAGGTGGTAAAAGTGATCAGGGGGCACCCCTTATGAATAGAGTAAATGTGGATGCTATATCACCATGTATGTTACATACACAATTGTAGAATTAAGATTACTCTAGAAATATTGTAGAAGAACCATCCTCGTGACGAGAAAAGCAAATACCCCCGTGAGCAACTCATGTACCAATTGGTTCACATGGCATCATGTGCCAGCAGTCATCTTAAGTGTTGCACATGTTCCACCTAGGGGTGTTTAGATCATAGGTTTACTTAGCAGAATCTAAAAAGTAGAAAAGCATATTTAATTTCTAGCATCATAAGTAATTATCCCCAAAGTCTGTTTTGGTCCCCCTCACATCTACTGTCCATCATGTGGGGCCAACCTTTGATGTGGATCGTTCATTGTGTGAGCCCTACTTTTGATGTGGATCATCCATCATATAGGGACAACTCATTAGGTAGAGCCCACGTTTGATCTTAGTCATCCATCATGTGGGGCCCACCATCAATGTTATTATCGATCATGTGAGGCTCATCTTCAATATTCATTGTACATCGTGTGGAGCCTACCTTTGATGTGGACTGTCCGTCATGTGAGCCTACCTCTTATGTGGGTTATCCATCATGCGGACCTACCTTGGATATACGCCACTCATCATCAGACCGACCTTTGATGTACACTGTTCATCATGTGGGGCCCACCATAATCAATTGCCCATCATGTGGAGCCCACCTTTGATGTGGGCTACCCATTATGTGGGTCCTACCTTCAAAGTGGGTTGCCCATCATTCGGGGCTTGCCTTGGATGTGGGCCAATCATCATTAGAGGCAGACCTCTGATGTGGATCATCCATCATGTGGGGCCCTCTAGATCATATGCCCATTCATCCATCGGATGATTTTCTAATCTCATAAGCTTAATTAAAAGGGGTTCATTGCTTAGGAAAGCATATTTCCTTAAATAATTTTCTAAGTTACTATGTCACCAATAAAAATGAAATAAATAAGTTACATTTTGACGTTGAAAAGCAACAAAAAATAACATATGAAAATAAGTTATTTTCTCTCAAAGCTATTAATTTAAGTTTAATAACCAAACTAACTTTATTGTTTTTTTTTTTTTTTTAAAGTAACTTATTAACTTACATAAGTTTTAAAAAAAGTTACTTATTTAGTAGTATTCAAGTGGGCCATAAGAGTCTTCAAGCACTCCATGTGTCACATCTTACTCACCATTTTGCACGTTCTATTATGACACTATCCATCTTCAAAAGCTCCACGTTTGCCAACGTGCCACATACCACCTTCCATCTTTTAAGTAAATTTACAATGAGAAGTTGCGTTCAGCCCGACAATAGATTCGAAAATTGATGAACACTTTTCATAAAGTCGTTGACAAAAAGGTGGTAACTTTTTCTTTCCCGAAATTTCTTCAAATTAATATTTCTAAAACATCGTTTCCGTACCTCTTTTGCATGAATCCAACAGGCCTGAGAAAAGATGTAAAGTGAAAAATAAAAATAAAGAAAAATGTCTGTAGTTGCCTTTTATCTTCATCTGGAGTGGAAATTGATGTAATGGTAGAGCATCTTTCAGCAACTAAAACATGTATATTCGTTTGTGCCAACAACCCATGTGCTGTTCTGCAACCCTCACATCACTCTTCCAATATTTGGTTCCCGGTCCTAACACATACCAGCCTTATTTCTTGACACATGAAGCCTATGCTTTTTTGATCCTGACTGTTGATCTGATCGGCATCACCATGGATTGGAGTGTCCCAAATATTTCAATGGCCTGCAAAATGGGGAATTCAAAAAAATAAAAAGACATGAGACTCATGGGTTGGGATCTTTCAATTTCCTAGATGATGAGACATCCTCATCCAAAGTGACTTGTCAGCGTATCGTAATTATTGGTTGCCCACTTGCACCTTAATATCATTTAGGGTTTTAGAAAACTTTGGTTTTAATTTACAAAGCCTAATTACATAAGAAAACTTTACCGAAAAGAAAAACTAACATGTGCAGAAAAGATGGCTGTCAATGGGTCCGCAAACACAAGCACCCAATGGACCCGTGAAGAAAGTGAGTTGGATTCAGTACTCACCTTTTGGACCTGTTTTAAAATGAGGTCTACCCAGGTTCAAATCGGATCCATGTGAGGACTCGGTTAAAGTTTATAAGTTGGGTTGGGTTTAGCTGTGTCTAGGTTGAGTCTAATTTAGTTAGTTTAATATTTAATAGTGAAATTATATACTTTTAATACATGTCTGATTATTATAGCAAAAGAAATAGGGCTTCATAAGCCATACATGTGTGCTGAGGGAACATTTACACATGGCACATGTATATTCAATATAATTCATCCATTTAGTGGGCCCAATCATGTAAATGCTCTTATTTGCCCAAAAGATGCAAAGGCTGGATGGTTACTGTGCTACTTGACAGATGTTGATGACTTGATAGATATTGATGCTTAAATCTAGTTAATCTTGCCTCACCTTCTGTTCACGGCCCCAAGTGAAGGGCTGCACTATAGTAATAATCTCGGTAAGACCGATGTCGAATCCATTGGGACTTACTTTGTACGTATTATGAAATAAATTAGAACTATAACTAAAATCTAGGATATTATAAAATCTGAAATAGGAGAGATCAATGGTGAATAAACTATCAATAAGAAAGGTAAAACTAGAGTGCCAAGGGTCCACTTGTAGGCTATTATGATGCTACCTTATTTGATTCCATGATAACACAACTAGAATCAAAGTCCTATCTTATCTAGTTGGATAATGAAGCAGTTAAAACAAAATCTGAACTTTCATTAGTTTAGTTCCCTCATGAAGTACCAATGCAATGATCGCAAGGAATTCATGTATCTACCATGGCCATTATCACGCCCCAAACCCAAAAATTGGATTAACAAGAATCCTGATTGCCGAATCCGGTGCCGACAGCCTCCGTAGTGCCCCATTTTCAGATCCTAGCGCCCATATGTTAGGTTCCGATCCTAGGATCCTACAATGAGAATTTTTCAAGGTACATTTATCTCGTAAGAGGCAAAACCACAAGTTTACCCAAATCACAAAGGCAACATTATCATTACATATCCACTAATATAAACATTTGAATACAATGCTGAAAGGGAAATACATATGTCGAAATCAAAGCCCTAGAAGTCCGCTACATGCTCTAAGCTCTACGCTGCTGCAACCTAACATCACCTGTACGCATCTATCGTGCATAAGCTTATAGAAAGCTTAAAAGGTGGTATAAGTGTGTGCACAAAGTAAGTGTCAAGTATTCAATACAATGTCATAATCATACAACATCGGAAATATTGGTAAGATCATGAATCATACGATATCAAAGTAAGCGGAAATACTGACAAGTCCATGAGTCAATCAATATTAGAATACGCAATACAGATCAGCTATGCAAATGAGGAGTCATAAAGAGCCAAATACCAGATGTCGATGATGCAATGTAATATAAAATTTCTGATGAGTTCACGTATAGCGTCAGCTGTACCTAGACCATATAAGTACAGAAACACAGTAATCCAAAATGCCATATGTCGCGGATGTAATGCAATATAGGTGCGAATGGAATGACCATGCTGGAGTGTGAAGTCGGGATGATAGTACGTAGTATCGCAGACTATAAGGTCTATCACAAGGGACTTCTATCCAAACCAGGCCCATACCTAATTTGGATAGTCAGACTCAATGTGGTAAACACCTGATCTCAGGTTAGTCGAGCCCCCCAACCGAAATCCTAGCCATTGCGAAGGTACACGTAACAAATAGTTGCGCACCACCAACCCGAATGGATAGTGAATGAATGAATGAATGAGTATGCAACTCCTGCTCAATAAGTCCATATATCAATACAATTTATCTCTAGGATCATCACCAGGGTCTAGTACACTCTAGACCCATACCTAATTTAGATAGTCAGACTCAATGTGGTAAACACCTGATCTCAGGTTAGTCGTGCCCCCCAACCGAAATCCTGACCATTGCGAAGGTACACATAACAAATAGTTACGCACCACCAGCTCGAGTGGATAGTGAATGAATGAATGAATGAGTATGCAACTCCTGCTCAATAAGTCCATATATCAGTACAGTTCATCTCTGGGATTATCACCGGGGTCTAGTACACTCTACATGCAAATTGCTGCCCATTGATGCGCGACCATGTAAGTGAAAGAGACTTCACTATCCGCCTGACCAGTAGTCAGCCAATATCTACCCAGCACATCGATAGCAGACTCATTCACGAGCTGGTCAAACTCAGCCTAGCTATGCCCCCTACCCTTGGGCGGGTTAGGCCACACCCCCTCCCAATCGACCACGACATAGTAGGAGATGCGGCCTCTGGTATTCGGCACTCGGGCGCTCATGTATCAACTCAGTCTCGACTTTGGGGAGTCCCTTGGTACCAAGAGGGTTTAGGGATTTTCACCCCTCCATCTATGGCAGCTCGATGCTAGAACAAATTTTTGGTGTCCTATCTGGCCATTCGCGATATGCCTGTGGAGGCTACGGCCCTGATGTCGCTAGGGTGTATAGTAATCATAATGCAAGATGCATGAGTCATACAATCCAGTCATGCATCAATCTTGCGGATACCATGCACTCATGTGAGATAACCTTCGCCTATCAAGGAGTCTCATAACAACCTGCCTAATGACATATGCAATGGTCAACCACATCTCATAACAAACATGCAGATTATGCATATGAGCATGTATCATGATGTTATGCTGTCACATACTTATAATCAGTATCAATAACTGACATCGACAATCGGCCTCGACAATGTGGACATTTAACCAACATTGCCCCCAAGGAATGAACCACATAGAGCCTAACATATAGTGGACCCATGGCCTCACAAAAGGACTTAATATACAACACCATGGGCCTCGCTCAAGAGCTTAATACACATCACGATGGGCCTCTCACATGGGACTCATCACAATGGACTCCATCGTATGACCCTCCAATGCATCACAATGGGCCTCATCACATAGACCTTACATTCATCACATTAGGCCTTAAACACAGGCTGCATATACATCACACAGGCCGAATACACACCACAATGGGCCTCAACTATGGGTTACATATACATCATATAAGTCTCAACAATCAGCCTTGGTAATCGAAATCGGCCTCGACAATCGAAATCGGTCTTAACAATCAAAATCGACACTCGGAATTGGCCTTGACACTCGGCCTCGACAATCGGCATCGGCCTATACAATCGGCCTCGATACTCGGCCTCGACAATCGGAATCGGCCTCCACAAATCGGAATCGGCCTATACAATCAGCTTCGATACTCGGCCTTGATAATCAGAATCAGCCTATACAATCGGCTTCGACAAATCGGAATCATCCTCAATAATCAAAATCGGCCTATTCGATTGGTCTCGACAAATCGGAATCGGCCTCGATAATTGGCCTCAACAGATCGGAATTGGTAATCGGCCATGACAATCGGAATCGACAATCGGTCACGATAATCGGAATCGATCGATAATCGGAATTGGCAATCGGTCATGATAATCGGAATCAGTAATCGGTCACGATAATTGGAATCGATCGATACTCGGAATCGGTAATCGGTCACAATGATCGGAATCGATCGATAATCGGAATCGGCAACGGCCACAATAATCAGAATCGATCAATAATCGGCCTCGATGATCGGAATTGGCAATCGACATTAATGAGAGTAAGGGAAGGTCACAATGTGGACATCCAACCATCATTGCCCATCAATGTGGACATTTAACCAACATTGCTCCCAAGGAGTGGCCCACATAGGGCCGAGCATACAGTGTGCCCACGGCCTCATACAAGGGTCTTATATACATCACAATGGGTTGAATACACGGGCCTAATATACATCACCATGGGCCACGACCCATGGTCCTCGAATACATCATAATGGGCTACAACCCATGGGCCTCAATATACATCAAGTGGACCGCATTAATGGGTCTTATATACACGACAGGTGGGCCCTGCACATGGGCCTCATATACACAGCATGTGGGCCCTACACATGGGTCTCATATACATCAAATGGGCCACGTACCTAGGCCTTGAATACATCAAGTGGGCCACACATCATGGGCCTAATACATATCACAATGGGCCTTGGCCTTAGGCCATGAATACATCACAATGGGCCTTGCCCATAGGCCTCGAATACATCACAATGGGCCACAACCCATGGGTTTCAAATACATCATAATGGGCCGCTTCACCTAGACCTCATGTACATCAAGTGGACCGCATCGCATGGGCCGCATATACATCACAATGGGCCGCGTCACGTGGGCGTACCAGTGGGCCTCATATACACCAAGTGGGCCGTATCAATAGGCCTCACAACGGGCCTCATATACACCGGGTGGGCCGTATCAATGGGTCGCACCAATGAACGGCGTAGATATACAATACATACACCATTGGTAGGCCCCATGTGGTACCGTCCAAAGGTGGACGGTGTGACTATAGAATATGTACACCAAGATGGGCCCCATTACATGGGCCTAATATTCATAATAGGTGGGACCCCGCATATACAACAAATGGGCCCAGTGAGAGTACAAAATACATCGCGATGGAGTCCACAACACCGTTCAAGCATTGTCCAACACGGTCCAAACATTGTCCAACACCGTCTAGCACAATCTGGACGGTGTGGATGAAATAAGTACATCATGAAGGTGTCTACGTACCCAAATGAGTGGACGAACATCAAGGTGGGTCCCACCTGCTCATACTTGTGGGTGGGTGCATCCAGCATGGTGCAGATGAAACAGATACAACCTGGTGGGCCTCAGGTTTTGCTGACGTCAACACCTTAGCTAATTGCTGGTGTGGGGCTCATCAGCCAACCGTTCAACAGGTGGGTCCCATGTAGGGCCCACCACACATATACATTGTATATATAATATTATATAATATTTATTTATTTGTTATATTTCATATATTCTTTTTTTTTGAAAGGGACGGTGTATAGAAAATACATACATCAGATGTGGTCCTCACCACCTGCACGTGTGACACGTGTAGAATGGGCTCCACATATGCACGGATGGGTAGGTGCGTGGTGGATCAGCCAACCCACTCCCTTCATCAAGGTAGGCCACATGTCATGGTGGGTCCCTACTGTCCTAAACAATGGACAGTGTGTGAAAGACACATCAAGGTAGATCTCACCGTCCAGGCCTTTGCACTAGACGGTGCAGATGAAATACATCATCAAAGTGGTTCATATCCCACATGTGGCCACCACACATTGTTGTTGCATGTACGACAGTTGTACGTCAGGGGTCCCACCATCCTGTGTTGTGGATAAAACACATGCATCATGGTAGCCCTCAGAACTCTCTGACGTCAATTGCAGCCGCTGCAAGCTGCTAGGCTCCTGCCCAGCAGTCCAGATGGACAATGTAGAGTAGGTGGATCCACACATGTGGACACCACATGCCATCAAGGAGGGCCCTATGGCTGATGATCAGCGTGGGTAAAACACATACATCACACGACCTCATGGCCTAAATGGTATGGATATGATACATACATGTATCATCAGGTGGGCCACATATCGAGAGAGAGAGAGAGAGAGAGAGAGAGAGAGAGAGAGAGACGTGTGAAGGGGAGAGACCCCGCCACTATGGGCCCTCCCTATACAATGCATACATCAAAATGGGTCCCACCATATTTGGGCCCTCAAATTTAAAAAAATCAAGATGATGAACACCCACCTCAAGATCTCTTCTTCCTTCTTCCATCAACACGTTCTATAGCTCCAAAGAATGCATTTCAACGGTTAAGATTGATTTTAGAGGGTGGGATTGGGTGGTAGGCCACCTTCTCTCCCTTTGAGAGCTTGGACGTCCACTCACATGGGAGTTGCTTGGGATGGAGTGAGAAAAAAATGAGAGAGAGAGAGAGAGGAGTGGTGATGGGATGAGGGAGCATGGTGCTTGTTAACTTTTGGATGAAAGAGGAATGGGTGTCATGCCTTGTTGGTGAAAAAGGGATGGCTAGGTAAGGTTGTGTACTTAGACTTTGATTGATGGATTGATGTGATGTTTAAGGTAGAGATTCTCTTGAAAATTGTAATGCATGGTGTTTTCCTCGAACTGAACGCGGGCCCACATCTCCTGGCCTGGGTATCGCCTTGGTATGTAATACGTGGTGTCGGAACCGTGGCAATGGCGCTGTTGCTAGGGTATAAGTCTCAGGTCAAGCTGACTTTGATATACGGGACACGACTCGGTATCACACGCAAAAGTCGACAACAGATTACAGGTCGCTGGAATTCAACCGAGATGACCGCGGAGGCCTACGGAACGGTACTAGCTAGGATACGGGTCTTATAGCTATAGACGATGGTAGATCAAAAATTGCACATATTAGAAAATTATAAAATAAGTAAGATGATGTTGAAAGCTTCCCGAGCATCTACTATAATTATAGTCACAATAAATCATAGAAAACTGAATATATTCCTTTATTCTAACTAAGAATTAATGGAAGTTCAACATAGACTTGAATCAAAGTAAAATAAGCATCAAAATAAACTACAAGCTTCACCTCTTAGCTCTATGTAGGAGATTTAGCCCACCATAGACATGATTGAAACTAAACTCTCAAATAAAAACATAAATACCAACTAGAAAAGAAAAAAGAACTCATTGAAAGCAGCACCACCCTTTGCTCTACTCTTCCTACCTTAATTCATTCTTAGGAGAACTTAGCAAGCCACTATTTATAAGCCTTGTAAAAACTGACTTCAAAACCGATTCCAATTTATGCAGCTTCGATGACACCTTTGATGTGACTTTAATGTCATTGAAGCTTTGTCGAAGTGTTTGATTTGAATTTGAAAACTGTACCACCACGCATCGCGTAAGTCTTCAATGAGATCACTAGACTTTCAATGACATTGAACTGGCTTCGATATCATCGAACATGTGTTCTATGGAATTGAAAATCGTCTGAAACAGTCCAGTGAGTTTATCCCAAAATTCTTGATAATTTCGATGTCATTGAATTGGCTTTGATGGCATCAAATGTGTCTTTGATGAGATCGAAAGGATCTTTGAAGAGATCAAGAATTGCACCCAATAGTCCAATAACCAAACTTGATTTTCTTTGAAATTCTGATGTGATCGAGCCTCATTCGATGGCATCAAACACTTACTTCGATGGCATCAAAGTTATGTTCAATGTCATCGAACTGTCAAGTTCAGCAATTCCAGTTTTCTGCACTTTGCAAACTCAATTTTCTTCCTTCTTCACTTAGTTTTCTTGGATCTTGGACTCTTGAAATCTTCAATCTTTGTCTCCAAAGATCCATCATTGCTTGGTAATTCTTGAGCATCAAATTCCATGCTTTTAACATCCTTTTCACCTTAAGCTTTCGAAATCACCTTGCAAGGTAAACATGTATAAATAGGTTGATTAAGTAGCATCATGTTCATAAAACCAATGTATAAACACAGGAAATATGCAATATTTCACACTCAACACACCCCCAACCAGTATTTTGCTAGTCCTGAGCAAAACATGCGTAAAGCAATCATTCAAATTTCTAAATCTCAAACCTTATCCGAAAAACAATCTTCTGTGTAATCATGTTTGAATGAGTAGAATTCAAAGACGAAAGAATGAAATTTTTGACAAACTAAAGCCCAACTCATGAATAAATAAATGAACTAAGTTCTCTTTCATCAATTAACCAATAGAGTGGAATCAAATATGAAATTCCTAGTGTTTTTAGTGGATCTTAACTCGTGTTTCCATAGAAGATAACTTTTGTTCCATAACGTCAGCCATGTTCATTGCTTCAAAGTGGATAGATCAACACAAGTTTTGTTTCCAATCTTATCTCATTTTCACTTATTTTCTAGCTTTTTGATTTTTTCATTAACAACATTTATACTTTTCCAGTCTTTTCATTGTAACACATATCATCTAGCCTTTTTTTTAATTTCACTGTTTTCTAATTGGTTATTTTATTCTTTTTCATTGTTTTTAAGGAAGACAAGGATCTCCAGACTCGGTTCTTAGCACTTTTTTGTAATACACATGCTAAAGTTAAAATTTCTAGTGTTTTTCACAGAAAATGAATCAAGTGTGAATTGTAGCTAGACTCAATTGATGTTCAAACTTTCTGAAAAGGCTGAGCTAAATATCCTAGAGGGGGGGGGGGGGGTTGAATAGGACAATGCCAAATTTAAAAATAAAGTGCAGAAATAAAGACTTAATAAGCAGTTGATAGCACAATAGGAAAGCAACCTCTAAAATTAAGTATTGAGAGGTTGATACAAACTTGGTTCTAAGGACAACCTGACACCAAATGGAGATGAAAGAAATAAGAACTAATCTATTACAACATTCTCCACACAATGCTTGAAAAACAAAGATTATGACATTCACATCCACAAATACATCCCACGATCTTAAACCACAAAATGATAAAGAAATAAATCAAACATCCACCATACACCAGAGAATTATCGTGGTTTATGTGTACACCAACTGTCTGAAAATAGCCACACAACTACTCCACTCTTAATATCCACTCCCTCGGGATATTAGCATTCACTAATCAAATAGGTTTTTCAATATTCACCTAAAACCTTCATAATTGTATTTTAAGTGGGATCACACAATCACAACCCCACACTCCGAGATTTTCTGGTTAATCTCAAAAAAAAAATCAAATGAGATTTTCTGGCTTAACTCATAAACCAAATAAAATAGAATTACAGAAAAGAAAACACTTATTTGTATGAAAATTTTGAAGTAGCCCGGTAGAACCAACTTGATGACGACATAGATATTCAACGTTCAGTCCCACAAGTGTATAGGGTTCTACGTCTAGATGATTTTTAATTTAAATCAACATAGGCTAGCTTGATTTGATTTCGATCTCAAGAAAGGGTAAATCAAATGTCCATTTTCAAAATCAGATTGGAATAGAGATTTAAAATCAAATAACAAGAGCTACTTATAAAGAATCTAAAATATGCACAAAATAGCTTAGAATGAACACAAAATCATCTCAAAGTGATTGCTTAAAGATAATTAGAATTGAATAGAAAACTCTGAAATTCAAGTGCTATTTATAGGTGAAAAATCTGTTCACTCGACTAGCCTTAGGTTCGCTTCGATTGGCCTTAGGTTTAACAAAATTTTAAAAATTCTGGCGTGATAAGATTTGGCAAGTGCTCAACTGGCCTTGTGGGTCCCATGCTGGTCAAGTGACCTACTCGATTGGTCGTGGACTACACACGACTGGTCGAGTGGGGCCAGAATGCTTACTATAATTCGATTTGAGCCCTGCACGACCGATCGAGCACTGTTCACTCGATTGGTCGAACAGTTTTCAGGACTGGTCGAGGACCAACAGAAAAATTCTGAAAAATTGTAACAAATCCTGGACTGGTCGAGAAAATTCTAGGACCAATCGAGTCAGTGCTAGGGCTAGTCGAACAAACAACCCATTAACCTATAAAATGATCGATACAAAGTATGAAATGAACATAACATGCCCTAAGGTCAATCTGGGTCATTCATACCTTGTGAGATAGAATGTGTGAACCATCAAACTATTGATCACATCGGCAGCTTTAATTCTTGCGATATTCGAAGCTTGAACTTAACGTATCGAACTTAGTCTTCAATTAGGACTTGAGTTCTTGGATGTTTCCGGTTACATAACTTAAACCACAATATTGCGATTGGGTTCTTGAAAGTTGAGTCTTCAACCAACACATGAAACTCATACACTTTCTTCAGCTTGAAGATCTTGGCAAGTTTGTCGTAGATATTGGTAAGATTGATTCAGCACGATCATCGAAGATTCAAAGCAAATCAAAGCACAAGCTTGATACAAAAAACACATAAGCATGACGCAAACTCGAATTGGTTTGGCACACCAAAATTTGACTAGACATAGGGTTTCCAACATAGCAATTTCAATCTCCCCCTTTGTCAAATTTGTGACAAAACAAAAATACGAGTCATGTAATAGAAATTCAATAAGAATACATGCTCAATAAAGAATCATGCACCATTTAGTCAACAAATGATCAATATCATATGATCAATAAAGAATTATGCACCATCTGTGCACACAATGCAACTCTCCCACTTAATCCATTACTCCCTTTAAACTAGGAGAAGCAAATTGTAAAAAAAAAATTGCAATTAAACTCCTTATCCCTCATCCACATCATCATATCAAATTAAGCTTATCAAATCAATTCAAAATTTAGCTTATTCTACACAATATTCTCCCCCTTTTTGTCACAACATGACAAAGGGAAGAAAATAGATGATAAATGATAAATGTAGATAATAAGAGAGTAAATAAGATAGAAAAGAACATCATAAAAAGATTAATATTAGATAATCATCAAGTATCATGTCACAAGAGGTAAGAAGTTCAAGTAGTTAACATCCAAACTCGCAGATAGTAAAGAGAGTTAAAAGAAATTAATACAGAACCAAAGAAAATAGAACAACTAGTTAGATCCTGATGAAGGAGCAAGAATAGATGGATCATTCTTATGTAAACCCCTATTTATCCGCCTTATATATTTGGGCATATATGTGAAATTGGATTGTTGGGTTACATAAATCTGTGCCACCTGTTCCTCAAGACAACACAGTCTCTCATTAAATTTAGAAGGCTAATAATCAGAATCAGTGTCAGAATTTGAATCAAGCTCATTAAACAAATCATCCATGTTTACATCTTCTTGTGGCAAAACATCACCTTCTTCAGCTTCTTCACCTCTTCCAACATCCCATCAACTTGACCAGGTACCAGGTCCAGGTTCATTTTGTTGATATTTGAATTGTTGAAGGGACGAAGATTCATGGAACCTTCTCCAACAGGCACAACTACCAAAGCATGAGTAGCTAGGGTAGTCATAAGATAAGCAAAAGGAATATCGCTATGACCGGGATGGATACGAAACTAAATGATAAGATGACAGATAAGAGAAGAAAGACATATATGGATACCAGACACAACAGAATGCATAATACGGACCATGAAAGTAGTCAACTTAGTCTTGTTACCTGAGAGAGGATATACATTTGAAATGAAAATGCGATGAATGACCCTGTATTTGGGAAACATAAATTTGGAACTGAGCGCAATACCACCGTTCCACTACGCATCCATGTTGCAAAGAACTCTTGTAATCAAACGTTTTGCATTCTCAGAAGGTTTAGAGGTCAAAGTAGATATGGGAACTCTGTCGTCAACAACAGGTATATTCATGATAGAAGAAATCAAATGACGGTCTACTTCGATCGGACCTTCTCTAGTTAACATAGTAAATGTCAAATTCTCTTGAGAAAAGTTAGTAATACAAGCATACATAGCCTACGCAATGGACCAGTATGTCGAACCGCCCCAAGATAATATGTTCTCCCATCTTACAGCTTGAAGGAGGGGGATGATGTTGAAGTGTTCAATATAATCAACATTAACAACACATTCAACAATGACATTCCTATGTTGGATATCCCGCACATACTTGGGGTCCTCTTCGGGTGACCGAAGATGACGCACAGAAATGGGTGCGGAACGAGATGAAGAAGGACCACGAGCGGATCTCTTCCTATTTCGCCCTTCCATAGCAATAACAACTCAAGGAAAATAAGGATTGCAAAAAGGAGAGAAAGGATTCCAAGGAAATCAGATTTTTAGGTAGAAACTCTTTCAAACCACCATAAAACTTGAAACAAGTTGTAAAATCAAGTTAAAGGAAAATCAATGAACTCAAAATCTACAAGGAATTTGAAAATGAAGCACTAATCGAAGAGAAATCGAAGATGGGTTCAACCGGTAGTGGTAGGGCTTGTTGGAGAAGAAGCATAAAGTGAAGAAAAATGTGTTTTTCCTAAATAAAAGGTAAAATCCAAGTTCCATGACTGGTCGTGTACATACTCGACAAGTCGAGCCACGACTGGTCGAGTGTGTACTTGACTGGTTGTGCACCACTGAAAATTTATAATTTTGCATCTATTTGAATTTTAAAAATTTCACAATAATAAATATATACATTATGATACAAATAAGCACAAATCATTAGCTCATATTGCACATACCATGATCAAATTTCAATTTTACAAACCTGTTTTTGTCGAGCGATTTTGTGAATATGTCTGCAAGTTGATTCTCGGTCTAATATATTCCAATGAAATTATCTTGTCTTCCACCAATTTATGAATATAATGATATCTAATGTCAATATGCTTGGTTCGTGAATGATGAATTGGATTTTTAGAAATATTAATTGCGCTTGAATTGTCACAATATAAAACCATAGATTCTTGAGTAATTCCGTAATCACTTAGCATTCTCTTCATCCACACAAGCTGAGTACATGCATTACTGACAGTAATATATTCAGCCTCAGCTGTGGAGAGTAGTATGGAACTTTGTTTCTTACTTAGCTAAGAAACCAAACACTTCCCAATATAGAAACAACCACCGCTAGTCGATTTACGATCATCAGTGTTACCAGCCCAATCAACATCCGTGTAACCAGCTAATTGTATACTAGTATTATATGGATACCAGAGACCAAGATTAGTTGAACTAATGACATATCGCAAAATGCGCTTAACAACAATCAGGTGGGACTCTTTAAGGTCCGATTGATATCTAGCACAAATTCCTACTCTAAAAACAATATCAAGTCGGCTCGCGGTTAAATAAAGTAAACTACCAATCATACTGCAATACAACTTTAGATCCACACTCTTACCTATTGAATCCTTAGAGAGTTTTATAGTAGTACTCATTGGAGTATCAAAAATTTTTCCACTCTCAAATCCAAGCTTTTCAACTAAGTTCAGAGCATATTTGGTTTGAGAGATAAAGAATCCATCAGGGAGCTATTTGACTTGCAACCCTAGGAAATAGTTTAGTTCTTCAACCATGCTCATTTCAAATTTAGATTTCATAAGATCTGCAAACTCAACAGTCATGTTAGCACAGGTAGATCCATAGATAATGTCATCAACATTGATTTGTACTCACTATAAGAAATCCCACTTTTAGCGATGAAATTTTTCGTCGCTAAAAGCCAAATTTTCGTAGCTAAAAAGTTTTAGCGACGAAAATTTTTGTCGCTAAATTCGTCGCTAAAAGACCGATGCAGAATGGTTTTATTGACGAAAATTTTGAATCGTCGCCAAAGGAAAGTTTTTTAGCGACGAAAATTTTCGTCACTAAAAAATTTTTTAGTGACGAAACATTTCGTCGCTAAAAATATTTGCAAAACTTTTAGCTACGAAAATTTTTGTCGCTAAAAATATTTTCAAAACTTTTAGCTACGAAACTTTCATCGCTAAAAATATTTTGCAAAACTTTTAGCTACGAAAATGTTCGTCGCCAAAAATATCCTACGAAAAGTTTCGTCACTAAAAATATTTGCAAAATTTTTAGCTACGAAAATTGTCGTCGCTAAAAATATTTTACAAAACTTTTAGCTATGAAAATTCTCGTCACTAAAAAATATTTGCATAACTTTTAGCTACGAAAATTTTCGTCGCTAAAAATATTTTGCAAAACTTTTAGCTACGAATCTTTTCGTCGCTAAAAAATATTTTCATAACTTTTAACAACGAAAATTTTTGTCCCTAAAAATATTTTGTAAAACTTTTAGCTACAAAAATTTTCGTCGTTAAAAAATATTTGCATAACTTTTAGCTACGAAAATTTTCGCCGTTAAAAATATTTTGTAAAACTTTTAGCTACGAAAACTTTCGTCACTAAAAGTCTCTTTTTAAAAAAAAAAAATATATATTCCAACACAAAATTCTGCACGAAATTCCTGATATACACTTGTTACAATATATTTCAACAAATTCATCCTGATATACAACTGTTATATAATATATTTCATCATATTCACATTCACATAGATCTAAACCCAAACTAGTAAATCCATCCAAACATAAACTACATTAATCCAATCACAAACAATCTTATCCACATCACATTCATTCACGCATAAATACATATAAGCTTAACATCATAAACAAAAATACCCTAAACCTAAACCTTAACCTAAACCTATGACCTAAACCTAAAACCTAAACCTTAACCTAAACATAACCTATAACCTATAACCTATAACCTATAAGTTTAGGTTTAGGAAATTGGGTTCAAGTTCGGGATCGGGTTTAGGTTTTCAAGTTTAGGTCTAGGTTTAAGTTAGGGAGTTGAGATTAGGATTAGGTGTAGGTTTAGGTTTAGGGATTTGAGAATATGTTAAGGTTTAGGTTTAGGAAATCGGGTTCAGGTTATAGGTTTAGGTTAGGTTATAGGTTAAGGTTTAGGAAATCAAGTTTAGGTTATAGGTTAAGGTTTAGGTTTAGGTTTAGGTTATAGGTTTTGGGACTTGAGAATAGGTTTAGGTTAAGGTTATAAGTTTAGGTTTAGGAAATCGGGTTCGGGTTCAGGATCGGGTTTAGGTTTGGGTTTTCAAGTTTAGGTTTAGGTTTAAGTTAGGGAGTTGAGATTAGGATTAGGTGTAGGTGTAGGTTCAGGTTTAGGGATTTGAGAATACATTAAGGTTTAGGTTTAAGAAATCAGGTTTGGGTTATAGGTTTAAGTTAGGTTAGGTTATAGGTTAAGGTTTAGGAAATTGAGTTTAGGTTATAAGTTAAGGTTATAGGTTAAGGTTTAGGTTATAGGTTAAGTTTTAGGTTTAGGTTTTATATAGGTTAGGTTTAGGTTATATGTTTTGGGATCGAGAATAGGTTTAGGTTAAGGTTATAAGTTTAGGTTTAGGAAATCGGTTCGGGTTCGGGATCGGGTTTAGGTTTGGGTTTTCAAGTTTATGTTTAGGTTTAGGTTAGGGAGTTGAGATTAGGATTAGGTGTAGGTTTAGGTTTAGGGATTTGAGAATACGTTAAGGTTTAGGTTTAGGAAATCGGGTTCGGGTTATAGGTTTAGGTTTAGGTTAAGTAATAGGTTACGGTTTAGGGAATTGAGTTTAGGTTATAGGTTTAAGTTATAGGTTAAGGTTTAGGTTTAGGTTTAGGTTAATGTTTAGGCTATAGGTTTTGGGATTTGAGAATAGGTTTAAGTTAAGGTTATAAGTTTAGGTTTAGGAAATCGGGTTCGGGTTCGGGATCGGGTTTAGGTTTGTGTTTTCAAGTTTAGGTTTAGGTTTAGGTTAGGGAGTTGAGATTAGGATTAGGTGTAGGTTTAGCGATTTGAGAAAACGTTAAGGTTTAGGTTTAGGAAATCGAGTTCGGGTTTGAGATCGGGTTTACGTTTGGGTTTTAGGATTAGGTTTAGGTTATAGGTTATAAGTGTAGGTTTTGGTTTAGGTTTTAGGTTATAAGTGTTAGGTTATAAGTTTAAGTTATAGATTTAGGTTTAGGTTTAGGTTGTAGGTTTTGGGATTTGAGAATAGGTTTAGGTTAAAAGTATAGGTTTAGGTTATAAGAATAGGTTTAGGTTATAAGTATAGGTTTAGGTTTAGGTTTTATGTTTCGGTTAAGGTTATAGGTTTAGGTTTAGGTTATAAGTGTAGGTTATAGGTTTAGGTTTGGATTAGGTTATAAGTTAAGGTTTAGGGGATTGAGTTTAGGTTATAGGTTTAGGTTAAAAGTTAAGGTTATAGGTTAAGGTTTAGGTTATAGGTTAAGGTTTAGGTTAAGGTTATAGGTTTTGGGATTTGAGAGTAGGTTTAGGTTAAGGTTATAAGTTTAGGTTTAGGAAATTGGGTTCGATTTCGGGATCGGGTTTAGGTTTGGGTTTTCAAGCTTAGGTTTAGGTTTAGGTTAGGGAGTTGAGATTAGGATTAGGTGTAGGTTTAGGTTTAGAGATTTGAGAATACGTAAAGGTTTAGGTTTAGGAAATCGGGTTCGGGTTATAGGTTTAGGTTTAGGTTAGGTTATAGGTTACGGTTTAGGGAATTGAGTATAGGTTATAGGTTTTGGGATTTGAGAATAGGTTTAGGTTAAGGTTATAAGTTTAGGTTTAGGAAATCGGGTTCGGGTTTAGGTTTGGGTTTTCAAGTTTAGGTTTAGGTTTAGGTTAGAGAGTTGAGATTAGGATTAGGTGTAGGTTTAGGTTTAGGGATTTGAGAAATACGTTAAGGTTTAGGTGTAGGAAATCGGGTTCGGGTTATAGGTTTAGATTTAGGTTAGGTTATAGGTTACGCTTTAAGGAATGGGTTTAGGTTTTAGGTTAAGGTTAAGGTTTAGGTTAAGGTTGAGGTTTAGGCTTAGGGATTTAAGAATAGGTTTAGGTTAAGGTTATAAGTTTAGGTTTAAGAATAGGTTCGAGGTTAAGATCGTGTTTAGGTTTAGTTTTCAAGTTTAGGTTTAGGTTTAGTTGAGAGATTAGGATTAGGTATAGGTTTAGGTTTAGGGATTTGAGAATACGTTAAGGTTTAGTTTTAGGAAATCGGGTTCGGGTTATAGGTTTAAGTTTAGGTTAGGTTATAGGTTATGGTTTAGGGAATGAGTTTAGGTTATAGGTTAAGGTTTAGGTTTAGGTTAAGGTTTAGGTAGGTTTTGGGATTTGAGAATAGGTTTAGGTTAATGTTATAAGTTTAGGTTTAAGAAATCGGGTTCAGGTTCAAGATCGGTTTAGGTTATAGGTTTTGGGATTTGAGAATAGGTTTAGGTTATAAGTATAGGTTTAGGTTATAAGTATAAGTTTAGGTTTAGGTTAAGGTTATAGGTTTAGGTTAGGTTATAAGTGTAGGTTATAGGTTTAGGTTATAGGTTAAGGTTTAGGGAATTGAGTTTAGGTTATAGGTTAAGGTTAAGGTTTAGGTTTAGGTTATAGGTTTTGGGATTTGAGAATAGGTTTAGGTTATAAGTATAGATTTAGGTTAGGGTGTAGGTTAAGGTTTAGGGAATTAAGTTTAGGTTATAGGTTTTGGGATTTAAGAATAGGTTTAGGTTATAGGTTAAGGGTGTGGTCCCATGTAGTCCTGGACACGCTGGGACGCGGATTCATCGGATGGAGAAAAATCGTGGCTCCTTACGTATCGTATCGGCATTTAATTTCAGCACATGTCTAGTTATCTCTAACAGTGATACCTGGCTCAATTAAATCTCTCTGAATCCACTGAATCAGGTTTGATTCGCCGCAAGTAATTTTAACCTTTATCTGTGACGGAAGTGGTCATGTTGGTTTGCCATGATTTTTCCTATCATTTCGGAAGCCGAATGCATGGTGTGCCATTCACCACCGACTTCGTTCAGTTCGTCGGTGTGTTAACCTTACCAATTTCTATGGTCCCACTGTGATATATTTATTATATCCATACTGTTCATCCATTTGTAGATATCATTTTATGACATGACTTTATAAATCAATTATATCTAAAGCTCAAGTGAACCACATTAAAAAAAGAAGAAGTGAGGACAATGCTTCCCACCATTGAAACATTCTTATGGCCATCATGATATTTATTTGCCATACAACTTGTTACTAAGGTCACATAGACGTAAATGAAGGGTAAAAAAAATAAAAATACAAATATCAGAATGATATAAAACTTCTATAACCGTCAAGAAGGTTTCAATGGTAAATGTTTAATCCCCGCTTATTTCTACAGTGTGGTCCATTTGAACTTTAGTATCTCAAGCCTTAAAACGATCTCCTCAACTACAACTGAATATGTGATCTTTTCTCATGGGCCCCTTATGGTATTTTTTAACGTTTGAACATGTTTGATTTCAAATAAACATCACGATGGGCCTTAACATAGTTTCAACAGTGGGAATCACTCTCCCCACTGTTTTCTGTGGTGGGGTCCACTACAGATTTTTATCTGCCCTAGGTTTAGGCTCCTGACTTAAAATGATATCTCAAAATGGATGGACAGTGTGGATATAACAAATACATCATAGTGGGGCCCACAGAACTTGGGGACGTCAGTCAAAGTAGGGTGTTCAAGAGACGCCCTCCACCCAAACGACATAACCTCCCTCTCTCTCTCTCTCACTACTCTCTCTTCCTCCAGCACTCTCTCCCTCCTCTCCCTCTTCTCTCTCGCTGACTCTCTCTTCCTATCTCTTTAATCTCTCCTCCTTGTCCCCTCTCTGTCTCTCTCACATCCTCTACCTCCTCTGTCTCTCTGTATCTCTTTTCCTCTCTCTCGCGGACCGTTGCCGGATGCCCTACCCACGCACGCCCGAACTTCCTCTCTCTCTCTCTCTCTGAAGCTCGGTTGACCATGAGGTATCTCTCTCTCTCTCTATCAATCTCTCTCAATCTCAATATTGATTTAGGGATTTAGTGATTTGGAGATTTAGGGATTTAGGGATTTAGGGATTTGGGGATTTGGGGATTTAGGGTTGGATGGCAAATAAACCTTACATTGGACCCCTGATCAGTTTTTAATGGTGTCCATGGACCCCATGACTATCAATGGAATGGGCCACAGTGGGGCCAATACATGTATACGCTGTGGGGCCCACTATCCCACGTGACAGTGGCCCACCATAGAGTTTATTTGCCATCCAACCCGTTGTTAGTCTAAAATATGATGTTTGGTGGGATTTTTTTCCTGTTTATGACACTTGAGTAGGAGATCAGAATGGGGAAAAGGGTGGGCTGCACTAGGAAGATCAACATGATGGAAAATTGGAACAAGCATAACACTAAACAAGCATAGCAGGTAATGGTTATTAACTATACTGATGTTTAGTCTTAAAGATTATGTAAGCGTATTTAACTTGTCAATGTTTTTTTTTTTTTTTTTTTGATGCAGTCGTTCCCATTCTATCTTTTCCATAACCATTTATATAAAAGAATCAAATATAGGAGATGAGGAGCTCATAAAATGTGGGAAACTAAATCTTGTAGATTTGGCAGGCTCAGAGAATATTTCTCGGTCAGGTGCACGAGAGGTATGCACAATTATATAGTAACATTTATTACTGGACACTTAAATAACTATTTCTACAATGTACATGTGCCATCTACGATCACTACAATTATAAATAGTTATTGCAGTAGTTAAAGTCTTAAAATATGTTCTGTCCTATTATATCTTACAATCTAGATATGCCTATGCCAAAAGAATAGTTGATAGTTTATAAGAGAACAAACATGGATATCACAATTTTTTTTTTGTTCAAATAGAAGGAGTATTGCAGAGAATCCATCCTAATCAAATCATAATTTTGTTAATTGGTCAAACGCCTAAGAATACTTCTTGGTTAGGCACGTCCTTATCTTCTAAGGTTTGTAACTAGAAACCTATCATTGCAACATACATGTAGAAGTACCAATTAGGATCACCTATCATTGCAACATACATGTGGTAGTACTGACTAGGATCTCTACATGGTTGTTAGAGTTACGTATCATATGATAATTGCACAAATCATGATTTGACCTTGGAAAACACTTAAATCCCTAGGAACACTTGATAGTTGATAAGAAGGAAAAATTAAAAAGGAAATTATGATTTCCTTATGTGGTCAAACATTCAAATAAAAGGGATATGAAGAGGACCCCTTCATATAGAAGGAATATTATGGAGGAAATCATGAAGGAAATATATTTTGTTGCTGAAGTTGGTAACCTACCAATATATTTTATTACATGAACAATAAAGCACGGTTGTAAACAAACAAATAATAAAATATGAAACTACATCCATAGACCTGCTTGGGACTTGAACACAATAAAGAGAATGACAATCAATAGTATGTCAATGATGAGGATGGGTTTGTGATGAGTTAAAATGACAATCAATAGTATGTCAATCACAAGTATCGTGTAGCAATGTTACATCTTTGCACAGAATAAAACAGTTTTGAACAAGGTTTGCAGTATTGGCCGCCTTATTGGTGGTGAATGATATGATACCCAATACACTGATTTTAATCCTTGGTTTTCAATGACAGATGGGGTCCATGGTCCAATAATCCAAACCCATGCATGTTTATCCCAACAGCAGATGGACTACGCCTAAGAATCTCCTCGATAGGACAACCTTAACCTATCAGTCTCTGGCTTCTATATAAAAGGTTACGTTGTCTTGTCTCACTCATGTACTATTTCATGTTATATACATTGTATTATATACATCATTGAATATACATTGTACTAGATGACGTACAGCTGATGAAAATTTCGAAGTAAATTGTATGAGGTTTACAGTAGTCTTAGAGTGCAGAAACTTTTCAAGTATATGCATTATAGTCTGAGTTATTTCTCTAATCATGATAGCCTTGAGAGGGTTGATACGAGGGATGAGTTTGTAAAAGGCCGATTAAAACTATATTGGGTTATCTTGCTGGTCCTGAAATGATTATGTCTAGCAAGATTACCCAATATAGTTTTAATTAGGCCTTTTGCAATCAACCTATCCCTTGTATCAACCCTCCCAAGGCTATCGTGATTAGAGAAAGAACTCAGACTGAAATGCACATACTTGGAAATTTTCTTCACTCTAAGATTACTGTAAACTTCACACAATTTACTTAGAAATTTTCATCAGCTGTAGGTCATCTGGTATAAAAAGCTTGTCCTTCTCTACTAACCGAACATAAAAATGAACTCAATGACAATTTTTCAGCCTATGAATCTTGTGTATATGCAGAAAAGCAACAGAAGTGGTTAATGTATTTAATCATTCAATGTCCAACTACCATCCATTGTAGGGACTGCCTGATGAATAGTCTGGAAGATTGGTTTTCATCCATAAAAAATAGATGCCTACCTTATTTTTAAATGTATTATCTCAAATTTGATGGAGCAGACCCGGATGTTCGTCGGAGCTATCCGGATGTTGAGCAGGGGTCCCTGGAAGGTGGGAACTGCTGTTATGACCATGATGAAACTGTCTATTTCCTATGGACAACATTGGAGGGGCCTGACCATTTGGACAGGCCGTGTTTATGTATTTGCTCGAGATTAATGGCTGCGTCAGATCTATCCGGATGAGTGGGGGTCCCTGGAAGGTGGGAACCGCTGTTATGACTATGATGAAGCTGTCCATTTCCTATGGACAGCATTGGAGGGGCCTGGCCATTTGGACAGGCCGTGTTTATATCTGTATTTACAGGTACCACACCCTTAACCTAAACCTATAACCCCAAACCTATAACCTAAACCCATTCTCAATTCCCTAAAGCTATAACCTATAACCTAACCCTAACCCTAAACCAAAACCTATAACCTAAACCTTAACCTAAACCTTAACCTAAACATAAACGTAAACCTATACATATACCTATACCTATAACCTAAACCTAAACCTTAACCTATAACCTAAACCTATACTTATAACCTTAACCTATACTTATAACCTTAACCAAAACCTATTCTCAAATCCCTAAACTTATACTTATAACCTAAACCTAAACCTTAACCTCAACCTATAACCTATACTTATAACCTAAACCTAAACTTACAACCTTAACCTAAACTCAAATCCCTAAACCTTAACCTATAACCCAACCTAAACCTATACTTATAACCTAAACCTATTCTCAAATCCCAAAACCTGTACTTATAACCTAAACCTAAACCTTAACCTATTCTTAAATTTCTAAACCTTAACCTATAACCCAACCTAAACCTATTCTCAAATCCCAAAACCTATACTTATAACTTAAACCTAAACCTTAACCTAAACTCAAATCCCTAAACCTTAACCTATAACCTAACCTAAACCTATACTTATAACCTAAACCTATTCTCAAATCCCAAAACCTATATTTATAACCTAAACCTAAACTTAAGCCTATATGCAAAAGTCAAATCCCTAAACCTATACTTATAACCTAAACCTTTTATAACCTAAATCCCAAAAAACTTATACTTATAACCTAAACCTAAACCTTAACTTAAATTCAAATCCCTAAACCTTAACCTATAACCCAACCTAAACCTATACTTATAACCTAAACCTTTTCTCAAATCCCAAAACCCATAACCTAAACCTAAACGTTATTCTAAACTTATAACCATAACCTAAACCAAAACCTATAACCTAAACCCGAACCCAAACCAAAATCCCTAAACTTTAACTCAAACCTAAACCTATAACTTAAACCTATACCTATAACCTAAACCTAAACCTATACCTATAACCTAAACCTATACTTATAACCTTAACCTAAACCTAAACCTATATGCAAAACTCAAATCCCTAAACCTTAACCTATAACCCAACCTAAACCTATACTTATGACCTAAACCTTTTCTCAAATCCTAAAACCTATACTTATAACCTAAACCTAAACCTTAACTTAAACTCAAATCCTTAAACCTTAACCTATAACCCAACCTAAACCTATACTTATAAGCTAAACCTATTCTCAAATCCCTAAACCTAAACCTTAACCTAAACTCAAATCCCTAAACCTTAACCTACAACTCAACCTAAACCTATACTTATAACCTAAACCTAAACCTAATGTAACATCCTAGATTTTCACTGTTTTGGATTTCCAAAAATCCTTGAAAAGTTTTATTATTATTATTATTATTAATTAACTTATAATATCACTTAATGACCATTAGCACTTAATGTTAGTTTATACAGGGGTGGTACCAGTAAAGAACCACACAAGTCTAATTACTCAACTGTAGGAAGCCAACAAATCCGCCTGATCACTTGAACATCAGGTGTAGCCCCATGATTTACTCACGTAGGACCCAAATCTAATCGACCCAATGCTAGCTAATCAAGACAATCATGACTAAATTGAAGATCTAACCGAAGCCGAGTTAGATAAGGCTCGGATCTTGAATAATAGACTGAATCAACACCATTACTCTTTTAGCCTAAAATCGATGGTTTAGAGTAATCTTCACCAAATCTCCCCTTTTACTAGTTATAAATAGGTCACATTGTAAACATAGTTAATCCAAACCCTAATCATTGTCCACGAGAAATCTCAATACCTAATTTATTTCAGAAATGCCTCGATTCTCCAAACAAGCTCTAGACCGCTCGTTGGTGGGCCACTAGTTCCAAAACTATAGAGAAATGTCTGTCTCACTGGGCTTGTGGTCCATCGCAGACCACAGACCCAGTGAACATCCAAAAGTTAATTATTCACACAGTCCCAGCAGCACTTGTAAAGTGTGGCTCACCCCAGCCCACTAGTCTCAAAATCTGACACTCTTAATTGAAACCGAGATATAAGGCATTTCAGCCTTTGGATTTCTTCTAAATTTACGGTGGAGGTTTAATATATTTTTCTACGCCCGTACACCAAATCTGGGACTCGATCGTGGCACGGTGACCGTTGATTGCGAATCGGACCCGTGCGACCAAACCCCATATCCGATCGTCCCCGAATTTTTCATAGCCCTTCATCGGGCCATGGATCACCTATCCTGTAAGTTTCATGGCTAGAGGGCCACCAAAGCTGCTCCAATCACCAAAATGGACCCCATAAGGCCATTTAAAGATCAGGACCGTATGCTCAAACCCCATACTCGTTTATCCGTTTATTCCCAAACTTTGCATGACCCCTCATCTGGCCATGAGACACCTGTACACCAAATTTGGTGGTCAGAGGGGTGTTAGGGCCGCCTCAACACCAATAGGGAGTCCTAGAGGGCTATTTTGGGAAGATGTTAAAACTTAAGGCCACTTGGCACAAGTCTAGGAAATAAATCCGTAGCCCCTTATCTCATAACCCTCACCACAACCACCATTGCCAAGGGAGAAAGAGAGAGCAAGAGAGCAAGGAGGAGAGAAAGAGAGTGTGAAGGTGAGCAAGGTGGACCCTAGATCAAGGTGGGGCCCAAGGAAACCAAACCCCCACAACTCCCTACATCTTCTCCAAGAAGAATCCCTCATTAAAGACAGCCATTTTCACTCTGTTGATCATCTAGGTAAGATCCATCACCCATTTTTGTTGAAACCCTTGTGATGAGGGAGATTTACATGGAAACCTAACCTATAAATGTTTACTTTAGGGATCCCGACCGTTTGATCCCAAATTTTACATCTCCTAGGTCGTTCCCAAGCCTTCAATGAATCCAAAGGTGCGGACTATTGTTCTTAGGTAGCTTAGCACCAATTTTAGTATGAGATAATGATTTTGATTGCTTGGATGCATATTTGGAGAATCTAGAGAAAACCCTAGGAATTGTATGTTTGTTAAAATTGTATGAAATTGTAGGTTGGCTCTCTCATGATGATTGTTCTTGCTTCTCACATGATTTTGTGTATGGATGATTACGTGTTCGTGCCTTGTTTGATTTTCCCATACGTTGATGCTTCATAGTATGTATGATTCGTTACCCTTGTGCATATGATTTCTTAAGATGGAGGAAGTGCTTAACTTTCTCACAAATCCACACAACTCACATGCACACTGTTTCATGATAACGATAGCTTGCTTGTTAGGAGTATTTGATTCATATGCTTGAGATGCATGAAAACATGAGGTTGATATGCTAGTTGATAACTTAGATAGTTGGCATGTTATGGACCCCCTTCACCCTCTTAGGTTGGTCAGGAACATGGTGAGATACGGTAGTCCCACCGGTAGGACTAGCTACGGCTAGACCCATGGGTTTGGGCGGGTGTGTTCGGGTGGCTGTAATTTGACTATATAGGTCCTTCGTGCCCGATGTCACTCGTCTCATGCTCGCCTGACTCGTGCAGTCTAGCCTACTGTCTGCCCAACCTTGTTTGTTAACCCTGGTTGCTCACACATGTATGGAACCTGAAACACCCTACAACCGTAAGTGGCCCACCGATAACCGATTGTAACTGGTTCACAGTCTCGTGAGCCAGGCATGGTGGAATGAGACACTGTGTCTGAGCTGTTGGCCTACGCTGGGGTGCCGCGCCTCCCCGTAGTGACTGCGAGCGATCCCTTTTTCTCGGCAGTCCTCATGTTCTTGAAGTTAGGGATGAGGAACCCGACGGGATCACAGACCGCGGGGCCTCGGCCTCACCCATTAATGGCGCCTTGGCCTTGCAACCAGCTTAGGGCATTGATACGTGGGGTGTATCAGATTTCCCAATCTGCTGGATGAATGTACTTAACTAAGAACTTGGCTAACATTATCATTGCATACATTAGCTAAGGTGGCGACTCGGTAGTCGAGGTTGCTCTGAGGGAGTGTGGTCATACGCGATCGTTAGATGGAGTCGCTCGAGGGAGTGTTGTGGTGAGGGCATGCATCATATCACCCATCATGCATGCGCATTAATAAGTTTAGTTAGGCATTTATAATTAATTGCTTTTCATTAAATTCTTAATACAATTGATGCCTGTTATAACTTGAGACTAATAGCACCCACTGAGTTGATCACTCACTCCCACTCTGGGATGGTGTTTTAAAACACCAACTAGCCTCTCTCGTAGTTACAAGTGACGAGGAGTATGAGGAGCCTGGCGGCATGAGCTTGGTTGAGGAGGACAAGCTATCCTATTTCCAGTTGATGAGCGGGTCTTCATTGGCTCAGTAGACAAGATTCTGGATCGCTGAGTGGTGGACTCAGCTTTATTTTTGGATACATCATTCTTTCTGTGATTTGTTGGGCAATGCTTTGCGTGACCCACTTATGTTCTTTTGGATTTGTATATGTATTTGACTTCTATCATTTCAACATATTAGTTGTGGTTGTGCTTCATGTTCCAAGTAATTTCACACTGCGCCTTTACATTTGATTAAACACAAATTATAGTAAAAATCGGTTATTAGTGACACTCGGGAACTTGGGAGTCGAGTATATACACAACCCCCAATTTGCAGGGAGTTACACCTAAACCTTAACCTATAACCTAAACCTATACTTATAACCTTATCCTAAACCTAAACCTATAACCTAAACCAAAACCTATAACCTTAACCTAAATAAAAACCTATAACCTAAACCTTAACCTATAACCTATAACCTAAACTTATAACCTTAACCTAAACCTAAAACCAAAACCAAAACCTATGACCTAAACCTATAAGCTAAAACCTAAACCTAAAAACTAAATGTATTCTCAAATCCCTAAACCTAAACCTACAACTAATCCCAATCTCAACTCTCTAACCTAAACCTAAACCTAAACATGAAAACCCAAGCCTAAACCCGAACCTGATTTCCTAATCCTAAACCTTAACCTATTCTCAAATCTCTAAACCTAAACCTACACCAAATCCTAATATGAACTCCCTAACCTAAACCTAAACCTGAAAACCCAAACCTAAACCCGATCCCAAACCTGAACTTGATTTCCTAAACCTAAACCTTAACCTATTCTCAATTCCCAAAGCTATAACCTATAACCTATAATGTAAACCTAAACCTAACCTAAACCTATAACCTTAACCTAAACCTAAAACCTAAACCTTAACCTAAACCAAAACCTATAACCTTAACCTAAACCAAAACCTATAACCTATAACCTATAACTAAACTTATAACCTTAACCTATACCTAAAACCAAAACCTAAACCTATAAACTAAAACCTAAACCTAAACCTAAACCTAAACCTAAACCAAAACCTATAACCTAAACCAAAACCTATAACCTTAACCTAAACTTAACCTAAACCTAAACCTTCACCTATGACCTATAACCTATAACCTATAACCTAAACTTAGAATCTTAACCTAAACCTAAACTATAAGCTAAAACCTAAACGTAAAACCTAAATGTATTCTCAAATCCCTAAACCTAAACCTACACCTAATCCCAATCTCGGCTCCCAAACCTAAACCTAAACCTAAATATGAAAACCCAAGCCTAAACCCGATCCCAATCCTGAACCCGATTTCCTAAACCTAAACCTTAACGTATTCTTAAATCCCTAAACCTAAACCTACACCAAATCCTAATCTCAACTCCCTAACCTAAACCTAAACCTAAACTTGAAAACCCAAACCTAAACCCGAACCCAATTTCCTAAACCTAAACCTTAACCTATTCTCAATTCCCAAAGCTATAACCTATAACCTATAACCTAAACCTAAACCTAACCTAAACCTATAACCTTAACCTAAACCCAAAACCTATAACCTTAACCAAAACATATAACATAAACCTTAACCTATAACCTAAACGTTATAACGTTAATCTAAACCTAAAACCAAAACCTAAACCTATAACCCAAACTTATAAACTAAAACCTAAACCTAAAAACCTAAACCTAAACCTATAACCTAAACTAAAACCTATAACCTTAACCTAAACCAAAACCTATAACTTAAACCTTAACCTATAACCTAAACTTATAACCTTTCCCTAAACCTAAACCTAAACCTAAAACCTAAATGTATTCTCAAATCCTAAACCTAAACCTACACCTATTCCCAATCTTAACTCTCTAACATAAACCCAAACCTAAACATGAAAACCCAAGCCTAAACCCGATCCCATCCCGAATCCTAAACTTTAACTTAAACCTAAACCTATAACTTAAACCTATACCTATAACCTAAACCTATACTTATAACCTTAACTTAAACTTATAACCTTAACCTAAACCTATTCTCAAATCCCTAAACTTATACTTATAACCTAAACCTAAACCTTAACCTTAACCTATAACCTATACTTATAACCTAAACCTAAACTTAACCTAAACCTAAACTCAAATCCCTAAACCTTAACCTATAACCCAACCTAAACCTATACTTATAACCTAAACCTAAACTTAAATCCTAATCCTTAACCTAAACTCAAATCCTAAACCTTAACCTATAACCCAACCTAAATCCTATACTTATAACCTAAACCTAAATCTATAACCTATAACCTAAACTTAATAACATTAACCTAAACCTAAACCTAAACCTATACTTATAACCTTAACCTAAACCTAAACCTAAACCTATAACCTAAACCAAAACCTATAACCTAAACCTTAACCAATAACCTATAACCTATAACTTAAACTTATAACCTTAACCTAAACCTAAAACCAAAACCAAAACCTATAACCTAAACCTATAAGCTAAAACCTAAACCTAAATGTATTCTCAAATCCCTAAACCTAAATCTACACCCAATCCCAATCTCAACTCCCTAACCTAAACCTAAACCTAAACATGAAAATCCAAGCCTAAACCCAATCCCGATCCCGAACCCGATTTCCTAAACCTAAACCTTTACCTATTCTCAAATCCCTAAATCTAAACCTACACCAAATCTTAATCTCAACTCCCTAACCTAAACCTAAACCTAAACCTAAACATGAAAACCCAAACTAAACCCGAACCCGAACCCGAACCCGAACCCGATTTCTTAAACCTAAACCTTAACCTATTCTCAATTCCTAAAGCTATAACCTATAACCTATAACCTAAACCGAAACCTATAACCTATAACCTATAACCTAAACCTAAAACCAAAACCTAAACCTATAACCTAAACCTATAAACTAAAACCTAAACCTAAACCTATAACCTAAACCAAAACCTATAACCTTAACCTAAACAAAAACCTATAACCTAAACCTTAACCTATAACCTATAACCTATAACCTATAACCTAAACCTATAACCAAAACCTATACCTATAACCTAGACATATAAGCTAAAACCTAAACCTAAACATAAACCTAAAACTTAAATGTATTCTCAAATCCCTAAACCTAAACCTACACCTAATCCCAATCTCAACTCCCTAACCTAAACCTAAACTTAAACCTAAACATGAAAACCTAAGTCTAAACCCGATCCCGAATCCCTAAACTTTAACTTAAACCTAAACCTATAACTTAAACATATACCTATAACCTAAACCTAAATCTATACTATAGCCTAAACCTAAACCTATACTTATAACCTTAACCTAAACCTATTCTCAAATCCCTAAACTTATACTTACAACCTAAACCTAAATCTTAACCTAAACCCATAACCTAAACCTTAACCTATAACCTATAACCTATAACCTAAACTTATAACCTTAACCTAAACCTAAAACCAAAACCTAAACCTATAACCTAAATCTATAAATTAAAACCTAAACCTAAACCTAAACCTAAACCTAAACCTATAACCTAAACTAAAACCTATAACCTTAACCTAAACCAAAACCTATAACCTTAACCTATAACCTATAACCTATAACCTAAACTTATAACCTTAACTTAAACCTAAACCTAAACCTAACAAATTGAAAATGCATTCTCAAATCCCTAAACCTAAACCTAAACCTAAAACTTAAATGTATTCTCAAATCCCTAAACCTAAACCTACACCTACACCTAATCCCAATCTCAACTCCCTAACCTAAACCTAAACCTAAACCTAAACTTGAAAACCCAAACCTAAACCCGATCCCGAACTCGAACCCGATTTCCTAAACCTAAACCTATAACCTAAACCTAAACCTAAACCCGATCCCGAACTCCGAACCCGATTTCCTAACCTATTCTCAATTCCCTAAAGCTATAACCTATAACCTATAACCAATAACCTAAACCTAAACTTAAACCTTAACCAAAACCTAAAACCTAAACCTAAAACCTAAATGTATTCTCAAATCCCTAAATCGAAACCTACACCTAATCCTAATCTCAACTCCCTAACCTAACCCTAAACCTAAACTTGAAAACCCAAACCTAAACCCGATCCCGAACCCAAACCCGATTTTCTAAACCTACACCTTAACCTATTCTCAATTCCCTAAAGCTATAACCTATAACCTAACTTAAACCTAAACCGATAACCGACACTTGTAACCTAAACCGATAACCGACACTTATAACCTAAACCTAAAACCTAAATGTATTCTCAAATCCCTAAACCTACACCTACACCTAATCCTAATCTCAACTCATTAACCTAAACTTAAACTTGAAACCCCAAACCTAAACCTGAACCAGAACCTGATTTCCTAAACCTAAACCTTAACCTATTCTCAATTCCCTAAACCTTAACCTATAACCTAACTTAAACCTAAACTTATTAACTACACTTATAACCTAAACCTAAACCTATAACTTAAACCTATAACCTAATTGTAATCTCAAATCCCTAAACCTAAACCTACACACTAATCCTAATCTCAACTCCTTAACATAAACCTAAACCTAAACTTGAAAACCGAAACTTAAACCCGATACCGAACCCGAACCAGAACCTAATTTCTTAAACCTAAACCTTAACCTATTCTCAATTCCCTAAAGCTATAACCTATAACATATAACCTAAATCTAAACATAAACCTAAATCTAAATCTAAACCTATAACCTAAACCTAAACTTTAACCTAAACCCAAACATATAACCTTAACCTAAACCAAAACCTATAACCTATAACCTATAACCCATAACCTATAACCTAAACTTATAACCTATAACCTAACCTTAATCTAAACCTAAAACCTAAACCTAAACCTAAACTTAGGTTAAGGTTGTTTTTCTTTTCATTTTTCTAGATCACCTCTCATGTGTTCTCTCTCTTTTCATTTGTTTTTTTCTATAAGATTGTTTGTGTTTGGATGGATGCAGTTTATGTTTGGATGAATGTAGTTTATGTCTGGATGAATTAACGTAGTTTGGGTTTAGATGAATGTGAATGCGAATGTGAATATGATGAAATATATTATATAACAGGTGTATATCAGGAAGAATATGATGAATTATATTCTAACAGGTGTATATCAGGAATTTTGAGATGGAATATATATATTTTTTAAAAAGAGACTTTTACCTACGAAATATTTCGTAGGTAAAAGTCTCATTAACGTTTTTTAGCTACGAAACTTTTCGTCACTAAAAGTCTCATCCAGGTTTTTGGCTACGAAAATTATCGTAGCTAAAAGTAATTCGAAAAATTGTTTCCAGCCTTTAGCGATGAATATTTTCGTCGCTAAAAGTCCCATCCAGGTTTTTAGCTACGAATATTTTCGTAGCTAAAACTATGAAAATTGTTTGCATCCTTTAGTGATGAAAATATTCGTCGCTAAAAGCATCATCAACATTTTTTAGCTATGAAAATTTTCGTAGCTAAAAATAAACCTTTTGATTATTTTTGAAAACTTTTTATAGCCTTTAGCGACGAACATTTTTGTTGCTAAAAGTCTCTTCCACGTTTTTAGCTAAGAAAATTTTTGTAGCTAAAAGTAAACCTTCGATTTTCTTCAAAAACTGTTTATAGCCTTTAGCGACGAACATTTTTGTTGCTAAAAGTCTCTTCCACGTTTTTAGCTACGAAAATTTTCATAGCTAAAAGTAAACCTTCGATTTTCTTCAAAAGCTGTTTACAGCCTTTCGCGACGGAAATTTTTCTCGCAAAAAGTCTCATCCATGTTTTTTAGCGACGAAAATTTTCGTAGCTAAAAATAAACCTTTAGATTTTTTTCCAAAAATTTTTATAGCCTTTAGCGACGAACATTTTTGTCGCTAAAAGTCTCATCCACTTTTTTAACTACGAAAATTTTCGTAGCTAAAAGTAAACCTTTTGATTTTTTTCAAAAACCTTTCACAGCTTTTAGCGACGAAATTTTTCGTAGCTAAAAGTCTCATCGACATTTTTTAGCTACGAAAATTTTCGTAGCTAAAAGTAATCTTTTGGAAAATTCTTCAAAGCCTTTAGCGACGAAACTTTTCATCATTAAATGTCCCATCCAAATTTTATAGCTACGAAAATTTTCGTAGCTAAAAGTGATCCTTTCGATTTGGTGGAAATATCTTGGCAGCGTTTAGTGACGAAAATTTTCATAGCTAAAAGTAATCGCTTTGATTTTTTAAAAAAATTGGCTACAGCGTTTAGCGATAAAAATTTTCGTCACTAAAAGTCTCATCCAAGTTTTATGGCTACGAAAATTTTCGTAGCTAAAACTAACTTGCTGAATTAAATGGAAAAATAGAAGAGAACCTTTAGCGACGGAAATAAATTTCGTCGCTAAAAGTAAGCTTTTAGTGATGAAAATTAGTTTCGTAGCTAAAAGTCACCTTTAGCGACGAAATTTATTTTCGTCGCTAAAAACTCTCTTTTTTGTAGTGACTATTAGTATATGATCATTATGTTTCTTAACAAATAATGTTTTATCTACACTCCCCATAAAAAAGTAATGACTTAACAAGAATTTAGTCAATTTCTCATACCATGCGCTAGGAGCCTGTTTCAAACCATAGAGTGTCTTTTTTAGGTGTTAAACATGATTAACATGCTTAGGGTCTTCAAAACCCTTTGGTTGTTCAACGTACACTTCTTTATGCAAATCGTCATTTAAGAACGAACTCTTTACATCCATTTAATATATTTTGAATTTTTTAAAGCATGCAATGGATATAAATAGTCTGATTGATTTAAGACAAGCTACTGAGGCAAAGGTCTCATCATAATCAATGCCTTCAATTTGAGTGTACCCTTGTACAACCAGCCTAGCCTTGTTTCTAATAATATTACCAAGTTCCTCAGACTTATTTTTGAAAATTCATTTAGTTTCAATAATGTGTTTATCTTTTGATCTTGGAACTAAGTACCAAACATCATTTCTAACAAACTGATTGAGCTCTTCTTGCATTGCTACAATCCAGTTTTCATCAGTAAGGGCTTCTTTTACGTTAGCCGGTTCTATTTGAGATGTAAAGCACACGTAGTTGCACATATCTTCTAGTTGTTTACGAGTGCGCACACCAATGAGAGGGTTTTTAAGGATTTGATCAGATGGATGATCTTTAACTGTCCGCAATTCAATGTTATTTTAACTAGATGAAGAGTCTGGTTTATCAAACTAAAGGATTCCATCATCTTCTGAACTTGAGACAGGTGTATTCAAGTGATCATCTATAACCACATTAATGGACTCTTAAATTACATCAGTCCTCTTGTTAAGAACCAGATACACTCGACTATTCAAAGCGTACCCTAAAAATATCCCTTCATCACTTTTGGTGTCAAATTTACCCAGATTTTCTTGATCACGCAAGATGTAGTACTTGCTGCCGAAAACTCGAAAGTATTTGACAGTAGGCTTCCTATCAAACCACATTTCATATTTACTATTTGATTTTCTAGTATAAATGCGGTTAATTATATAACAAGTAGTATTTACGGCTTCAGCCCAAAGATTTTTAGGAAGATTCATACTATTTAGCATTACATTTGCCATTTCTTAAAGCACACTATTTTTTCTTTCCACTACCTCATTTTGTTGTGGTGTTTTGGGCGCAGAATATTTATGTGATATTCCCTGGTCACTGCAAAATTTCTCAAAACTGCTATTTTCAAACTCAGAACCATGATCACTACGGATCTTAGTGACTTGTGATTCTTTTTCAGTTTGGATATGTTTAAGTACCCTTTTTACTTCGTCGAGAGTTTCTAATTTCTCTCTTAAGAAGACTACCCAAGTATACCTGGTAAAGTCATCTATAATGACCAGAATATACTTCTTGCCACCTCGACTCTCCGTTCTAGTTGGTCCAATGAGATCCATGTGAGAAGTTTGAGTGGTTTAGATGTGGCATTGGAGTTCACTTTTTTGTGAGCACTCCTGGTTTGTTTACTAATCTGGCACTCGCCACATATTTTATCCACATTCTTTACTTTGGATAGACCTCTTACCAATTCACTTTTGCTCAATCTATATAAGTTGCGGTAGTGTACTTGTCCTAGGGCTTATGCCATAATTCAGTCTCATCGGTTTGGACCATGTAACATGATAGCTTAGATGAGCTTGAATCACTGACTATGTAGCATTTCTCAGAAGTTTTGCAACCAGTTAATATTACAGAACCATTCTTATTTTAAAATTTACACCCTTGGTTGGTAAATTTTACACTATGATTGTTATCGCATATTTGAGAGATGCTTAATAGATTATGTTTTAAACCTTATACATATAAAACATTCTCAAATAGAGTGAGGTTAAAGAGTTGAACCGTACCTTGGTCAACAATTCTGCAGTTGCTACCATCACCGAATGTGACTGAACCATCAGTCATGTTTTTAAGACTAGTGAACAGACCTTTGTCACCTGTTATATGTCTGGAGTAATCACTATCTAGGTACTATTTTGAATGGCTCGAAGCCTTGAAAGCGATGTGGGCAACCAAACATGCAACCTTAGGGACCCATTTCATTACAGTTTTGGGTTTAGGAGCATAGTTGGTCTTCCTATGTTTATAGTTGTTATAAGTCCTACCCACTAAGTTAGATTTTAAGAGCTCCTTAAGCAAGTCCACAATTTTCTCAGCTAAAGGATAACGATTATGATTTTTATAGTTGATATGGTTGCTTTTAGGTTTTAAAGTCTGAAAAGTTTTAGTATTTTTAAAATTATTTTGATTCAGACTTTTCCCTTTTGAGTTAGAAGACTCTCCTTTAACAAATTTAGGTGGAGTATTCTTATATTTGGGAGGAATACTTTTATCATAGCCCAATCCAAATCGATCGCCACATTTTCTGGATCCAGATAAAAGTTTTTTTAATTTAGGATCACCTTGGGCATACCTCCATGTGTCCTTCAATCTCAAAAGAGAAGAGACTTCTAGTTTTAGCTTTTCATTTTTAGATTTTAAGTTTTCAACTTGGGATGTTTTGAAATCTCAGTCACACTTAGTTTTTTTGAAGCAATCTTAAAAGTGTGATTTTTGTAAGACTAGATTATCAAAATTCTCTTTTAGTTTTGAAAACTTTTCTTTCTGAAGTTTTAACTTTATAGCAATTTTGTAACTTTCCCTATATAGGGCATCATAAGCATCTTAAAGGTCTTCTTCATTTTCATGGTCACTACCCAGATTTTCTTCACTGGTTGAATCATCATTATCTGTCAAGCCCCAGACGCGGTAACCGGAATCACAAGGAACCCGATGGCCAGTTCTGGCCGTAACAGCCTCCATAGTACCCCATTCTCGGCTCCTGAGGTAGGTTCTGATCCTGGGATCCTACAAGGAGGATTTTTTTAATAACAATATAATCATTTCCAATACGAGCATACCCAAGATCACAGCAAGGACATCTGAGAATAACAAAGGCACACATTGTAAAATCTACTATAAATTTGAACTTTTACAATCATCCATAAGGTCCAAAAGGACATACATGAGATAAAAGGAAGAGAGAAAGGTCAGCAACACTGGAGTCCTCAAATGCTCAGCTCTACTGTATGCTCTACTGCTATGTCGCCTGCCTAGAATATCCTGCACGCATCAATCATACATAAGCTTGTAGAAGCTTAGAGGGTGGTGTAAGCAGGTGCTCAGCATAGTCCTCTCGGGTTCTCGAATATACAAGAATATCATCAATGAATACCATCACGAACTAATCGAGGAACAACCAAAAAATCTCATTCATCAGCTGCATGAATACGGCGGGCGCGTTGGTCAGTCCGAACGACATGACCAGAAACTCAAAGTGACCATAGTGTGTTCGGAAAGCCGTCTTCGGAATGTCCTCCTCTCGGACCCGAATCTGATGGTTCGGCAGTGGCAGATGCTCGAGGATGTTTCAGAGTTTGACTTTGAATTCGGTCTGCAGTCTTTCATTATTCAGCTTTCGAGCTTATCGATTCAACCCTCTTTGGTGGCTAGGGTGATCGAAGCTCAGCAGACGGATGAGTCACTTCAGGAGTACCGAGCAGAGGCTGCATCCGTGGAGCAGTCAGACTGGCAGATTGGTTCTGATGGTGGATTACGCTTCAGAGGCTGATTGTGTGTCCCGAATGTGCCAGAGTTGCGTCGTGATCTGATGACCGAGGCACACCGATCGAGACTTACTATCCACCCAGGCTCCACGAAGATGTATCGTGATATGAGGAGGCAGTACTGCTGGCAGGGGATGAAGCAACAGACTGTAAGTTTTATGGCTGAGTGTGACACATGCCAGCGTGTCAAGGGCGATCATCATAGACCCCTGGTCCTTTGCAGCCATTGAGTGTTCCAGAGTGGAAGTGGGAGCACGTATCGATGGACTTCATCGTAGGGTTGCCGAGGACTCAGCGCGGTCACGATACCATCTGGGTTATCGTCGATCGTTTAACAAAGTCGGCTCATTTCATTCTAGCGCGTGCTTCTTGGTCTATGGACTGGTTAGTAAGGATATTCATTAAGGAGATAGTGAGACTGCACGGCATCCCAGTTGAGACTGTACGGCGTCCTAGTTTCGATTGTTTCAGACTGAGACTCTAGATTTACGTCTCAGTTTTGGAGGAGTTTTCAGCAGGCGTTGGGGGTCACTTTACGTCTCAGCACTGCTTATCATCCACAGACGGATGGGCAGACCTAAGGGTCAACCAGATCCTTGAGGATATGCTCAGAGCTTGTGTGATTGACTTTGCTAGTAGTTGGGATGAGCATATGTGCCTTGCAGAGTTCGAGTACAACAATAGTTATTAGGCGACTATCGGCATGGTTCCTTTTGAGGCACTTTATAGTAGACCGTGCAGATCTCCTAGTTGTTGGACTGAGGTTGGAGAGCATCGTCTATTAGGTCCCAAGCTTGTGCTGCAGACGTTAGAGGCTATTGATGTTATCAGGTAAAGGATGCGCATAGCTCAGAGCCGGCAGAAGAGTTTTACTGATCGTTGGCGTTGACCCCTCGAGTTCATAGTTGGGGACATGGTATATCTCAAGGTCTCACCTATGAAGGGTGTGGTACGCTTTGGTGTGAAGGGCAAGCTTGCCCCAAGATTTATTGGACCTTTTGAGATTACCGAGCGCATAGGCGCTGTGGCCTATAGGCTTGCCTTACCTCCTGAGTTGTCTGTGATCCACGATGTATTTCATGTTTCTATGTTGCGAAAATGTGAGTCGGACACTATTCCCGTGATTGATTGGCAGCTACTTGAGGTTCATGAGGATGCTTACTACATTGAGCAGCCAATTCGTATTCTTGATCGGAGGAGGAGGTCCTTAAGACTAAGGTCATTCCCTTGGTGAAGGTGCAATGGGGTCATCATTCAGAGGCTGAGGCGTCTTGGGAATGTGAGGCTGAGATTAGAGAGTGTTATCCCCATTTATTTGATGATTGATAGATATATGATTGTTTGTATTGCCTTCCTTGTATGATGATTGTTATATGATGGTGGTGTTTTATTTTTTTCTTTTGTCCTGGATTAGTTAATTTCGAGGACGAAATTTTTTTGTTGGTGGGGAGGATTGTGAGACCCGACCCTAGTTCCCATGTGTGCATGTGTGTGTGTGTGAGTATGCATCTTGCTCATCATGGTCTCGCGGTCCTAGCGGTCGAATTTCGGCAACCTGCGACCCTCGGATTATGTCTGCGGTCACCTTTAGTTCGGTCACATAGACCCGACTCGGATCGTTCCAAGACCTATATCATCTCGTTCGTATCGTCGTTGCGGTTCCAACGACGTATCTTGTGCATCAATCCGACCTATGGATCAAAAGTTATGAGCATTTCATCATGTGGCCCACTTTTTGTACAAATGCATGTGGACCACCTCCATGGCACAATTTCCCATGCACACCACACACACACACTATACTATTGCATGGAATTGACACTACTCACCTAGACACCACCCAAACCTAGCCTAAGTATAGCAACATTGTTATTGTCACCATAGACTATCATTACTTTCTTACAACATAATCATTTCTCCTTACAAATCCTCTCTCTCTCTCCTTCTTCTCATTTTCTCGCCCATTTGTAAAAAAAAAATTTAGCAACTTCCCTTCCATCTCCCTCTCTTCTCTAGCCTCATTTCCCCTTTAATCCTCTAAATCTAACCATCTAAATCAATCTCACCCATTGATATAGATCCCTTGGTGCACTAGGAGCTAGGAGGTCTAAGTTTGGAGCAATCTAAGGTGGGTGTACTCCTAAGACTTAGGATTTCTATTTTCATGTTCTTAGATCTTTTTTTGTGGGAAGTGTAGGACCCACCAATCCATGGTAGAGATCCTACATCATCCCTTAGTTGTGGTCAAATGGCCTATTTGATCCATGCATGTCCAAGCATGGGGTTTCCCCTCTATAGGCCCCCATCATGGAGATTACTTGGATTCCATAGTATGATAGGTCATCTAGACCCTATAATCATGGTTGGGATGGCATCCCAACCATTGATCTTGAATCTAGAACATGCATGTGGTGGATCTTTGTTGTAACATATGAGCACTGACATTACTTGCATTGCATTAGCATTGGTTGTACAAGCCCCTTCATGCATTGCCTTGGCATGGTACCCAGTACTCATTGCATCTTATTTATGATAAGCCTGGGTAAGGCTAGTGATATCCTCATTGATCACGCTTCTCTCCTTGTATCTCCTACTACTCTTCTGTGCACCATTATCACACACCTACACCACCCTCTAAGCTTCTATAAGCTTATGCACGATTGATGCATGCAGGATATTCTAGGCAAGCGACATATTAGTAGAGCATGGAGTAGAGCTGAGCATTTGAGGACTCCAGTGTTGCTGACCTTTCTCTCTTTTCCTGTTATCTCGTGTATATCCTTTTGGACCTTATGGATGATTGTAAAAGTTCAAATTTATAGTGGATCTTGCGATGTGTGCCTTTGTTATTCTCAGATGTCCTTGCTATGATCTTGGGTATGCTCGTATTGGAAATGATTATATTGTTATTAAAAAAATCCTCCTTGTAGGATCCCAGGATCAGAACCTGCCTCAGGAGCCGAGAATGGGGTACTATGGAGGCTGTTACGGCTAGAACCGGCCATCGGGTTCCTTGTGATTCCGGTTACCGAGTCTGGGGCGTGACATTATCTGAGAAAGTGAACTTGGCTAGAGTCATTAGGGCTTTAACATCATTAGCCGACTCGGTTTCAGAATCTTTTGACTCAGAAGAGACTTCAGAGTAGGAAGATTCATCTCATGTAGCCAACATACCTTTCTTTTTAAACTTATCCTTTTTAGGACATTTGTTTGCTAGATGCCCATATTCATGGCAGTTATAGCATTGGTTGACTTTTAGAGATTTCCAATTTTTAGATCTAGATCTTTTCTTTTCAATAGGTTTTTGCAAATCAGCCCTTTTCTTACTCTTGAAAATCTTGTAAAACTTTTTAGCTAAAAGAGTCATATCATCTTCAGAAGTTTCTAAATCAGAATTATTACTATTTTCATGAGAAATAATTTTATAAGACTTGAGGGCAATTGACTTACCTTTGGGGGCCTTAAAATTTAACTCATAGGTTTGAAGAGACACAACTAACTCTTTTACCCTCATATTATTCGTATCATGAAGTTCCTGGGTTGCGGTCACTTTTGAATTGATCTGATCAGGCAACGAGCGGAGTATCTTTGCATAGACTTTACTTTCTAGGATCCTATCACCAAGACCCCACATAGAGTTGACAATGTCATTCAATCTTGTATAGAAGTCTATGAAAGTTTCACTTTCTTCCATACGTATTTCGTCAAATTTGGTTGTGAGGATTTGAACTTTAGATTTCATGACAATTGTTGTACCCTCGTGTGTCATTTCCAAAATATCCTAGGCTTGCTTCGCAGTATCACAAGATACAATTCTCTTAAATTTATCCGGTGATAGTGTGCAAGTAATAGCATTTAAAGCCTTTGCATTAGCACTACTCTCACTTTTCTGAACAGTAGTCTAAGAAAAATAAGGTGAAACTTTTACAGTTTTAGATCCATCAGTACCAGTCACTTCAGTGGTAGGAGGGGTCCAATTGGTCACTATGGCTTACCACATGCTCTCATCGATAGACTTTAAAAAGATCCTCATTCTGGCTTTCCAATAAACATAATTGGAGCCATCAAATGGTGGAGGCCTAGTGATTAAGAGGCTACTAAAATTTGACATCATAAAAAGTTCAGATCGATTAGCTCAGGAATTTAATCCAAATAATAAAAATAAAACGAGCTATTAGGCTCTGATGCCAAGCTAAATGTCCTAGAGGGGGGATGAATAGGACAATGCCAAATTTAAAAATAAAGTGTAGAAATAAAGACTTAATAAACAGTTGATAGAACAATAGAAAGTAACCTCTAAAATTAAGTATTAATAGGTTGATACAAACTTGGTTCTAAGGACAACCTGACACCAAAAACCTATGGTTTATGGCAGGACAACTTTACTAGAACGTGGATGAGTATCAAAAACTCAAACTCAAATGGAGATGAAAGAAATAAGAACTAATCTATTACAACATTCACATCCACAAATACATCCCATGATCTTAAACCACAAATGATAAAGAAATAAATCAAACATCTACCAAACACCAGAGAATTATAGTGGTTCGTGTGTGTACACCAACTATCTGAAAACAGCCACACAACTGCTCCACTCCTAATATCCACTCCCTCGGGATATTAGCGTTCACTAATTAAATAGGTTTTCAAGGTTCACCTGAAACCTTCACAATTGTATTTTAAGTGGGCTCATACAATCACAACCCCACACTCCGAGATTTTCTGGTTGATCACAGAAAAAACCAAGTGAGATTTTCTTGCTTAACTCATAAACCAAATAAAATCGAATTACAAAAAAGAAAACACTTATCTGTATGAAGATTTTGAAGTAGCCTGGTAAAACCAGCTTGATGACGACGTAGATGTTCAACTTTCAGTCCCACAAGTGTATAGGGTTCTAGGTCTAGATGATTTTTAATTTAAATCAATGTGGGCTAGCTTGATTTGATTTCGATCTCAAGAAAGGGTAAATCAAATATCCCTTTTCAAAATCAGATTGGAATACAGATCTAAAATCAAATAACAAGAGCTGCTTATAAAGAATCTAAAATATGCACAAAATAACTTAGAATGAACACAAAATTATCTTAAAGTGATTGCTTAAAAATAATTAGAATTGAATAAAAAACTCTGAAATTCAAGTGCTATTTATAAGTGAAAAATCTGTTCACTCGACTGGCCTTAGGTTCACTTCGACTGGCCTTAGGTCCAACAGATTTTGGAAAATTATGGTGTGATAAGATTTGGCAAGTGCTCGACTGGCCTTGTAGGTCCCACGACTGGCCGAGTGGCCTGCTCGACTGGTTGTGGACTACACACCATTGTCGAGTGGGGCCAGAATGCTTGTTGTAATTCGAGTCGAGCCCTACAAGACCGGTCGAGCACTATTCACTCAACTGGTCGAGTAGTTTCCAGGACTGGTTGAGGACTAATAGAAAATTTTTGAAAAATCGTAACAAATCCTGGACTAGTCGAGAAAATTCTAGGACTGGTCGAGCCAGTACTAGGGCTAGTTGAACAAACAACCCATTAACCTATAAAATGACTGATACCAAGTATGAAATGAACGTAACATGCCCTAAGGTCAATCTAGGTCATTTATACCTTACTTATGAGATAGAACGTGTGAACCATCAAACTATCGATCACGTCGACAACTTTAATTCTTGCAATATTCGAAGCCTGAACTCAACGTATCGAACTTAGTCTTCAATTAAGACTTGAGTTCTTGGACATTTTCAGTTATAGAACTTAAACCGCAATATTTTGATTGGGTTCTTGAAAGTTGAGTCTTCAACTAACACATGAAACTCATACACGTTCTTCAGCTTGAAGATCTCGGCAAGTTCGTCGTAGATATCAGCAAGATTGATTCAGCACGATCGTCGAAGATTCAAAGCAAATCAAAGCACAAGATTGATACATAAAACATATAAGCATGACACAAACTCGAATTGGTTTGGCACACCAAAATTTAACTAAACTTAGGATTTTCAACATAGCAATTTCACTTTCTATCAATTAATCCATTAAAAGGACTCATCCAATGATTTACTCAGTTAATCAAGTTCTAATTTTTTCAAAACTTCAACTCTATTTCTTATCATAATATTCAAAATATGCTTAACTACACAAATTTTCACTTTTCAAGAGAGTTTTGAATTTGAAATTTTTAAAAAAATTTGCTTCAAAACTAAAAAATACTAATTAGATCTATTTAATCTCACCCCCAACCTAAAATATGAAATTGCGGCTTAACCACTAATTGAAGTAGTGAATTATGTCCAAGTGTCCTAGAGGTGGTGAATGGGACTTTTCAAAAATATATATACTTATTAAAAGAAGACAATGTCTAACTTAAACTAATTTACAAATTAAACTAAGGCAAGGTAACTTTAAGGCTTCCAAGCCAATAGAGGGTCTAATCACATAAACTATAGATGATTTGTAAATAAAGCAACTAGCCTATAGAGATAGTGTATATGAGTGTGTGGAATGTGATTCCTATCAAGCCTAACCATTCATTTAATTATGCATGATAATTAAGTTTTTAAATCACATAAGCATAATTAACAAGTGTGTAAAGACAATCTCAAACATGATCATATATAGTGGTTCGGCTATATGCCTACTCCACTCTCAGTGTACGCACTCTCTCCTATAGTGTACCAAATTTCACTATGAGAGCTTTTAAATCAGGTTAACCTCAAACCTTTATATCCCTATGCAAAGACTCTAAAGTTTATGCCTTATGAAAGAGCAATGATGCTACACAAGTACCCAATGCTTTATGCCCTTGTTTAAACTCAAATATTCCATATTTAACCCTTCAATTACATTAGTTTTCCTGACATTTAATTGATAATTTGATTTAATTATATACGTTTTTATCACGTGAGGTGATTCAGAAGCTTATGATGAATATTGCTTAAAAGGATGAATTTAGAGCTCAAAAGAAGATAATGAAGAATTAGATATCTGGAAGTCATTAATGAAGAATGCACCTGCTAAAGATCTAAGGAAACTAAGTGAGAAATAAAGAGAATCAAAGTTTTGAAATGAAAAAAAGGAATCCCGAAAATTGGCTAGAAAAATGATATTCTGAAACTTCGAGTCTAAAAGAGAAATTTCTGAAATAATTTTTAAAATAGACTTCAATGACATGTCTTTTGTTGGCTAAACCTCTTAGCTAGAGCTAAGAGGTGAAGCTTGTTGTTTGTTTAGATAATTATCTTACTTTGATTCACGTTTATATTGAACTTCCATTGATTTATGGTTCAACTGAAGGAATATCTTCAGTTTTTCGTGGTTTATTATGACTTTAATTACAATAGATGCTTAGAAAGCTTTTGATACCTTCTTATCTTGTTTGATAATTGTGAGATCTATAAAATTCATGATTCACTATTGTCTCCTAGGCATGGTGGATGGTTGAATTCCCTACGATCATCACAATGGTGCTTCATGTGGGAACTAATTCAATGAAAAGTTCAGATTTGGGTTAACTACTCTATTATCCAACAGGATAGGATATGACTCTGATTTTAGTTGTGTTTATTGAATCAAGTAAGGTAGCATCTTAATAGCTACACGTGAATCCTTGGCGCTCTAGTGTTTCTTTTCTTATTGATAGTTTATTCACAATTAATCTCTCTTATTCCAGATTTTAGTTTACATTCTTATTCTAGTTCTAGTTCTAGTTTATTTAAGAAAACATACAAGTTAAGTCCCTATAGATTCGACCTCGGTCTTACCAAGTTATTATTACATCACAGCCCTGCACTTGGGGTTGTGAACATTGTCCGGGAGTGGCGTTGAACATGATTAGGTTTAGGTTTTTCTAGGTTTGATTTTTTATTTTAGGTTAGATTTTTCTTGTTTTCTGAAATTTTCTAATTTAGGGTTTTTAGAACATTCCAATTTTAGAACTTTATTTTTAGGATTCATCATTTTTTTTTTCTTCTCTTTCTTCTTCTACCATTACTAACATAGTTTGATTGTTTTGATTTTATAAGATCTTCAATTCTAGTTTTTCTCTTTTGGTAACTTCTTCCCTCTATTTACTTTTCATATTGCTATAAGATTTTTTTTATAGAAATTTATTATAGGAATAAATTCAGAATTAAGATTTCATCATGTTCATGCAAAAGTGGACACGTGAATATACTAATCCACTTTTAGAAGATGAGAGATTTCATGAAGGGCTATCAGATGATTATGTTAGGAAACAACCTGTCTAAAATTTTTACTAAAACCATGATTGAGAATCGACCATGATATAATATTCCACCAGCTAAGAAGTACCTACGTGATCATATACGGGAGAATAATTACACTCCACTGATTAAGAAATCATTACATGATTATTGGAGTGAGAATAATTATCACTCATCTTGCAAAAAGAAAACAATGCATGATTATATTATAGGTGATAACGCGTATAAACAACCATTAAACTCTCCCTCATATGACCCGTATGACTATAATCGGTGGAAACATCAAAGTTTAAATTGGAGAGGTAAACCAACAATCGATTCTATTGACTATCCTCTTGGATCCCCTACTTGTGAAACCCAACTAGAAACAATCCAAGAGGATTCACTTCAAAAATACATAGATATTCAAGAAGAATTCAACCAATATGTCACACAATCATTCACTGACATTAGAAAATCATTAGAGATGATTGAATTATCCATTAAGAACGTCAGTTGCGCCTTATTGATGAGGAAGATTCTAGTTTATCCCAGCCTCAACCCAATCTAGAAACACAATGTGAGGAAAGTGATCCTAGCTCGCTTGTGGAGTATACTGAATTTGAGAATGAGGAAGAGTTGGATTATGATCATGAGTATACAGTTCAGTTTTTCAAAGAGTTGATCTTAATGACTGTCCAAGTTAATGATCGAGAGGCAAGGATATTTTTCAAACATAGTGATGTTGACCCACTCCACCCACCTGACATGCTTGATTCCACTGTGGAGAATAAGTCCCTTTCAACTGAATGTCTCGACTCTTTAGAAGTTTGCTTGGCATACCTTGAGGATTCTAATGATAATATGATAAAAGAAATAGTGAATGCCTTGCAAGACAATACTCGGTAGTTGTTATTGACTGAGGAAATCATTATTCTAAAGTACCTCCCTCCACAAATCATGAATGTTTACCATTAAAGGAGGAGGAGTTGAAAATTGAACTGAAGTCTAAAACTTCAGAATGTGTTGAGACTACATTGCTTAATGAGAATTTTTTTAAAAAATTTCATATAATTGTAGTCTCTGATTCACCATGGTGTACTAACATTAAAAACTTTTCTTCCACATGTGACTATTATCCACTTTGGATACCTCAATAAATTAAAAGAAAATTTTATGTTAAGGTTCATAAATTTCTTTGGACATTAATGCTCCAGGGCATCTAAGCCAACTACAAAAATGGCTTTTAGATGATCTTGTTGAGAAACCTACTGAGAAATTTATCAAGATACTGGCTGGAGGAGGAACCTTGCTACATGATTGAGTAGTTTTTCCTTACTTTCCTAGTTTAGGATTAAAATTTATTACAGTCTTAGGAATGGTTTGCTTTCCATAGTTTAGTTTCTCTGTTAAAACCACATTTTATTAGAAGATTATTTTCGCTTCATAAGTACTCTTCATTTACTTCCCTTTATTTTCATTGCTCTTAATTTTATTTTTATTACATATGTTTATCCATTGAGGACAATGTAGATTTTAAGTTGGGGAGTAGGTTTCCTTTGAACATTCTTTATATTTGAGTAAAATTGTTAAAATTTTGAGTAATAAAATTTTTTAAATTTTTTTGTAAAATTAAGTGATTTTAAAGATGATTAATATATTAGAATGATAAGATACTTAATTGTTGAAGATTGTTGAACTTGAATTCTAGTTATTTGATAGATTTTTAAAGTTAAGTTTGGGTTATTAATTGTTAATTAGAAGTTTTAAATATTAATTGAGTCATGATTTCACATATCACCTCTCGTTTACACATTAAAGTTTAAGTTTGATATTGAATTGTTAACTTGATGATTATGGAGAATGATATGAACTAAACCTGGGAAATTTGTCCATCATGTTCAATGAAATTAATTGAAAAAGAATAATAAAAAAAAAAGATAAGTAATACCCAGCAAAAAAATAGTTGTCGTAAAAAAGGGCTACCTATTAAAGTTCATTAAGGACTGTTGAAAAGAAGAAAAAAGTGAAATAGTGTGAAAGTTAGTGATGAACAAATCAAAAGCTGGAAGAATAGAGTATTGAACTGTAGGACAAGTTTTGGTTATCTTGAACTCTTTTGATTATCAATGTTATTATGAAAATAGAGAATTGAACCTTTGGTTGTGATAAGTCTAGACTTCACTATGCACCCATGGAACTCAATGTTTAAAATTGTTCTAATTAGAGGATTAATACTTTGAACTTGATTATGATAATTATAAAGTAGTAGAGTTTATGAGAAAGTAATGCTTAACATTAATGTATTTTAGATTTCTATAATATGAATTGTTTTTAGAATCGTTTGAGCTTATGAAAATTATACATTGGTTTTTGAAATATCTTTTGCATGTTTTGCTCAGGACTAGCACAATGCTGATTGAGGGGTGTATTGAGACTCAAATATTGCATATTTAACCCTTTAATTACATTAGTTTTCCTGCCATTTAATTGATAATTTGATTTAATTATATATGTTTTTGTCATGCGAGGTGATTCAGAAGCTTATGATGAATATGCGCTTAAAATGATGGATTTAGAACTCAAAAGAAAATTAATATTGAGATTTCTATAGGTGGATTCCTGAACCCTTAGTCCTTTATCTTTATTATTTCAAAACTTTTTTCTAAATCGTTCAATTAAAAACCCAGACCAACCAAGTTAGACTTAGATTAGTTCTAAATTGTGTTCCCCATTCCTAGTGGATTCGACCTCGGTCTCACCGAGTTATTACTACATCGTGATCTTGCACTTGGGGTTGTGAACAACCCTACACAAAAGCAAAGGTCCTACATGAGAACATGACAATTTAGGTCACACAAGCCAATGTCCTATACAAGAATCT